>JAUIMM010000264.1:2320000-2695000 GCA_031769625.1 Taudactylus pleione | reverse complement strand
AGGCTGTTGTGTAACTTTGTGAGGACAAAGACTGGATGAATGAGCTCACAGACTAGTGTGAGTGTTTAGTAAGGTCATAGGATGGTGTAGTTTTTCTGGATGTACCGGTGTTGTATAATCTGATAGTCACCGACTGCACGATATACTAGTTATATGGGCTGTAAATGTATGCTGTTTTTCTGTTATTATTTGTTTGTTATTGTTTAGTTATGCTGGTACCTGCCTATGTTCTTAGCCCTATCCCAAAATATATATTGTCAGTACAAAATTGCAGCTTCAAAGCATTTGTCTGTGGCTCTTAACTGTTGAATGCATTTGCTCAGGCTCACTGCTTTTATTTAGCCTGTTTTGAATAGGTGCCATATACTTTGTATGTGTTACTTGTATAGCGTGTGTGTGTATATGTATGTATGTATATATGTATATATATGTGTGTGTGTGTGTGTGTATATATGTATATATATATATATATATGTATATATGTATATATATATATATGTATATATATATATATATATATATATATATATATATATATATATATATATACATATATATATTTATTTTAATTTTTTTAATATATTAGTAAAAATACAGCCCGGCACTCCTCTCGGAAGAAATACTGTACCCGGTTGCCCGTGTCGTGGTGCATAGAGTAGAAAAAACAGCGGCACTCCGGGGGTTTAAATTACAAATAATGTGTATTCATAGCATATAAAGCCGACGTTTCGGGGCCATTTTGTAATTTAAATCCCCGGAGTGCCGCAGATAGATATATATATATCTATTTATTCTCGATCTACCGAAGTTACCTTCTGAGTGTGTCTTCTGTTCGGTAGATGTGTGTAATTTATACACATGCATTCCGCATGCGTTAGGTCTGCAGGCTAATAAATTACTTATTACCAATAATCCATTGTACAAGGGGCCACCCATTGACTTGTTTTTGGAGCTACTTGAGCTAGTATTGACTCGCAATTATTTTATGTTTGATGGGTCTTTCTTCTTACAAGTGTCTGGTTGTACGATGGGGTCCAATGTGGCCTCATCGTACGCCAACGCTTTTATGTTTTCTGTGGAACAAGATGTTTTGGGTTTTTTTTCAGATCCCTTAATGGCTAGTAATATTCTTGCTTTTTTTTCGTTATATTGATTACCTGTTTATAGTGTGGGGTGATACACCACAGACGTTTGGTGATTTGATTGAGCGACACAATGCTAGCAACGGCCCGGTCAAATTTACGTATACCATGGACCACCATCAGGTCAATTTTTTGGATGTGACAGTTTCTAAGAACAAAGGGAATTTAGTACCTTCCCTATTTTCAAAACCGACTGATAGAAACAATATATTGTTGGCCAGTAGTGCTCATCCTGTCCTCTTAAGAATGGTCTACCATACTCGCAGTTTTTGCGAGCACTCAGAATCTCCAAAAATAGAGAGGAGGCTATTTACCAACTAGATTCTATGTATGAGAAATTTGTACAGAGAGGTTACAATCGTATTGAGCTTGATCTTGCTAGAGATAAAGCATTGGCTGTTCCCATAGATAAATTGTTGATGGTTAAGAACAATGATGATAAGGCTAATAATCGACATACTTGGGTCAATAAATGTAATCATTTGAGTACAGAGATTAATAAACAAGCCAAAGCATTATGGCCTATCATTACTACTGACAAAGATCTGTTAAAAAGTGGGCGGCACATATAGAAACCGTTGTAATTCCTACACCGTTCACCTGATTTCGATGTAATTACCCTCAAATTAAATCTGAAAGTCTGCAGTTAAAGCACATCTTGTTTGTTTCATTTCAAAGCCATTGTGGTGGTGAATAGAGGCCAAAATATGAAAATTCTGTCAATGTCCCAATATTTATGCACCTGACTGTGTGTATATGTATATGTATGTGTGTATATAATCGTTTTCCATATGTTAATCCCACCTTATAGCTTTCTCCTTTTGCTTGGTTACCAATTGTGAATTACACTTTTAACCTTTTTCAAAATAAAGTAACCGTTTTTAGATATCTGAAAAAGATTTGTAGCTACAGGCAGGTTATCGAGTGCTTTAATATGCTTACAGCTTTTACAGGCCTGTGGACAGCAAAGCAGTGTTGTGGTCTCTCTTAATTTATAGACTGAATTGTTGAAACTAAAAGCTACTGTTTTTGTCTTACAAGTTTAAACATTCACCATTTGGATCACTTTCCAGCACTTGCAAACATAGTTGCTTGATGAGCTCTAAATGCTAAGGCGGAGCTTTGACATTGCTAAGTAAATATTTAAACATTCGCTTTATTAAGATTGTCTGGAAATGTTTGTGCATAATAAAAAATAATAATAAAAAGGGTTTTATCAACCCTTCATAAAGAATGTACAAACAAAGATCACTCCTTTAAAGAAAGTGTGATAATAAGGATTTGGTTTTTGTAAAGGATGATATTTTATATAGCAGAATGTTAAACTTGTATTTTTATTTACCTCCCTTTGTAACTGTGAAACATAGTATAATTTTAAGGAACATAAAAACATGAATAAATGTTCAGTTATCATGGCCAAATTGGTGCTGCAGCTTTTTTGTTTTACTGGTGTAAACTCTATCAAGAGCATTTAGCATTCCTTAAATTGTCTTTTGCACGTTGCTCTAAAAGGCAGCTTCAAGCTAAACATAAAAGCAAAGTGGTTTTATTTTGCTTTTGTAAAATACATAGCTGACCAATTTAAGTCATCCACCCCTTTATTAACGTAAACTGCCAGTTTGTCCATGCATGGGGTCATAATTAGGGATGTGCAGGCTCTGATTAGTTCGCATTTTCCCGCCAAATTCAGATTTTTTTTTTCCGCCAAATATCGGCTCTCAGAAAGAGGCAAAACATCATCATTCCTGGATAAAAGTCCATGAAAGATGTTTGTCCATGAAATATGATGTTTTGCCTCTTTCTGAGATACGATTTTTGCCGGGAAAAATCCGAACTAATCCGAGCCTGCACATCCCCTAGTCATAATATTATCTGCTCCCTCTCTGTTTGTCATACTTGGCTACTTTGTAGACCCTTTAGACCTCACCACCATGAGATACTGTAAGGAAGGTTCAATGGACAACTGAAGGGAATGAGATGATGCAATCTGCATCATTATGGTCCCGGCCCGTGTTGTGTGAGGCCTTAAATTCATGTCATCTTGCAGTTTTTCAGTGCCTTTTTGACAGTATTTGCACTATTAGGCTGCCAGTACAGAATGACAAGTGGTTTTATGTGTGCTAATTTCAAATACATTGGGACACTTATTTGCTTATTTATTTTTCTAATTTAATAGGTTTTGGATTACATACAGTTAGTGCAATTTATGGCGAAACAATCGATATACCTTGTGGTCAAGATAAACTTGATGGTCTCCTCTTTGGCAAATGGAAATATGTAAGTATAACGATGCTGTGGTAGCCTGCTCTACCTCATATTGGTATGTGACTTCTTGTTAGAACAAGACCTTTTTAACCTTTTGAACTTCGCAGTTGGCTTGTCACATCACTTCTAGTTATGCCTTGCATTTGAAAAATAGTTCACAGAATCCACATTTCTGCCTCGATTTGCAGGAAGCGCCAAACATCGTGAGCTTTTAAAGGTGCATTTGCCCATTTATTTAGAACTTCCCACTATGATTTATCAAATGTAGTTTGGTTTATTCATTTTCTTTTATAACGAAAAGTTGTATACATTGTGTCAGTGTCCGACACAGACAGTGGTTGTATTTCCAAGTTGAATGTGCAGCCAAAATAGACAGCCCCAAACCTGTTTTCAGCTTAATGTATGTTGGATGCCTTTAATTATTTTAACTGAATCTGTGGTCAGTATGTGTAATTAACATAAGGCTCATGTAAGTTGATGTTTTGTATTTTATTTTTATGACTTTTTTTCTGTTTGTTTCATGAGAACTGTTAAAGGAAAAAATAATGAAACTTGAATTACGTTTGTAGAATTCACTCTGCAAACATAGCTTGTAAAGAAAAAAATAAAAACAGATAATAACATTTTAGAAAATCTGCCGAAATGTTGAGGTATATGTTTACAAAGAATCTAGTAATCAGTATTCAACATTTGCTGAAAACTGCTGGCCCTCAAATAACCCTAATCAGCATTGAATAACCGATTGTTTCAGTTATGAGAACACGCTATTCTTGTGCTTTATCTTCACACTTAGAATGCAAGTCTAAAGGGAAACTTTACTTGTGATGTCCTATTGTACAGCTATATAATACGCTGGGAAATTTTAAAGCCAAACTTTTTACATGGTGAAACCACAAATCTTTAAAAAAGACCGACAAACTTAAGAGATTCCTGTTGGCTCTGGGCATTGCAAAGTTTATGTAAGAATAAATGTGCAAAGGCAATGTGCTCTGTGGTTCGTGTTTTATTAGCTTTAATATCCATTATTTTTTAATAGCTATTGTGTATTGCACAGATCTGTACATATAATACAATCTGTATTTCCTAACTCTCTCACACACCTACTCACTGAGATTCTCCTAGAGTTCAGAATAAAGCAACATAATAAAGGATGACATTTGCACTTCTGAAAAATCATGTAGCACTGTAAGGTGGGGGGGGGGGGGATACATTTTTAATATGAGCAGGCATAGTTAGATTTGGGAGTCATGTGTCTGAGCTCAATTCTAGAATTCAGTGTGACACCAAGGCTACCCAGTATTTGTATACTACTGTACATGAGGTCCTCTGTGTTTAGGCTAAAGTACAGCTTTCTCTATGATTCATGCTGTGCCTGATCTGGAGTTAGGAGCAATCAATAATAGGGGCAATTGGCAAAACCATGTTGCAATGCAGGTTGGGCAGTTATAAAATGTTCAGAGATTGAGTTGGGAAGGGCTTATCCTAGCTTCATTCTAAATTTTAGTGTAAAATCAGAGCTGCTCAGTCAGGGGCGGTAACTGTGCTAGCGAGAGGTGGGGGACATAAGTTGACTCTGCACATCCCCTCCCCCCTCTCACCATAACAGTTGTCTCTGGAACTGTGCCAGAGTCTATTGCACATGTTTTGCGCTATGTTCCTGGTAATTACACTACTGTGCATATGCAGATCTTCGGGAAAATGGCCACACCACTTTCCTGGTGATTTCTGCAGCTCCAATGCTGGAGGGGTAACTATAATATATGTGTACAGGGTGTGTGGGCCCCCCTGCACTCCGGGGCCAGTGTGCACATCTGCTCACATATCTTTCATGTATTCATAATGTTGTAATTAAATATTATAATATAAACATGATTAAATATCAGTGATTAAAAAAAGTATAACTCTTCAACTATTTTAAATTGACTATAAATAACTCCATCTTTACTGCATAATTTCACATTCTTTTAAGACATCACTCTTGTAATTCAAATTCTTGTGGCTTTTACAACGTTATGTTAGCTATCTTGTATGTACTGTTTTTTGCATTCAATGAAAACTTCACAGATAAATACAATGTTTATTGTAGTATGTTGCAAAAGTTTATTTAAAGCCAGAGGTGTGTAGATACATCTGACTCGTGGTTTTGTTTTTTTTTGTTTTTTTTAGGAAAAGCCTGATGGAACTGTTGTGTTTGTAGCTTCTCGGTATGCATCAAAAAACAAGTTCAGTTTTGATGATGTTCCGGATTACAATGGTCGTCTGAACCTGTCAGAAAACTACACATTGTCTATCTCAAATGCAAGGATCAGTGATGAAAAGAGATTTGTATGCATGCTCGTAACAGCAGAAAATGTTTTTGAAGAGCCAACACTAATCAAAGTATTCAGTAAGTATACTTTATGATTACCCCAAGTTTTTGATTCTGTGTCTAGGGGACAATTTTTCTAGATGGAGAACAAAAATGTTCTCATTTTTTTAAATTAAACAATCATCATTTGCTCTCAAGCAATGGAACACTCTGAATCTTACTTATCATTAGTTGCAATTCTTGCATACATTAATGCACCATTGTGTAAAAAGCCAGTGGAAGACTTGTTTTTTTTCTCCCTCTCTGATAACAGGAATTTCGTGTACACAGTTTCCCATCATAGCCACTGGTCATACATACATACATACATACTAAAGAGATAAAATAGGGGAACACTCATTGTGCACCAGTCGGGTTGGGTATGAAATCCCGGTGGCTGAATAGTCGCCGGGTAAAATGCCCACGCCGGGAGCCTGAACATGCATAATTCCGATGGAGCAGGTAAGTCCTCTAACCCTAAAACTCCCAGGGGGGGTCCCTAACTCCAAGTCCCCATCAGGGGTGCCTAAACCTAACCTCCCTCCCAGTGACGCCTAACCTGAAACCTCCCCCTTCCCCTAGCTTAACACTAACCCTCCACACGGGGTACCTAACCCTAAGTCCCCCCGGGGGGCTGCATAAACCTAACCCTCCCATCTCCCCATTCCCCGCAGCTAACAACTAAGTGTCCCTGCTTACCTTCATTCGGAAAGCTGGCCTGTCGGGATTCCGTCGTCAGGCGCTAAAGATAGGCGTCTGGATTTAGACGCCTGTCTTTAGTCCCATGTCGAGATTTGAATAGCGGGATTTCGACAGTCAGATTCCCGTCCGTCAGTATATTGACTTGTATCCCCAGCAGTCAATTTGGACTAATAGCCAATTCCAAATGTAACTCAAAATCAAATTTGTCAGCACTTATATTACTAATATTTTTGTAGGATATTCTTTAAAATCCTGCTGTATAATATGTCTCCTCTTATATGTCCAATTGAGAATACTATAACATAATAACTTTAAACATCTTTTTCTATTTTAAATAATAACCACAACCAATCTGATTTGTTTGGAGGGATCTCTGTTACTTATCCGGAAATTTTGCCAACCACCATACCCTATATGACATACTTTAAAAAAATATTTGGCTCACAGGCCATAGTATTAATATACATGCAGCTATATAAAGCGGGTTGGGTATGAAATGCCGACGGCCGGGAAGCCGTCTGACTAAATACCGATGCTGCAAGTCCTTACGCTGAAGATCCCGACTGGGGCTGGTAAATGTCCTGACCCTCCACTCTCCCCACACTAACCCTCCCTCAGTGCTGCCTAACCCCCCCCCTCCTTCCCGAAGCTGCCTAACTCCCCTCCCCTTAAAGCTAACCCTCCCGGGATGGTACCCAACCCCAAGGCCCCCCCGGAGTCTAAACCTAACCCTCTCCCCACCGCGGTTATGTGCTAACCATGCGCAGTTTACCTTCATTCGGGCAGTTATCTGTCTAAATTCCGACGTCGTGATCTAGATGGGCGTCGGGATTTCTACGCCTGTCTTTAGTCCCGCTTCGGGATTTAGACGCCGGGATTTAGTAAGACGGCATCCCGGCCGTCTGCATTTTGACCGCATCCCTATGTAGCACGTTGGCATAGTGGTGGTTGAACCAATGATCTAAATAAACTCCTGCAAGTGTTTACTTCTATAGTCACTGTGGAATGCTGCTGCACATGTTAATGAGGAAGTAAATGGCATGGGTAACTGCATAGTGTTCCAAATCGTGGAAAGGAATGTATCCCTACTAATATATAAAAATATGTTTGTTGTTCAATCACGGCCGAACTTTGAATCAGTTGACTTGACAATTTGCATAAGAATAGTTTACAGGACTGCTGTGTGTTTTTCCCATACCTCCTCCTCACATTCACGTTTTTAGGTACTGATAGAGCAGTGGGCCTGATTCAGAGCTGAACGCTCTGACCAGAGCGCTCGCTCTGAATCAAGGCCCTCCTCCATGAAAATGGAGCGGCCTCCTGGACGCTCGTATAGCTGTGGGTGACCACCCACAGCTATAGCGAGCATCCATGATGATGGTCGCGATGGTCTTGACCATCGCGACCATCGGACTTGCGACGGAGACCCTACGGTATGGTCTCCCTGCCACAAGCCCTGGAGTGATTTTGGCTCTATCAGAGCCAAAATCACTCCCACTGACATCACTAGTGATGTCAGTGGGGCCGGCTTCAGACGGTAGGCGTTCCCATTCGAACGCCTCCGTCTGGCAGGCACGCCCACCAAAGGGGGGCGTGCTGTCAATCAACATCGACAGCACGCCCCCTTTGGTATGAGACCCGGAGCGATGGAAAGCCCGTCGCTCACCGGGTCTCGCGCATGCGCACGACAGAGCTCCCTCCGTCATGCGCAGTGGGGAACATCGACCCGCTTGCGAGCGTACTGCCGCTCGCTCGCTGGTCTGAATGACCCCCAGTGTTGGCTAACCTTGACACTCCAGCTGTTATGGAACTACATAACCCAGCATGCACTGCTACAGTTTTGCTATTAGGGCATGCTAAAACTGTGGCAGGGCATGCTGGGATATATAGTTCCACAACAGCTGGAGTGTCAAGGTTAGCCAACACTGTAATAGAGCAACTCTAACACTGCCATGCAGAGCACATAGGAAATCTGTAATGCTGCCAGTCGCACAGCTTTTACATTCCAATAACTAATGCCATGCAAAAAAAAAATTTAGTACTGTACACATTCACTTTTGGAGGCACTGGCGTACCAACTCCAAAGCGCATGCACGGCTCGGACACATTTCTTCCTATAGTTTTTAGGCTGTTTAGACACAATTACCTACTGTAATTGTACATTTTACATTGTTTAAGCTAGCTAATCCGATTTAGGAGGCAACATGTTTTTTGGAGATATTTTTAGTACGTTTCCTCACAATTAGCTATTTAGTCATTTTAAATGGTTGCAATTTTTTCAGTTGGGTAATTCTACTTCAGTTTAATAGTAAGATAATTCTATTTTTTCTGTGTAGCAATCTTTCTTTTGTCTATCTTTCCTTTTTCGATTAATTTCATACACACACCTTCTATTCCAATAATAATGCCGGACAAGCATAAGAGCAATTTGTCAAAAATATCCTCTAAGGCTAAAGCAGCAAAAATTGCTCGCAGTGGAGAACTTCTGCACAAACACAAATGAAAGTGCTCAGACAAGCTCAGCGTAAATTAAGCTTTGAGCGTCTAAGACCCAAAAGAAGACTGTGATGTGCCGACAAACTGCTGCTGACTATCAAACCTCATTTTGAGCATCCCATTTGGACGCATACCACAATGCAAGGCTTCAACAGCAATGTGTTAGGCGCGCTAATTTGAAGAGGGCTAATTTGGCTTCTATGTTAAAGGTGGCATTTCACTAATCCTTTCACTGAATACAGCTGTCATCCTGGAATAACAATCGGGAAGATGGAGGAGTGCCAGTTTTACAGGGCTCTAAAATGGAAGGGTGAAATGGCAGGCATGTGCTCCTCTAATGGTAAGATCTATCTTCCACTATTGGAGAATCCACCCAAAACACTAAAGAATCTCTTAATGAACATGACAGATAATTTGCACCACTTCCTCAATAACATCCAAAAGTACAATTCCCACTTTTCAAATTTCATGGTTTTTAACAGATCGCAGTCGTTGTACCAGGGTTCTCTCCAACGTTCACTGTACAGGAATACAATAAATAGCCACACTTAAGATGGCGCACATTAATCCCTGAGGAGGGCTGAATAGCCAATATGCGTTGGAGACTATCATGTATAGACATCTCTATACCCACACACTGCCAGGTCCTACTCCTCGCGGCGCAGAGTCGAGCCACCGCATTGCACCTGCTGAGCCCGGAGAACTGCGCGATCTCGCAAGAGCACAACTACCCGGAAGTCTCGCAGAGTACCGGTGAGAACGCTGCATCCCAGTCAGCGCTCTACAAGTACACGCGTGCTGTCGACATAGCGGAGCGGTGGATCGGAGACCATGAGTAGGACGGAGAAGAGGACATCGCTCACCTGGAGGTGGCCAAGAAAGGACGTCGAGGGTAAGTTTCTGCACCTTGGGGATACGGGATGCCGCCCCGCCAGACACATACTTAGTCACCCTACGTACAGGACTATACATTTACCAGCAATATACCATGTTGGGCTGCTGGGGATTTGAGGAACTATAGTAATAAGAGATCATTTCAACAGACTATACCAGACTCAATACATGCACCCACCACTTGTTACTATTAATAATTAGACCAATGCTAAGGAATCCACACTTAACCCCTACCCACCTACCCCACATCACCTATTGGATCATAGGGGCACTGTGACCTCAAGTTTTACAATCAAAATAAACAATACAATATCGTGTTGTGCATTATATTAAGTGTAGCGCCAACCTCCGAGACAAGCTATATAGTTCACTGTAAAGGGCGAAGTCTCATACCTCACCGGTTCTCTTCTCCCGCAGCAGAACCAGCAGCATAAATTACTTTAAATTTATTTCATGCAAGTTGAACAAAGATGCCACTTATTTACAAATGTTAATAGAGATGCCGCAACTTCCTTACAATGAATGCTACAAGATCACAATATCCTTATACATGAATTTAAAACAACACTTGAACATGCCTAGCATTCTTTAAAGAGTAATAAATCCACACCAATCGAAGGTATGAATGCTGCTTTAACACTCCAACGTTAAAAGATGTAGAAATTGTCATGGCCAGTAACCAGTTTGAAAGCAGAGACATTGTGCTCCACAAACGCGACAACTGTGTACTGAGGGTAGCCGATACGGCTTTTATGACATTTTTGCAATATTCCCTCATCTTTTGGAAAAGCCAAGGTTACTAGTTTGGCATTATTCAAATTAAATCCAAGTACTTGAAAGCCTGTATTCAATAACACCGTTTCTGCAATGGACTTCTATGCTTACCACGTTATGTTCCATTCCGGACAACAAAACATTTTACACTACAACCAGCTATTCCACCAATATCTTGTAGACCAGTAAGTGAATGTTAAGAGCAAAAGATCTGAAAAGGCTTTCCGACCTCATGGGAGGAGTGATGGTGGTATTAGCTGCGACTTCCGATAGAACTTACTAGTAATAGCAAGAAGTACGTCTCAAGGCATCTCCATTGTGGGAAAGTGTGACAAAAATACTTTTGACTAAAAACTTGAAAGTGCAGCTAAACTACTGGAAATCAGAGTGGGTTGACTTCAAACAGACACACAAGGAAAAATTGACTTCCCCAATTCTCAAGTTATCAGGAGTACTTTCTCATAAGCTGGAACTCAGTTGTTGGGGTACCAGTGCTATTGATACGCATCCAAACTATGTAATGGTACGAGATTATATTTTTACGAGACTTTAAATATGTAATCAGAGCTACCATTTTAACACTATCGGCAAAGAACGAAAATGCGCTCCTACCCAGGATTTCCATAATAGCTATGGATCTACCATTTCAATTTAAGCATCTCCAATTCCCACTGAAGTTAGCATTTGCCATGTCCATCAACAGATGTCAGGGGCAAACTCAAAGTGGTAGGTATACACTTGGAGACGGCTTGCTTTTCTCATGGAAAGCCTTACAGTGCTTGCTCATGAGTTACAAGCAGTGGCAATCTGTATATATTAGTGCCAGAAAGAAAAACATTAAAAGTTGTCTACAAAAATGCCCTATGTTGAACTTCACTACAATTGTTTTTGTTGTTCATAATATTACTTTAACGTCACTCAGATCTCCGCATACAAAATCCCCTTTCAATTTCATTCTAATTACGTTTCATCTCGGACTTGAACTGGCAATGCCGGGTCCTACAGCTAGTGCGTATATGCATTTCTAGATATTAACACATACTGGTGATATTTTTAGTTCTTTTTTTTTAAATAATTTTTTTATACCACAGTAGAAGACAAAAAAGTTCAATTAATTTTGGTGTACGATGTTTAATTTTTTTTTCTTCTCCTAGTAAACAATTCTTCACATTTTAACAATAATAATAGTTTGTTATGATTTCCTTTTATTATAGAGCCACCTACCCAACCTGAGATTATTAACCAGCCAACATTTATGGAGACGGGAAAACTAAACATGGTAATTGAGTAAATAATTGTTAGTGAAGAATCATGTTAAAGCATGACTCCATTTTGTGTTGAAATGCTAAGAAGAAATGATATTCTGTGTGAGACATTGTGCCTGAGAAGGGCCTCAATCCTTATCTATCTATTCTAGCTCTTAGGAATGTATTCATATAGAATAACTTGTTTGCCAATTAAGATTAGAGTTGAGTGTATTCATCCTTAGCATTCAATTCTGATTTATATGACAGGAATATAAGAGATTATATAGGTCTATTGAGAACAGTGGTGTAAATTGTCAGGGACTGCCTTATACCAATGATTTATTGTCTCTAAGACTAGACATAACTAATAAATCCCTTGAGAGGTGTCCTATAGATTTATAGCTATAGATAGTAGTACTAATATTCATTTATTGATAAATTAGGCAATGTATCTAATGCATGGAATATGCTAAATATATTCATTCATATTTTAATTAGGTAGATGAGAAAATTTGTTGCACATGTGCAGCCTAGATTTCTTTGTCTCTGTTAATTTGAGTGCTATAAAATAATCTGTCTGTCCAAAATAAAGGCAGAGTGTTTTTGGAAACACACAGGTCTTGTTGTTTCCCATCATTCTATTTCTCATTTATATATTGACAAATGTGTTTGCTTTTGTTTATGTATGCAGGTTGGAGATTGTGTTGCTAACGATAGCTATCCAGATGGCAATATTACATGGTATAGAAATGGCCAAGTTATTTTGCCAGTTGATGGAGGTATGTTCTTTATTAAACCAATCCACTTTTGTTTTTGATATTTTATATTTATTGTGTTTTTGATCATTTTCTATGAGCTACATAATGTTTGTTGTAAGGTGTAAACTTGAAATAAATACAGATGTTGTTGCTGCAGTTGCATTAAACAGGCCTTCTAGTCGTGCCTAGTCCCGTGTGAATTTACTCATGCAGAGTGTCTTTTCATGCATCCTTTTTGCCGTAAGTGTCTTATTCGCAATGCGATGCGAATATGACACACAAGCAAATTTTATTACAATGATATGCGGCATGTGTATGTTCTGTGTGCAACTGCAGCTGTATCTGCATATGAAATGCTATGTTACATTGTCAGTGACTGTTTTCCACACCACGTTTCATTGTGATGATTTTACAGACTCTGCCGCACACAGAAAATACACATGCCGCATATCATATTAATCAGTTACATGTGCGTCTCATTCGCTTTGCGTTTGTGAATAAGACACATTTGCGAAGAAAGATGCACGGAGCCGGCCGAGTCACGCTGGAGCCGGTGACTCATGCGCCCTGTGTTACGTGACTCATAACGCATGAAGGAGGAAGTACAGATCTGTTGATAAACAAATGCATTTATTCAAGCTCAAGAAAAACGCTACTATGCTGAACATAGCTGGTTAGACGATAGTAACATAGTATATGGTTCCCAAATATGTGTTGCATATAAGCGATTTTGTGAATTGTTTGAAGTAAACAGATGCGTGTCGTATTTGAGCTTTTGATATTGAGGAATCTAGTTGAAAGGGTTTTTGGTAGCGAATTTAACAAATTGGCTGCTGGTTTGGTATAATATAATTATAAGAAAGCTATTGATTCGAGAGGATTTAGGGAAGCCACTGGGGGTGAGATGACTCGGATAAAAATGAATGTGTTGCGTACATTTTATTTGTTGTTCCAGTGTCAAAGTATTCGAAATGTATAAATGATTTATTTTGTGTACCCAATGTCTATACAGATGTCATCTTACCAGTATTTTTAATTACAGCTCTACATAGGCAAATGGTGACTGGTAGAGTTTCCTGAATTTATGCTGCCCATACATTATTTTATTGTACAAACATGAACATAGACTTTAATGAAGGACGGATATCTTTTATGCAAACAAGATGAATTTGGCTATTTAGCTATCGATGCAAGTTGTGTATATAGTTGGAAATGTTCTGTGCCAAAGATAAAGGTCTGCCAGAGGTCTGGGGCGTGCGACTAGAAACTCTGGAATGGACCAAGAGTTCCAACAAAGGTTCAAAGTAAAGAAGGGTTGTTCCAGTACTTCTCCAACCACTAATGCCGGGTACACACTGGAATGATGTTGTTCCGATTTGGCCAAGTCGTAAAGACAAATCGTGCACCAGTGTTTATGCATCATATGCGAGCTCTTGCAATGTCATGTGGTTTGATGTGCTGCTCATCAACCCAGACGATATTGCTTGTGGTGCCATGCATGTTCATGAAGGACGGGATGAGTGATCGTTCTGTTCTTCCTAAATTGCTGCAGTGTGTGGCGGCAATCATGCAATATCCAGGGTGTCACTGGACATTGGCACCATTGCCGGTCACACAAGTGTGTACCCACCATAAGGATTGGTTGACTTTCAGGATGGTGTACCAAAAAAAAAAAAAAAAGATAGATATAAAATATAGTGTACACTGTATGTGGTAAATGCCAGGGTGTGTGTGTGTGTATATATATATATATATATGTATATATATAGAGAGAGAGAGAGAGAGCGAGAATCTGACTGACTTCCCCTTTAACTTTTCTCCGTCCCCAGCTCATGTCACCAGCTGTCCCCAGCCCCCATCACATTCCTCTGCCCCTTCTTCCTCTATCCTCAGCCCCCATCACCTTCCTTTGTCCCCAGCTCATGTCATCTTCCACCAGCCCCCATCACTTTCTACCCCTGCCCCAGCTCATGTCACCTTCTACCCCATCACCTTCCTCTGCCCTAGTCTGTCACCTTCTACCCCTAGCCCCTCCCCTATCAGCTTCCTATGCCCCTTCACCTTCTTCCGTCCCCAGCACCCATCATCTTCCCCTGACCCAACCCTTATTCCTCTATCATCCCGTATCCCCGCAGCGGCCCTGCCTGACGTGGGCGATGTGGCCTATAATGTCACGCCACCGCATTGCTCACTTAAAGGTCAGGCATGGCCCTGTTTTGTGCCCATCTGGTCCTCGGGGCACGGTACAG
Organism: Taudactylus pleione; assembly: GCA_031769625.1. Taxonomy (NCBI): domain Eukaryota; kingdom Metazoa; phylum Chordata; class Amphibia; order Anura; family Myobatrachidae; genus Taudactylus; species Taudactylus pleione. The sequence goes on along the minus strand of JAUIMM010000264.1, from coordinate 2,680,126 downwards.
TTGTTCTCTTACTCCAAAACACCCCTCCCACTCTCGGTCGCTAGGCCCAGCAGCAGTTATTGGGGGCTGATGTACGGCACAGTGTATGTCTGTTCAGGATGCCAGGGCCCCCTCGACCTGTGGCCCTGTTTGCACTGCACATTCTGCATTCATTTTAGAAATGATACTGTATGTAATCCCAAACCAACTGCGTCATTGCATTTCAAACTGAAGACGCAGTATAACTGGTGTAGGCAGATTACAGGATCGTTTTTAAATTTGCAATAGACATTTTTGTAGTCTGTGAGTTATTTGTATATAGGCAGGTACATATTTTATTGCTTTTGTTTGTTATTTTTTTTAAGGATTAAATTGCACTTGTTACTAGAAGTAAATTTTGGCAGTAATTTTATGGAGACAGCCTTTAACAGCCATCTTTAGTATAAGTGTTGATGTTTTGCAACTTGTGTATTTGTATATTACTGAATAAACTGCTTTTTTAAATGTATTTTTAACAGAAGGACAATGGCATAATATATTTAATTGGAGGCATTGATGAAGAAGAGTTAAAAATATAGCTTGAATAATCCTATTTTATTGTAATATGGATTTGGTGTGGCAATGTCTTTGTAATTGGCCACAGAAGTAATCAGAAAAAAACATACTGCACAGCAAGTTTACCTTAATGTCCATTAACAGAGTAAGAGCACTTGTCATAGCACTAAGTTAATAAAGAAATAGCAAGTATCACTTTATTGCTTTTTAATTACTTACAGATGTAACACCAGTTCCCTTTTATATATAAACTGTCTGTTCAATTCACTTAAAAACCAGTTATCCTTACATAATGCTGTGCTTGTATTTGAAAGGACAAATTGGTAGTTCTTCTAATTGAATTAATCAGTCCACAGTATTGATAAGAAATTCAGTGACCTTGATTGTTTTTTGAGATTATGAACCATGTGATGACTTCTACATAAGTGCTCAATACCAAAAATAATTTGAAAGAGGAATGGTTTATTTTCACTATGGTTGTCACTTAGTTATTTATCCAGACCAGGCTATTCCGGACATGGCTGCTTTATAGAAACAATGTGTGGCCTTCTACCTAGTACGCTGGAAGATGCAGTTTGACAGCTGATGGAGGCCACACACTATTCAGCTTTAAGTAGAAATGCCTTTACAATAATGTAAAGGGTTAAGTTTTACAAACACTACAAATGTTAATACTTTGCTCCTTTTATCATGTGTTTTTCTTTTTGTGCAGTTGTTTCTATAGAGTGGTCAAAAGAGAAAAATACAACAAGTGGCCTTCATAACATGCGTTCAACACTTCAGTACATGGCAACAAAAGATGACATAAATGCAGAGTTTTCATGTGCCGTGACTTACTATGTGCCAGATGGGCTGGCAACAATGGAGTCTGATCCAGCCATCTTCGATATTTACTGTAAGTGACAAATACATTAGGTGGGGGGCAGGGGGGGTTGTAAACATGTAAAAATGGGAAATGAGCTGTAAATGTAATGTATGCAGAATAAAGAACAGCTATTAATTGTGCTACACTGCAATACTGCCCATAAAGCTAATTCATTCCCATTTTTAATACTTCTAAGGTGGTAGCACAGTCTTGTTTTATTGGCAGTAGGGACTGCTAGGTACATTTCTGCAACATGAATATGCGTGTGTTCAGCAATTATAATTCCCAATAGTCCAATACAGAGGAATAAAATAGTTTAAGCATGCTGAATGGAAGAACAACATAATTATACTGTATTCCATTTCATAGGGACAAGTAGCATATGGTACAATAGCATCTGTCTGCCATCAGAGGACTCCCTCCATCAAGGCATGACTGATGCTGGCCACACACATGGCGATCTGCACACGATCAGCCGATGTGTACGATTTCCCTTGAAACTCTCCCCGGCAGCTCTGCACACAATTTGGTGTCCAATTTTCATACGATCTCTCCTGCATCCAGACTTTCACAGTGCATCGTGTCCTAGATTGTCAGATCTGCCCTACCGCACGGCAGATCTGACGATGCGATGTGCGACCAGCGGGGACACGCATCGCATCGTGAACCGGAGTGGGGACTCGCGACTTACTCAGGATTTGGCCATATTTTACATGATCTGTCGTTCCAATGTGTCGGAATCGGCCAGATCGGGTAAAATATTGCTATGTGTGTGTCCAGCTTTAGGCCGGTAACTGCCTTGTTTGGTTCCTAATACTATGATCTCTGAATTCTCTAAAAGCTCCATTCCTAATGCTTAGAGCACTTCATTAATGCATTACATAAAATAACCCCACTTCATTCCAGCTCATGGGCAGCAGGTTTGATTGTATCTGCCTGTCCGTATACAGATCTGGTCAGCACAAGGCATACTCTGGGTACCTCACCTATTCCTGGTGCCGGCAATAAGTGTGGAAGTGCAATTCAAGCACAAATTAACCCCTGATATTAACCTGTTGTTTTCATTTTCAAGAATCTGATACAGATTGTGTCAAAGTATCCCTAAATAAAAAGGAAAAATAAGAAAAAAAAATCAGGTCTGTTATTTGGTAGCATACTTTGTTTAATACATCCCTAAATAAATATAACATTTGCTTGGATAGAGGAAAGAATAAAATCTGTTTTCCAGTGAACCTGACTCATCACTTGTATGTGAAAATGTGGCGTATCATTCAGTGATAATGTTTTCTTTTTCTCGTTCCCCTTTAAAGATCATAATATATTTAAACCTCTCACACTTGCCATGTATTCCACTATTTTCCCTCTGATTTTTACTGTGTCTACCCGATTTCAAATTATCACAATATGTGTAAATCATAGCTTTGGTTGGGTCGTGGTTGTATTATCTGGGTACACTTTTAATAAAGATAATGATGCACTTTTTTGAGAAATTACATCTTTTTCTGAATAGTCCATAACAAAGCGAGATCATGCTCTATTGCCAATTTGATGACTTTCTATTTTGGTGGTTAGAGGACAGCATTTTATAGGAACTGAGTAAAGGTCAAATACAATTTATGCAGTATTGATATTGTATTGATTAATGTGCACTCAGAGTTAAATCATCTGAAATTATAATTCAGTATCTATGAATGGTTGAATGTCAGTGACTACTGTACATAGCTATGAAGTATTCATCAATTGCTTTGTCAGTATGCACTGGCTCTTTGCATTATTTTCACCTGGTTCAATATATATCATGTAAACTGCTTGAAACTTTACACAATGAAATGCAATGCAGAATTTGCCCTGTACCAGTCCACATAGTAAAGAATTAGCTGATATTCCTTAGTTAACTTCCTATGATACTGATATAGTGTTAGTGATTTTTCCTGCCTTTTATGCCACAACTAGCAATATGTAGTATCTGAAATGTTTAGGTAGGCTGTGATACATAGCATGAACTCAAACAGTGTTAATGTGGAGAAGGGAGCATGACTTGGCATACAAATGTGGAGGACACCCTTTTTATGCAGCTACCGATAAGAGCAAATTATATTATTCAACACTGTACCTTTATTCCCACTGAATCAACCTCAAATGATTGAAAATAGCCGATAGTGTTTTTTTTTTTTTCTTAAAGCTATTAAGGCACTGAAGTGCTTTATAATTTAGGATTAGCCTGGCTCTACCTGGCTTTTGCAGTAATTTTTTTTCTTGATATCCTACTCTCCTCTATATAAAGCTCTTGATCTGCAGAAAGCTCTACTACAGATGTGTCCTCATACATCTAGCCTCCTTGCGCATTAAACAGCCCTTCTAGTCGCGCCATGCCGTGGTGTGACTATGTACCGTAGAGCGCCTACTGTGCAACTTTTCACCTTCAAATGCGTCTTAATTGCACAGCGATGTGAATAGGATGCACATGCAGCTTCTGCTGATTAAAATGATATGCAGCATGCCTATATTCTGTTAGAGACTGCGGGTATATCTGCATGTGAAATGGCCCCGGGCTCCCATTATAGATACGCCACTGCATGCTGCATATCATTTTAATCATCCAAAGCTGTATGTGCGGCCTACTCACATCGCTGTGTGAATAGGAAGTATTTTAAGGTAAAAAGTTGCACGAAATACACTCTGCGCTACAGAGTCACACTCAGCTACCGTGTTGTGTAAGCGCGACTTGTAGTGCACAGAGGATAGATGTATGTGGACACATCTGTACACAGACTTCTGGGAGGCCATTCAATTGTTTGCAATAGGTGCAAGTTGCTGTTGTTGAGACTGATCCCTGGCAACTCAAACAGATTTCTGGAAGATGACCAGCTGGCAGGCTCCTCTTGCAGCAACCACCTGACCAGCAAACCTGCTTCTGCATCAGAAAAAAAACAGTATAAACTGGTTCCTGCAGCTTGGACTATGACTGTCATAGTGATTTCCAAGTCCACAATCAACTTCCACCCATCATTACTGAAAATATGTAAATCTTGAGCACTGATCTCGGGACTGCTGACCAAGAAGCCCACAGAGTAGTCACAGGTCTCAAAGCTAAAGTCGCAGAAAGGCTTTGGTGCACAAACAGGAGGAATACCAGCAGGCATCAAAACAAGATATTAAATGAGAAATTATTTTTTCCTATTTGTTATTATACAAGAGGACATTGACAACTGGCAAGTGACGAAATCCCAGAGTTGGTGGAGATGGCCTACTTGGAATATTACTTCTAATGAATGTTAGCCATTCCAGATAATGTGTTTCTTTTAGATCGGGCTCATCAAGATCTTTGACTGTCCTCTCAAGGCCAACCTTTGCCAAAACATGATGTATTTGGCCTACATTTCTACAAGATGAAATCGCAAATATACAAGGAGGCAAGGCTCACCTAACATCTTGGATGTGAAAAGAGCCACCAAAACTATGTGAGACCACATCAAATGTTTCCTCCCTTTAATCTGCAATCCTGTACAGATGGCAAAGTGATCATGGCCAGAAATCCAGATGTGTTCCTCCACTTGTTTTACTTTGTCACAATAACCTCTTGTTACACATAGGCAACAAAATTGGAAAATCTGAGTTCTACCCAAGTTGTATAGGTAGGCATGTTATCATGGTGCAGGATAATGGAGTTATTTGTTTTCAAATATGTTACCGCTGTTATTGCAATTTTATGTAATATGTTTTATTTTATTGGGCAGCACAAACTGTGTAATGGTTAACATTGCTGCCTCACAGCATTAAAAATTACAGTTTATTTGAATAACAAATTTCATAAATATGTCCAGACATGAGGTCTTTATTATCTGTATATCAAATCAACTTCAGAAATGGCTTAACCCAAGGGCTGTCAGACCTTTTTCATGTAAACCAGTGCTTCCCTTCTCCAGTCCTTAATGACAACTAACAGTGTATGTGTTACATTTCTCCTCTGTATCACACGTGAAATAATTAGTTCCACCTGTGAATCTTTTAAAATGTGTCAGCCATTAATGAACCTGTGCTCCAACCAGGAGATCTGTAAATCATGCACTGTTGGGGGTTCCTAATGGTGGGCATACACTAGACAATTATCAGGCTGACCTGCCCTATATCGGTGGATCGCTCTGATAATTGTACTGTGTGTGCGGCCCGCCGATGCTAAAATATTGATCTGGCATACCGGATCGTCCAGCATGTCCGTCCGATGTGATGTTTTCTAAGTTAGAAGACAGCCGCATCGAGCAGTGTATGCGCAGCCGACCAACAGACATTACCCTTGTTCCTTCAAAAGGAATAAACGGGGAAAGGGGAAATGTCTCCTCCCCAGGGCAATAGCACAGATATTGGGGTCAATAAACTGTGAGATCTTAGGGTATGCATGTGATATCTGCAGGATGTAATGCTGCCAGATAAAATGCCTGTCAGACCGACAGACATTTATCTGGCAGTGTATACCCAGCATAAGGACTAGAGTTGGAAAACACTGATGTAAACCTTCACATGTCTAAAGCATGCAGCTTTTTTGTTTGTCTATTTCTGAGACTAGCAGTGACCATCTTCCTTACATTTTAACTCATAGGAACTTTTCCACAATCACATTAATAGGGCCCCTACACCCGCAACCAGCAAAAGATTGAATGATTCTTCATTTTTCTTCACGATTCTCTAATCCACCAATATGCACCAATGCATTTCAGTGATTTACAGATAATTTTCAGCACATAACCGATCTGCCAATGTTGAAAGGCTCATAATTTTACTAGTAAAGTTCGGCTAATCTGCTGAACGTTACTATGCACTAGCAATTACAGCCCCGATTGGTCAGGGAAATTCAACATATTGGATAACCTAATTTACTGATTCCAATCACTTTTGGGTCAAAATCGGTAATTAGTGAACCCCATACATTACAGATATTTTTACATAATAATCTGCAAAACAGGTAATTTCCCCCAATTGGTTGCTGATGTATGGGCCCCATTACGCATACTTTGCTTTATGTATACCAATATATTTTGCACTAAATTAGAGTTTGACTTTGGTTTTTTTTTTTTTCATTTTTAGCGTTTGCAGTTTTTTTGTACTGTACATGTGCTAGTCAGTGCATTGTCATATTTAGTGTGTATGTATATATAGGAGGGTGGTTCATTAAGTAATGTAACTAGACCCCTCACATGTGTAATGTTCTCTATTTCATTCTAATTTTCTGCCAGCCCATAGCAGGTAGACCACTGCTTCTCCTCATGGTCATTAGACTGTTCCTCATATCAGTCATACTGTCCCAACATTAAGATGGGGCGGAAACTTGGTCAAACATTGAGGTGCGTAGTGTGATCAGATTTCTGCATCTAAAGGTCACATCGGCAGCTGAATTTCTTTGCAAACCTGTTATGTTGTACGGTGATAACGTCATGTAACGGAAACAGGTTTGAGTTTTGTGCACTGCTTTTGATAACGGATGGGCAAACGTTCAAGATGAGCATCAATTTGGCTGACCAAGCAGGTCCACCACATATTACAATTTCTGCCGCACTGAAGGTCTGATTCAGGAGGACAGATGCATTCAAGTTAGTGATATTGCTGACGAACTGAGCATCTCAGTTGGTACTGTACACAACATCGTTCATGAGCAACTGGGGTACAGGAAAAGATGTTCAGCTGGCTACCGAAGCAACGCTAGAAGTTCACAAAACTAAGGCTGAGTACACACCTAAAGATTTTCTGTCCAACCATCCAACTAGTTGATTGGTTGGAATGAAAATCTGGTAAAGTATAAAAGCAAATGACAATCAGCAATTTGCTCCCAAATGCTGGAAAATGGACAAAAATTGTTGTTTGAACAAATTGTTTAGATCAAACATTTAACAAACTTGTCTGAACGTCCATTTTCATCTGTTTTCTGGCATTTAGTAGCAAATTGCTGATCATCAGTTAATCCCATACGTTACCAGATTATCATTAGAACCAATCAACTAGTTGGATGGTTGGACAGAAAATCTTTAGGTGTGTACCCAGCCTAATACAATCTTGGTTGCTGAGAACAGGCCATGTATTGCTACATGATAATGAGAGGCCACACTCAGCCAACCGTACACGTGGGTTTTTTAGGCGATCTCATTGGGAGGTACAGGACCATCCTCCCTAAACCTCTTACTTAGCACTGCGTGATTACCATCTCTTTGGACCATTGAAGAAGCACCTGGTTGGAAGGTGATTAATAACCGACTGTGAAGTTCAGCAAGCCGTCATGTCCTGGCTTCAGGCACTTGACACTGATTTATGTTATGCCACGACAGATACCTTAGTGCAAAGTTGGATCAAATGCTTAGTCAAGTATGGGGAAAATCTGTTAAAAGGCCATACTATAGCTTATATTTAAGAGATGAATAAATTTACGCAATGAGATGCCGTTACGTTATTTATTGAACCACCCTCGTGTGTGTATATATAAATAATTAGTCTTGCATGCGGGCGGCACTCTTGGTTCAGACAGACTCCAAGGCAGCGTTATAGTATAGTCAACGTTTCAAAGCTTTAATATAGCTTTTTCATATATATCATTTATTTTATATGCGTTGTCTCCCATATCCAAAATATTTGGGATCAGGATTATGTTTTGATATCGCAATATTCCGTATTTTGGAATATTCGCCTACCATAAAGAAATATCTTGGGAATGGGACCCAAACCTAAACACAGAATGCATTTGTTTTATAATACACCTTATCCTCACAGCCTGAAGGTAATTTTATACAATATTTTCAATAATTTTTGTGGCTCAAACATAGTTTGTGTACTTACATGAAATTCATTTGTTTCCTATACACCTTATACACAAAGCTTGAAGGTAAGTTGATATAATATTTGTAATAGTTTTGTGCCTTTTAAACAAAGTTTGCTATCAGATGGTTCAATGTACACAAAGGTTTTACCTATCTCAGTCGGAATATTTGGATATGGGAGACTCAACCTGAATGTGTGTATATACACTACCGTTCAAAAGTTTGGGGTCACCCAAACAATTTCAGTTTTACATGAAAACTGACTTTTATTTATCAAATGAGTGTCAAAATGAATAGAAAATATAGTCAAGACATTGCCAAGGTTAGAAATAATTATTTTTATTTGAAATAATAATTTTGTCCTTCAAACTTTGCTTTCATCAAAGAATGCTACTTTTGCAGAAATTACAGCATTGCAGACCTTTGGCATTGTAGCTGTTAATTTGTTGAGGTAATCTGAAGAAATATCACCCCACGCTTCTTGAAGCACCTCCCACAAGTTGGATTGGCTTGATGGTCACTTCTTGCGTACTATGTGGTCAAGCTGCCCCCACAACAGCTCAATGGGATTGAGATCTGGTGACTGTGCTGGCCACTCCATTACAAACAGAATACCAGCTGCCTGCTTCTTCCCTAAATAGTTCTTGCATAATTTGGAGGTGTGCTTTGGGTCATTGTCCTGTTGGAGGAGGAAATTGGCTCCAATCAAGCGCTGTCCACAGGGTATGGCATGGCATTGCAAAATGGAGTGATAGCCTTCCTTATTCAAAATCCCTTTTACCTTGTACAAATCTCCCACTTTACCAGCACCAAAGCAGCCCCAGACCATCACATTACCTCCACCATGCTTGACAGATGGCGTCAGGCACTCTTCCAGCATCTTTTCACTTGTTCTGCATCTCACAAATGTTCTTCTGTGTGATCCAAACACCTCAAACTTCGATTCGTCTGTCCATAACACTTTTTTCCAATCTTCCTCTGTCCAATGTCTGTGTTCTTTTGCCCATATTAATCTTTTCCTTTTATTGGCTAGTCTCAGTTATGGTTTTTTCTTTGCCACTCTGCCTAGAAGGCCAGCATCCCGAAGTCGCCTCTTCACTGTAGACTTTGACACTGGCATTTTGCATGTACCATTTAATGAAGCTGCCACTTGAGGACTTGTGAGGCGTCTATTTCTCAAACTAGAGTCTCCTCTAATGTACTTGTCTAATTGCACAGTTGTGCACCGGGGCCTCCCACTTCATTTTCTACTCTGGTTAGTCTGTTTGTGCTGTTCTCTGAAGGGAGTAGTACACACTGTTGTAGGAAATGTTCAGTTTCTTGGCAATTTCTAGCATGGAATAGCCTTCATTTCTAAGAACAAGAATAGACTGTCGAGTTTCACATGAAAGTTCTCTCTTTTTGGCCATTTGGAGAGTATAATCGAACCCACAAATGTGATGCTCCAGATACTCAACTAGCTCAAAGGAAGGCCAGTTTTATAGCTTCTCTAACTAGCAAACCCATTTTCAGCTGTGCTAACATAATTGCACAAGGGTTTTTTAATCATCCATTAGTCTTCTAACGCGCTTGGCAAACACAATGTACCATTAGAATACTGGAATGATGGTTGCTGGAAATGGGCCTCTATACACCTATGTAGATATTCCTTTAAAAACCAGACGTTTGCAGCTAGTATAGTCATGTATAGAGTGTATTTCTGATTAAATTAATGTTATCTTCATTGAAAAAAAACAGTGCTTTTCAAACAAAAACAAGGAAATTTCCAAGTGACCCCAAACTTTTGAACTGTAGTGTATATACAGTCAGGTGCATAAATATTGGGACATTGACAGAATTTTCATAGTTTGGCCTCTATTCACCACCACAATGGCTTTGAAATGAAACAAACAAGATGTGCTTTAACTGCAGACCTTCAGATTTAATTTGAGGGTAATTACATCCAAATCAGGTGAACGGTGTAGGAATTACAACTGTTTGTATATGTGCCTCCCACTTTTTAAGGGGCCAAAAGTAATGGGACTATCAACTCAAAAGCTATTTCATGGACAGGTGTGGGCTATTCCCTTGTTATTTCATTATCAATTAAGCAGGTAAAAGGTCTGGAGTTGATTCTAGGTGTGACATTTGCATTTGGAATCAGTTGCTGTCGACTCTCAATATGAGATCCAAAGAGCTGTCACTATCAGTGAAGCAAGCCATCATTAGGCTGAAAAATCAAAACAAACCCATCAGAGAGAGAGCAAAAACATTAGGTGTGGCCAAATCAACAGTTTGGAACATTCTTAAAAAGGAAGAACGCACCGGAGAGCTCAGCAACACCAAAAGACCCGGAAGACCACGGAAAACAACTGTGATGGATGACAGAAGAATTATTTCCCTGGTGAAGAAAAACCCCTTCACAACAGTTGGCCAAATCAAGAACACTCTCCAGGAGGTAAGTGTATGTGTGTCAAAGTCAACAATCAAGAGAAGACTTCACAAGAGTGAATATAGAGGGTTCACCACAAGATGCAAACCATTGGTGAGCCACAAAAACAGGAAGACCAGATTAGAGTTTGCCAAACAACATCTAAAAAAGCCATTACAGTTCTGGAACAACATCCTATGGACAGATGAGACAAAGATCAACTTGTACCATAGTGATGGGAAGAGAAGAGTATGGAGAAGGAAAACATACCACCTCATCAGTGAAGCATGGTGGTAGTAGTGTCATGGCGTGGGCATGTATGGCTGCCAATGGAACTGGTTCCCTTGTATTTATTGATGATGTGACTGCTGACAAAAGCAGCAGAATGAATTCTGAAGTGTTTCGGGCAATATTATATGCTCATATTCAGTCAAATGCTTCAGAACTCATTGGACGGCGCTTCACAGTGCAGATGGACAATGACCCGAAGCATACTGCAAAAGCAACCAAAGAGTTTTTTAAGGCTAAAAAGTGGAATGTTATGCAATGGCCAAGTCAATCCCCTGACCTGAATCCGATTGAGCATGCATTTCACTCGATGAAGACAAAACTGAAGGGAAAATGCCCCAAGAACAAGCAGGAACTGAAGACATTTGCAGTAGAGGCCTGGCAGAGCATCGCCAAGGATGAAACCCAGTGTCTGGTGTTGTCTATGCATTCCAGACTTCAGGATGTAATTGCCTGCAAAGGATTTGCAACTAAGTATTAAAAGTGAAAGTTAGATTTAGGATTGTTTAGTTTGTCCCATTACTTTTGGCCCCTTAAAAAGTGGGAGGCACATATAGAAACCGTTGTAATTCCTACACCGTTCACCTGATTTGGATGTAATTACCTTCAAATAAAATCTGAAAGTCTGCAGTTAAAGCACATCTTGTTTGTTTAATGTCAAAGCCATTGTTGTCGTGAATAGAGGCCAAAATATGATAATTCTGTCAATGTCCCAATATTTATGCACCTGACTGTATGTATGTACATATGCGTGTGTGTGTGTGTGTGTGTGTGTGTGTGTGTGTGTGTGTATATATGTATATGTATATATAATAAAAATTTACACACCATTCGTTTCTCAAACTTGTGTAAGAGCAACATGCTCCTTTGCGTGTAGTTTACAGTTTGCTGAGGTAACCCCTTTATGCTTGTCATTTAAGGATGTGGCCACTGAACATTGCATTAACTGGCCTTGCAGTCATATTAAAATGTTCACGCTTAAGGCAGAAAGGGAAGAGCAGATGAAACTCCGAATGATTCTGAAATTAAACAAATGGGATGTATTAACTTTTCCATATAGAGGGTTCAATAGAAACGTGCTTTTGTATGAAATGGAAACTAAGAGTAGTGGGAAGTAGAACTTCATTCAGTTTAATGATTGATGTGTTCTGCTCAAAACCATAAAAATTTATAAAAAGCATATAAAAAGTCCATGTGCATTCAGCAGGACTCCATTGAATTGATTGGAGTGCTGCAGATATCATGAATACCACATGGTGCACATATTCGCTTTTGCTGTGCTTTTCCTATGTTTTGTTGAACTGATGCATATGATTCCTGCGCATGTGCGTTTTAACTAACAGGCTATCCCCATTTATCTTTGTTTCATTGCATAATAACTTGAGTAAAATATATTTTTGGCATATTTTTTAATTAGTTTGTTGTACATTTTTTCTGAGCTAGAAACTATACGTAGATACTATTTTTCCTCATTTATTGACCACAAAATGAAAAACATAAATCCGTTTTCAGTTCATTTTGTAATATACTCAGAACAGTCAAGTTATATAGTATGTATTTATGGGATGGCTATTTTCACATCATTCAGATTTTCTTTTCTTATTTAATCCCCAGTGATTTTGCTGGACAACTATTATAGTTTGGTATGTTTTGTGTGTTTTTTTTTTTTTCCATGCATGTGTGTAAACAATAGATGTGCTCAATCCAATAATGTTGTCAAAGCAACAGAGTGGAAATCTTTCACAAAAACACACTGTGATATTGTTCATACTGGTTCTAACAATGCTGTATTTCTGAAATTGTTCTGCCATTTTGTGTATTTTTGCATTACATGGTTTCTTTGAGGCACTTTAATTATGAACTGTTTTATGTCTAGAACGTACCCATTAACTGCAATCCATGGATAAAAGATGCATTAAAGAAATTACCTTCCCCTGATTAATGTGAAAGCTGTGTATAATTCAGATGTTTAAATTGTATGTTGTGTACAGAATAATTGTGTACTTGATAAAATTGTTTTAACATGTCCATTGTTTTCATAGATCCCACGGAGAAAGTGACAATTCATGTACAGTCCCCGAAAAAAACTATAAAAGAAGGAGACAACATTACACTAAAATGTATCGGAAATGGCAATCCGCCCCCACAGGAATTTTTGTTTTACCTTCCAGTAAGTGTTTCTATAACTGTCTTATGGCTTTTAGACATGGAGACTGTATTGTGTACTATCCTTTTCTTTCATAACAGCAGTTTAAAAAAATAAAATGGTGTTATCTGTATTGCCAAGTGGGCTTTTTAAGAATTGTTAAACACCCATTTTGAAGATATGAGTAGGAATATGTTCCTTTACTTTCCAAGCAAATGCTACTACTTTAATCAGTGCTCCCATTATCCTTTCCATGGACTTTTGTTCATGCTAGGAATTTATTTTAGTACATGGGGTATTTGGCGTTCTGCAATATGTTCAGTTGATTTTTAAGTCCATCACTTTTCTTGTTTGACCGTTTATCTGCATATTCCTCTATTTTATACAGCTTGTCCTAATTGTTTGTCTACAGAACTGCCCAGCTACATTGTTGTCCATAGCGCAGCGAATCGCTCTATGCGTGGCGCGAGACAGACTCCCGAGATCGGAGATGCACGTTTGCGTCTCCATAAGATTTTATGGGAGACGCACTCCTGCGATCGGGGACGCGCTTTTACATCTCCATAGGCTTGAATGGGGACTCACTTCCGCGATCGAGGGCGCACCATAGTGTGGCGCATAGTGCATTTCGTGGGCACATTTGTGCAGCGTTCAGTCATAATGAACGTGGACACATCTGTATCTCTCACTCTGTCTCCCTCTTACTTTTTCTCGCTCACTCTCTGCCTGCCTCTCCTTTTGTCTGTAATAGGATAATATATGTTGTCCTCACTTGGACATTTAATTTATTGTTAGCAGTTGGTGTGTGTGTGTGTGTGTGTGTGTGTGTGTGTGTGTGTGTGTGTGTGTGTAAAAAAAAAAAAATTATATATATATAATGTGTGTGTATATATAATATACAGTCAGGTGCATAAATATTGGGACATTGACAGAATTTTCATATTTTGGCCTCTATTCACCACCACAATGGCTTTGAAATGAAACAAACAAGATGTGCTTTAACTGCAGACTTTAAGATTTAATTTGAGGGTAATTACATCCAAATCAGGTGAACGGTGTAGGAATTACAAAAGTTTCTATATGTGCCTCCCACTTTTTAAGGGGCCAAAAGTAATGGGACTATCAACTCAAAAGCTGTTTCATGGACAGGTGTGGGCTATTACCTCGTTATTTCATTATCAATTAAGCAGGTAAAAGGTCTGGAGTTGATTCTAGGTGTGACATTTGCATTTGGAGTCGACTCTCAATATGAGATCCAAAGAGCTGTCACTATCAGTGAAGCAAGCCATCATTAGGCTGAAAAATCTAAACAAACCCATCAGAGAGATAGCAAAAACATTAGGTGTGGCCAGAATTCTGTCAATGTCCCAATATTTATGCACCTAACTGTTATATATATATATATATATGTATATATATATATATATATATATATATATATATATATATATATATATATAATATTGCAATACCAGTAAAAAGTTTTTAACTTTACAACAAGTGTGTAGCAAGCAGACCAGAATTATATCCTTTGCTTTATCCTGGGTAAAACTATCAAGCTAGTAGCTTTTTACATAGTCCATATGATGGAGTATTGCATTGTTTAGAGACATATATTTAATTCTGCAGTATCTATTTAATATCTGTTGAGCAAGTTTGTGCTCTATGTAGTTATATAAAGGTTTTACTGTCCTACAACTTAAACATTTTATAGTTTTCAGACATTTTCGAAAAAAGCATTTTTCTTGGATACTAATATAGTTTTAATTAACAGAATAAATACTTAAAAATAAGCCAGCCTTATAAATCTTTATGCAGATAAATTCATTCTCTTCCTCCAACCCCCAAGATTCCACACATCTTACTAAATATTTTAATATTTTAAGCAGCAGTTTAAAAAATGTATATACAGGTTGAGTCTCCGATATCCAAAATGCTTGGGACCAGGGGTATTTTGGATAACGGAATATTCCGTATTTTGGAATATTTGCATATCATAATGAAATATCTTGGGAATGGGACCCAAATATACACACAGAATGCATTTATGTGTTATATACACCTTATACACACAGCCTGCAGGTCATTTTATACAATATTTTCAATAATTTTGTGACTCAAACAAAGTTTGTGTACTTACATGAAATTCAATTATGTTTCATACACACCTTATATACACACAGCCTGAAGGTAATTTTATACAATATTTTTAATAATTTGTGCCTTAGACAAAGTTTGTGTACATTGAACCATCAAAAATCAAAGGTTTCATTATCTCAGTCATGCTAAAAAAAATCCGTATTTCGGAATATTTGGATATGGGAGACTCAACCTGTATATTAAACCATTTTCTTTTTGTATTATCATGGTTTTCATGTATTATCATGACCATATTTTGACAGAATGTTTGTATATTTCTATTTTCTTTCTCTATAGGGTCAGGAAGAAGGGTTACTTAGTTCAAGTGCCTACCGTATAACTGACATAAAAAGGAATGCGACAGGGGATTACAAATGCTCATTGATCAACAAAATAATGATTGCTTCAACAATGGTAACTGTGCACTGTAAGTAGGTTTAAGTTCACTTTAAAGACTTTTTTTTTTTCTCCTGTCGACACTAATCTTAAACACCCAGACTTGCGATTTCCAATATTGAGATGTATTTATTTCTGGATGGACCGGAGTTACAAAATGTTTTTATGACTTTTCTCTGAAGCTTGTTAAAATATTGTAATATTTAAAAAAAAATGGAATTTGAGATCAACTCAAAGGGATACATTTACTAAGAATCGTGTTTCGTCGAGATTGCAATCTCGGGTGAGTTTCGGTATGTTTTTCAACTCGCAAATTTACTAAAGACAACTCGGGTGAGTTTGGGAGAGATTGCAAACCCAATTAAACTCTCCATTGGCCAAACTCTAAAGTACTTTCACTGAAAAGTATACAACTCGGGAATTTACCAAGAATCGTGATTACAATCACTAGTGTAATTGTAGCAAACTCGGACCTAAATAGAAGTTTAAAATAGACCACTTCCTGAGCTGCAAGTTTGGATGAAAAATATACAGATCAGTGTTGTCTGTGTATTTTTCTGCATCTACAGATAGTTTGAAGTGTTAAAAAAAATGATGAAGCATTCCCCCCCCACCCCCCAGGCTGCTCAGCCAGTCCTGATTCCTAAAAATACGGGGGGGAATAAGTAGGGTTACCCCGGATTTTAGGAGCTAGCACTGGGCTGCTGAGCAGGTCCTGGTTTTAAATTTATCGGGGGAATAATTGCGTATGGGTCCCCCTACTTTTAAGACCAGCACCGGACTCAAATCTGGCCGGGGTGTAATGCCACAGCCAGGGGACCCTTTCACCGGGTCTCCCCAGCCTAAGCATTATCAGCCCAAGCCGGGGATCTCAGGGGAGGTGGGGACCCCCCAATAAAGGAGTCCTCCCCTCTCCCTAGCACCACAGACTTGAGCTGAACCCCGGGGCTCTTCCCCGCACCCCTGGAGTGATGGGTACAGGGTAATGGTAATGAAAATAGTTTAAAGCTATTGTTTTTTACCATGGAACCATAGGTGCCAGTGTGTCTGTCCTTTGGCACTTGTGGAACTACAAGTGCCAGCAGGCGGCCAGTACCCGTACACCCGCTGTAAAAAAAAAAAAAATTAAAAACCACAACACAAACACACCGTAGAAAGTAAAGTTTTATTTCACACATACACTTACCTGTTGCCTGATGATCGGTACACTTCTCCATGTAGAATTCCATGGGTGTACTGTACCTGTGAAAAAAGATCCTATACTCTCTTCCGTCTTGGCGCTGGTCTCCGTAGCATCCCCGGGTCTTGGCAAAAAAAAAACTGACTAACGATGTATGTGCTGCTTACATACATACCGCTACCCGGCTAATGATGGGACACCCCTATGTGGGAACTGTCAGATGCCGCAGCCAGCCAGCCAGCCAATCAGTGGCCGCTAATTGTAGCAGTCTGAAGATGATGTTTGTTCCCACAGACGTACTCTGAAAAATTTCAGTTTTCGGAGTTTGCTGAATGCTAGGCGGCCCCCAATAATGAATGGGCCCATTACTTAGTTAGACAAGCAGAAACTAGCATTTCCACGTGTGTAACGGTTCCATAATGGATGGTGAATAGGCTCCTTGTTGAGAACTGTATTGTATTACATCTTTGTGCACAATTTACTGTGCTTTATTTATTAGAATAAAACAAATGAAAGATACAAATGATAGTGTGGTATATAAGTGTAAAAGTTATCATTTGAATTGAGGGATACTCGGAACTGCATATCAAAGAATATAAAAAAAAATATGCTGTTACACAAAAATTTTTGAAAACCTAATGTCACAGTAATGCAGCTTCTTAGCTGAAATCTGTCCCTCAAGCTTTCATCCTTAATGCTATTAAACCGTGTAACCTGTTTCCGCGCTCAATAGCAGTTGTTGCTGCTCTCTCACCACTCCTTCAGCTTTACATATCGGACATTTTTGATCTAGTTCAACATTTAATCGCTTGCATGCTTCGTTTAATAATAGACCATATTGAGTAGATTTTTTTAAAAAGTTACCAAAGTTTAACGGCGAATTCCAAATCTAGCACATCTGCAGCTGCTTCTCCTTTATGCTAATGCGAATATCCACCCATCTATTCCGAATATCTGTCCATCTTCAGGCAATAGGCCGGGCTGCCCACTGTCTTGTCTGTTCATCAGCCGTCGTCATTAGTATCAGGACTTACACAGGCGCCCTATCTCTGTCCGCACACAACAAACCAGCACATAAGTCTACCTTCATGGCCATGACACTCCCATGATATGGATCTACGATTGCATGGTAGCCACCAGTGGCAACTCCAAAAGTGGGGCTTCAGCGAAGTCCAAAATTCAAATAGGGGAGTCACAGTTGGTGTGGTTCCCCTATTTGGATTTTGGCCTGTGCTGCAGCCCCACCTCTGGAGCCGCCACTCGTAGCCATGTCTATTTCACGGAAAGCGTGATCCGTCATCAATCAATCTGCACTTTTAAACTTCGTCTGTGCTTGTATGCATGGTATGGCGCATGCACAGTGAGCGATTGCTCTCTAATGTGCATGCCCTATTTGTGGTATTTGGACTTGAATCTGTCTCCTAATAAGCTCCTGAATGTCCAGCACCTTCTCTTTCTTTCTTTCTTTCTTTCTTTCTTTCTTTCTTTCTTTCTTTCTTTCTTTCTTTCTTTCTTTCTTTCTTTCTTTCTGTGCAGGGTTAGGCAACCTGTGGCACTTGCGATGCAGTGGAACTACACGTGCCAGCATGCCCTGCCACAGTTTTAGCATAACCTGACAGCAAAACAGTGGTAGGGCATGCTGGGATGTGTAGTTCCACAGCAGCTGGAGTTCTACAGGTTGCCTACCCCTGCTGTACTGTATGGTATATTTCATAATTTGAAGAATAATTAGCTGTGTGCATTATTTTTTTTTAGCCCCTTTGTCTTCCCTAATGTGAACCTACTTTGCCATGTGTTCATGGAACAAGTAGAGTTAACTGCATATGTGTGCTTTGGTTCAGTAAACTGCAAGCAGAGAAAACTCTGGAGTCATACCTGGTGCCAAGACTCATGTGCAGAGCCAAATGGTGACATTTCAAGGGGCCTCATATCATTTGCAATATAAAGTGATGTGCATAGCAATGTTTTGTTCAAACTTGGGCTCTTCACCTTCATTTCCCAAAAAATAAAGAGGGCACAGGTACAACACCATAACAGACTCGTTCTGTAGCCTATTTATAGGTGGCCATACCAAATTACACACAAACAAACGAGATAGGAAGCAAAGAGAGGAGAAGAGCCCATGTTACGTTTCTTGCCTTTTACTTAGGAGTGCGTTTTGTAAAACAAACAATTCTGATCACAAGCTGACTTGTTTTCCAGGTTGTGCTACCTCATAATAAAATATGTAGTACTAAGGGCTGCTTCCCGCACATAGTGGTTACAATCACCAGGCTGCTAGAGTGACAATAACAGTTAGATAATATGACGCTTCTCTTCACCACTGTGAACTGAGTTCATACCATTTAGATTTTACTCTTTGGGATTTATTTTGGCAAGTAATGCTAGATTGGTAATTACAATGAATATTATTTATGATCAGCTATTAGATTTCCAAAATGGCAACTCTCTACATAAATTAGCTCTCCTCTTTATTTACAATTGCAGTCACCTATATTGAACTAATTAATTGATGAGAAGGGTTCTAAACAGTTCAAAACAGGTGGCTGCAATCATAACTGAAGTGGGAAGTCTAGGAGAAGAGCATTCTGTACCTGGGGCAGGGGTCATGTTGGAGAGTCTGTTGTTTATACATTTAAAAGGGAAAATGGTCATAGTTAATCATAGCCAAAAGATTATGAAACTGGAATAATTTTTCTCTTCCATGACTAATTTTAAAGGTTTCCAATATTAACTATCTATAATGGTCAATGAACATAGTGTAACATAAGGAACAGTTCTAACAAGTACTTGTGTAAGAGCAGGTCTGATAACTTTCCATTTTATGTTTGTATTTCCAATCCTCAAAGTATTATAAGCAGTATATAAGCTAAACATTATGTGTATAGAGCTTTATAACTTATATTAAAAAAAATATATATAATTTTATCATATTGGTTGTATGTATGTGTTCCAGCATTTTACTTCCAAAGCTATGATTGTATTATATATCATTCTATCTTTACAATCTTTTCATTTTTAGGTACATTTTGTTTTACCATAATAGAAACTGCCTGCTACTAAGCGCTGCTTGTTAAAATCTAAAAGTCTATTCTTGATACAGTCTCTTTCTTTGTTCATGTCTTTTAGATTTGGATTTGTCCTTGACGCCTAGCGGAGATGTTACCAAACAAATTGGAGACAGTCTTTCTGTTTCATGCATTCCTTCTGCTAGTAAAAATGTCTCTGTTACGTGGATGAAAGTAAGTTTTCATTCCTTCTTCCCTCCTCATATTCTATGATATTGTGCATTATAGAAATGATTTGCATACACTGATCTGCAGAATTCTCCTTTACATGAATGTGCAAAATAACAAGTGTCTCATTGTGCCATTTGTGCAAAATAACTTTAGACCTCTCATTTCTGAAGCAACAGATACTGTACATTGTTGGAGATTGCTTATATGGGATGTAAACATTTTACCTACAGTACAGTCCTAAATCACTTATTGAATTTCTAACTTCAGAGTAACAGATTCCCTTATATAATATTATTAGTATTAAGATCATTATAAACTCTACAAGTAAACAGAGCATATTTTGTCTCATGCCTGGCTACACATGCATAGACAGGTCAGGGTTCACAGACTAAAGGGCTTGACAAACAAAATGAAGCACTTGTGTACACAGACTGACTGACTGGATTTACAGGCTATATACATTTGTGAATTTCCTTTAGGCATGTATGTCCTTGCCAGATCAGTGTGCATAGTAGCATTTTAACTAATGTATTACAATTAATTTTAAACTAGTTTTTACAGATATTGCTGAATATAAATAGATGACATTTCCTACAAAATGCAATAAAAGTTTTGTCTGCTTTTGAGGAATCCCTTCTTATCAGACTTGCTTCCCAGGGTACCCACCAGTTACCTTGGTGTTAGTGGACTCAGCCCATCCTTAGCTCTTTAATAGTCTATTTAAGAGCCATTAACAGGCACTCATTGTGGTGCACAAATTTAGTCTTTAGAATATTTCTTTTGGTCATCTGACATTTGAGGTTGTTTAAACTAAAATGTGTTTTTGTGATACAATTTTGTGCCTACTAATGCATTTGAAAGTGATAACTAGGATACATATACTATATGGCTACATTACTTCCGTTACAGGATATCTGCCTTTCTTTACTTAGGCCAAATATGATCTTAAAATGGGTGGTACTATGGGGTCTATGTACTAACCCTTGGAGAGAGAGAGAAAATGGATTGAGTATCAATCAATCAGCTCCTAAAATGTTACTTTACAGGCTGTGTTTGAAATATGACATTTAGGATCTGATTGGCTTGTACTTCCACTTTCTCTCTCTCCAATGCTTAGTACATATACTTCTAAATATGGTAATGGTAAATGTATATTTGATGTGTAAAGTAACATTTTGCATAATATTGCAAAAATATTGATTCCTATTTTCTTTGGTAACCCGCAACAAATAAAAACGTATTCAAATGTGCTAGCAAAAAAAATGCTCCATGTGTCTAAGGGGTCTATGTACTAAGCCTTGGAGATGGATAAAGTAGATTGAGTTAAAGTACCAACCAATCGGCTCCTAGCTGTCACTTTTACAGGTTGTTTGAAAAAAATGACAGGAGCTGATTGGTTGGTACTTTTTCTCTACAAGGCTTAGTACATAGACCCTAAAACACACGTTGCACTGTGGTTGAATAAGGAATATTAAACTTCTCCTCAGTGAAAATGATTCATCACAAAGTCATCTGGTCACAAAACACTGATATGAAGGAGATAATGTTATGACCTTTTGTGTATACAGCAGCATTTAAACACTACTGATAAGGACAGTGAGGGAGTTTAGCATGCTTTTGGCAGAGATTTAATAGTTTTATGAAGATGGACATGT
The DNA here is from genome assembly GCA_031769625.1 of Taudactylus pleione. NCBI lineage: Eukaryota > Metazoa > Chordata > Amphibia > Anura > Myobatrachidae > Taudactylus > Taudactylus pleione. The sequence goes on along the minus strand of JAUIMM010000264.1, from coordinate 2,658,474 downwards.
GTAATGTGCGCATTCATGTGGGTATATAGATATATTGTTGTGTTAGGAAAGACTTAGACTCTAGGATGTTGCTGAATTTTTGTCATTAAAATTAAATCCTGAGGATTACCATTAAATTCAGTATAATTTGCGGGGTCATTCAAGCTCTTTCATGCACTTATAGGAATTATTATTATCGTTTATTTATATGGCGCCACAAGTGTTCCGCAGCGCCTTACAAAGTACATAAACAAATAGGTTAATTTACAGTGATTTACAGAACAATACAATACAATACAATACAGGACAAGGATAATGTACATTGCTACATTCGCGACCATAACACCCAGATAAGCAACAATGCAAAGCAACCAAGTGTTACGTGCCCTGGTAGAGAGTAAGAAGTAGATGAAGGTAGAGTAAAGAGATGCACAAGAGGGTAGAGGGCCCTGCTCATAGGAGCTTACATTCAGGTATGCTTTAGCTGACTCCACATGTTTCAATGCTGCCATTTTCACTGTGCAACAAGTGACCGGATCATAGTCCATTTTGGCCATGCTCATAGGCTACCAAATCCTCTTCTGTCCCTATTTATTCTGATTAGGTTATTAATCAGGCATTGGATATCTGGCTTTATTAAATATATGTAATTAGAAAAGCCAGTTTTATAGTGGCAAGCTAGTTGAACTCCCATATAGCAAACGAACAGTGAATGGTAAATGGTAGTCTGAATGATTATGGACTTTGGCATAATTGTTAGTACTGCTTCCTTCCCCTGTTTGAGCTAAATAAGCCCCACCATTGGGAATACTATCTTAAACAGAGCACTAGTCTCCATCATGTAAGCCACTCTCAGCTTACTGATAGTGAGGAGGTTATTGTGGATTCAACTCTGCTGCACTGTGGCAGAGGAAAGGGAGCCTCAATATATAATTAAAACTGAGAAATATGTTTGTTTTTAACACTTTTAAATTTAAGAGCACTATTTGAGTTTTTAAAAAAATAAAATACCCACAAGTGTGTTACCATGTTCTGCTACCACTCCTGTCCCTCTAAAACAAAATAAAACCAAGCAACTTTTATATTAAGCAAGGCCCCCTGAGCAGAAGTGACATCAATAAATAGTGTAAGTTGGCCAAAGATTATCCACCAATTTGGCAACTGCGCTGTTAGCACACTATAACACATCACGTTGATATGGAGGAGGGGTGCCAGAAAAATTGCTGCCCAGCTCAGGCATGAGTATAGAGATAGATAGATAGATCTATCTGTAATATTATTATAATAATATATATTTTTTTATTCATGGGCCTGAGTCCTACCAGCGCCACGTTTGGAGTGTGGGGCAAAACATGGGGAGAATATACAAAGATCTATTAAGAGGTTAATTTACTTGTGCTGCAATTAACCTGTGAATGTGTATGGTACTGAATATTGATTGTAAGCTCTGCAATGTGTCTGGTAGTGAATATTGATTGCAAGTTCTGCTGGGGCAGGGATTGATGTGAATGGTTAAATATTGCCTATAAAGCGCTTAATCATTATTTTGCCTATGTTTTACCCATGATACAACTTCATTTTTTTGTCTCTAGCAATTATATTTGATATTAATAAGTAAAGCGAATTTGTTATACACTTTATTTTCACAGAACCAAAAAATTCTCATGCAACCTTCATTTACAAACCTACAATATCGAGATTCAGGTGTTTATGAATGTGAGACCAGCCTTATGGAGGTTGATGGTCTAAGGAGAAAAAAGACACTCATACTTACTGTAGAAGGTCAGTAACTCTTGTGAATACAGCGCATCCATCAAACAACCAAAGCCTGGTTTTGGGAATTGGGATATTCTCTAGTAGATAAGGGGTTGTCTTATCTAAAATAGAATAGAGGTTCTCTTTATTTCATACTTAAACATGATGACCTGCTTATACAAATGCACATATGTGACCATTAACATTGGCTATAAGGATGGGACCGCATTATGCTAGCACTTCAAATTTTTTTTTAAATTCTGTAATTTAATGTTCTATTTGCCCCTCTAAGGAAAGCCTCGGATCAAACTGTCCAAAAAAACAAATGCTGATGGAAAGTCAAAAACAATCATCTATGAAGTTGATGGATTTCCAAAACCTGACGTGCAGTGCCTCAGTTTGGGCAATGGAGTGTACTTAAACAAAGTAAGTAAATGGTTGTCAAATTTCCATCAGTCAGCATGGCAATATTATAATACTATATATCATTTTTACCAAACAGTCTCCTATAAATATAAATACAATTCATTAATGTACATGTAAAACTGAGGTATATATCTGTAATATTTGGTAATCCATAGTAAAAGTTGAATATATATTAGTGTAAATATTCCCATTAATACAATGTATAACCACGTGGAAATGGACCTTTAAGGTGAAACATTACCTTGGGGTACATTAAACAATGTCTGTGTATTTTACTACCCAGTGAACAGCAAATAAACCCTTCTTATAAATGTAGCTAATTGCAGATTAGTGCAGGCTTCATAAACTTGATGCAAAGGTCACAATCACATGGGTCCTGTTTCCAGTTGCCTGTTTACAGGTCCCACTTGAATACTATTATTGCTTTAAATTGCAGTAAATGGCTTATGCTTATTTCTGCCTATAGTAAAAGGAAATCTCACACAAGTTATAGCTGCTCCAGCAATGCAGTAATTCCTGAATCACATATGACCAATTAAAGCATATTGTGGTAAAATCCAAATATATTTATAAAATAATCAGATGTATTTTGGGTCAGTTGGAAAAAAAATCAGCATTTCGCTTTTATTACATTTCTCTTGGTTATATAGACTGAAGAGACCACATTAAGCAACGGAAGATATTCTGCCAAAATCATCATCTCCCCAGAAGAGAATGTCACTATAATCTGCAGTGCTGAAAACAAACTAGGGAAGGAAACATTTTCACTAAACATCTTCGCCAGTAAGTACAGTTTCCAAATTCCCCCGATAGTTAAGGCATCTCAAAGTATGTTGAAAAACGAACGCATTATTTTGCTGTCATCCGTTTTATCATTCAATCTTACCATAATTTAAGTGTAGTCTTACCATAAATTCAGTCCATAGTCCATGTTGTGTAGTATTGTGTGTATGGATGGAAGGATGACACTATTAAACAAAAAAGTAAATCTGACAGCTTACAGTTAAATTGTTGCAGAAAGAAAGCAAAGGCCTCTGAAATACATAATTAAAAGAGAAAGAAAGAATGAAGATCCCACCTAAGCTTACTGATTTACAGTCTTTCTTAAGTGTTAGCTGTGAATTGGGAATTATCATTATGCAATTCTCCTTTTGTATGTATTAACCTTGTCATAGAGTTTAGAGGAGGAATCTGTAAAGACTATTTGGTTTGCAGTTGCATTATTATATCAGTGAAAAAGTGAAACATGTTCAATTGTTTTACTTGCACTAAGGGATAAGTAATTTTATTGATGAAGATGAAAACACATTATAATGGTGAAGGTGACTTTCATACTTCATCAGAAATAGTTTTTTAATTTCACCTCTCAATTTTGCCTTTCAGTCAACAGCCCAGAGCCAGTTGAGCCTAATGATAGCAGTGGTAAGTATAGTAGTGTAAGGCGTTTTCCAGTTTCCTCTCGGTGCACTCCCTCTTCATTTCTTTGTGATTTTGCACAGCAAAATATTAATGTAGAGAACGATCTTTCTGCTGCACTTTAACTCTTAGCAGGCTGCTCCTGTTACCGTCTTTGCAAGTCAGAGATCTTCTGTTTGGGAAGGTGAAAAGAACATGCAGAGTGGTGGGGGTGACTGTAGCTATTGTGTATTTTGTTTTGCATGCTAAATACTTGACAACGTACAGAAGAAATACAATTAGTATGTGTCTGCACTGAGAGAGTGATATGAAGCAAGTCTCAGTCATCCTTGTATCTCATTTATTTTTTAAGGGAACAGTAAATTTACAGAGCCGTTCAGATGTTTTCTCATTTTCATGTATCAGATTTGTTTGTTTACACTCTGTGTTTGTAAACATCAGGCTATTTATTATATCTGTCATGGGCTTTGTTTTATTCCAATCCTATTTCTTTCTATTACCATAACTACTTTTCTAGGTGACAGTAACGACCATGCAAAACTTATTGTGGGAATTGTTGTGGGCCTTCTACTAGCTGCACTTGTTGCTGGATTAGCCTACTGGATATACATTAAGAAATCAGGGTAGGTAAACTTTTTTATTTATTTATTATATATATATATATATATATATATATATATATATAATGTTTAAAACTTATAACAATGTTTAATGTTTTAAATGCTAGATTTATTAGATATGTGTCATTACTTGACCTACAATGGGCAAGTTGACACGTTACTAAAGCTGCATACACACACAACGATTTTGTTATCAACGATTTTCTGAACGATTATCTGTCAGATTTTTTAAAGTGTAATGAACGATTTTTTTGAACTACAAACTATTTTTGCATATTCCCTTAATGATAATCGTTGATTTGACAAGTCTGACTGAACTAGAAACGTGAAAGCGCATGAACGATTATCGTTCATCATTTGACTCAGAAAGTGAACGATTTTTTCAAACTATTATCGTTAAACGATATCATTTAACGCTAATCGTTCAAAAAATCGTTGTGTGTGTATGCAGCTCAAAGATTCCTCTATAGGTGGATTCTTAAATAGGGCACCTGCACCCATTGTCCATTATTTCTTGTGTAACTGTTGTTGTGCTGTATTGCCAGAACTATTTCCCTACTCCCCATTTCATAACTAGGCCTGTAAAATAGAAGATGAGTCTTCTACTGGAATATCCTACAATGTATTTCATTTGTAAATATTCCTGGTAAATGTCAGATTGCAGTGTTTGGAACCATGTGACGCTTTTACAAATGTTGATAAACTGTTGAAAAGGGGAAAAAAAAAAATCATGTCTACAGGTAAAGTTGCATTATCCTCATTGTGATGTACTATCGACCCTAGTTCATGGACGTGGATCAGTCCATTACTCCTATAACCTGTATACAGGATGTGTTTGTATTGTACAACTTGTTCCAAAAAGATATGGGTTGAGATTGTGTTAGAGAGTGTATGTGTGCGTGTGTGATATATGATAGATATAGATATATATATATATATATATATATATATATATATATATATATATATATATGTAATATGTGTGTGTATGAAACAATGTATGACAAAAGTGGATGAGCAGTGATGATTTTAGTGAAGCCAATGAAGTCCATAAAAAAATGGATATCTGAGCGTTTTCTTGACATGCTGCCCAAACCGTTAGATATATCACAATGATTGACTTTATTTTATACCATGTAGAGATTGATAGGTATTATCTGGTTTCTCCAGAAAAATTTCAGTATTTTTTTTTTATGTTTTTCTTACCGTTTCCCGGTAAGAGTCCAATTCCCGGTAAGAGTCTGCTTTGGCATGACAAACAAAAGCATAGGGACAGATACTTAACGTGGCTGGAGCTGACCTAAGTGGAGATTGTTTTGCTCATGGACAACTTTACGTGGTCCTCTTGCGTGTCACGTCAAAACTAAATCTTTAACTCTTGACATCAGGAGGAAAAATAACTGTTGTCTACAAGGATATCTTTAAAAAAATTGGTTAAAGAATATTGCTGTAAATTAAAAATTGCTCCTGTGCGAATCCGGGGCGGGTTGCTAGTGTGTAATGTGTTAGAACAGCATGCCAATTTACTAGCACCATTTTTTTTTATTATTATAATTATCCTTTAATTGGTATCACAAAATGTATGTAGCACCAAACAGGTAATTACAATAAGACAGGCCATATAATAAGTTCAAAGGGACAGTGCATAATAATGTAAATTTGGTTGGGTCTTGAAGTGTAGCATCCTGGCTCTCGGCCTGTCTCCGGTGGAGTTCGAGACCTATTCACCGCTGTGGCGGTGGGTCTGTCCTTTCCTGAAATACAAGCGCTCAAGCATTGGAAATATAATGCTTCAAAACGATACATTAAGAATTTAGTGTAATTTGTGTCCTTACTTTGAGGATTAGCTACTGGTTACCTTTGGTGGCGCACCACGTGGAATTTTGTTTTCCTGACCAGAATCTAATAAAGAAAAAAAAAAATCAATATGCGCATCTGACAGGCTTTTTTCGTGTTTTGCCTCAAGTCAAGTTCAGAACAAAACCTACAGTATACAGACACAAAGAGCGCAGAGCATTCTTTTGTGAACTCACAATTTCTATAAATGTCGTCTGTCACGTATTTTGGATTGCAAGTCTTTCCCTCGTGATTTCAGGTGCCATTTTAGATAGGGGAGTACATAGAGAAAGTTGTGGGCTGTAGATGTACTGAAATAGTCGCCATTGAAGAGAGTACCTATCTGCACTGCAATGTATATTATGTCTAATGGCAGAGACAGTACTGTTATTGGAAACTTAGCTCACAAAAATATATTGTGCTTTGTTTGACTAAGCTGCACCCCAGAGAAACCTCTTTTTCTGGCTCAATTAAACATCTCTAGCCTTTTATCTATCAATTTAGATATATCAAGGCATGATTTTGTGTATGCGAGGCAGTATATATTACTGCTGGGTGTTGTGGCCCTGTCAGCTGCACCCCAAAATAATAAAATATGAAAGAAGACACTTTTTTTTTGGTTTAAAAAAAGATAGTTTTTTTAATTGGCGCAGTAAAGGTAAATCCGGCGGATCAAACGACATATCCACATCGCGCATGCAGGTCCAATGGGCGATATAGTCAGCGGGGGCCATGCTGTGGAAGGCAGCATGGCCCCCATATACGCACTTGCTGATGCTGGCTCCTACCCCCCCCACCCCCACCCCCGGGACCTGCCGCACGATACATTGCCTGGGTACGCATCATTAGGTGTGAACCCAGCATAACCTAATTTCCTTATCTTATTATACATTCTATTAGCCTTAGGCAGTTGCAAGTTCAACTGCAGAAGCTTTACTCCTGTCCTGGTGTAATAGGGCCTAAACATCAGCAATCAGAAATTTTCAGCTAATAACAGATCATTTAATTGTGAAAGGCTTATCATTTTACTAATAATGGTCGGCAAATCGGCTGAGCGTTACCATACACTAGCATTCTACAGCCCCAATTGGTCAGTGCAATCCAATACGGTTGGTGTACCCCATACATTGGCAATTAATTTTTTTCCTCAATCATCTGCAAAACGGGAAATTGTCCTAATCCAGTGCAAATGTATGGGGGCCTTAATTTTGATGGTGATCTAGTTTTCTACTAGAGTTTACACCGGGAAACCTAGACTGGTTTGAGGCCTGTAATTTGCTGTTGGGATTAGTAGTTTGCTACTTGATTAGTCTATAACATTTTATAGGGTTGTATTGTTTATTAAACTGCCTTCCTGTCTGCCACTGATGTGCGACTGTTTCATAGATGTGCTATATTCTTTTAAACTGCCATGTGTTTGTGTCGCTGCTTTGTCGCTTAGTTTAGCCAGCCAGCTCGCTGCAGCATTTGGCTAATATTGGTGAAAACTTGTGAGGTGATTGTCTGGAGATTAATGTTATGGATGTTTATAAATCGGATTAAGAACTGGTCCAAAATATGGCAGGAGGTTATCAATCTCCTCTCACACCTATTTGAGACTACTATTCCTGTTGACCCTAAAACTTCCTCCTTCCCTTTAAATCTCCCCACCATCTCCCGCTATCAAAATAAACTGCTTCGGTACATCGTCTCTGCCATGAACTGTCAAATAGCAGCCGACTGGAAAAACCCCACACCATCACCCATGAAGACAATTTTAACATGTATTTGATATGTTTATAAAATGGAATATATGACTGCTCCTAATACGTCACTCCTCAAAATCTTTTAACAAAATATGGTCCACTTGGCTGACTTCCCAAAACGCTTACTCTCCATTTAGTACTTAATTTTACATTTCATTTAGTTTCTGGGTTTTCTGAATATAGACCCCACCCGTCTATCTACTTCCACCCCTCTCATTTTGTCCTATTCTTTTCTCCTTATCTCAACTACTTCTCTTCCTTTTTTAACAATCTCTTTCTTTGAAGACTCGCCACACCGTCACTGCGAGGTTGTCTTCTTGCTCTTAGATGTTTTTTAAAAAATGGATCACTATATTGTTTGATTCATTCTAGATTTTATATCATATGTATATGATGTGTATTATGTATTTTTGAGTTATGTCGGTTATGCTACACACGTAAAGATTTTCTGTCCAACCAATCAACTAGTTGATTGGTTGGAATGAAAATCTGGTAACATATGGGAGTAAATGATGATCAGCAATTTGCTCCTAAATGCCAGAAAACAGAAGAAAATGGTCGTCAGACAAGTTTGTTAAATGTTTGATCTAAACAATTTGTTCAAACAACAGTTTTTGTCCATTTTCCGGCATTTGGGAGCAAATTGCTGATTGTCATTTGTTTTCATACTTTACCAGATTTTCATTCCAACCAATCAACTAGTTGGATGGTTGGACAGAAAATCTTTACGTGTGTACCCAGCTTTACACTTTCCTCCAACCCATGTGTGATAGATATATGTATTGTCTTACATGCGGGCGGCACTCCTGGTTCAGACAGAGAGGCAGCGTTATGGTACAGTCAATGTTTCCAAGCTTTAATATAGTATTTTCATCAGTCCTGATGAAAAAGCTATTTTAAAGCTTTGAAATGTTGACGCATGTAAGACTGTTCTAATACCTTGTGAGGGCACCTGGTCAAGTAACTATTTTATAGTGAGTGCCAGACTCTGCTTTTATAAAAAAAAAATATATATATATAATGTGTGTGTGTAATTTCATTATTTTATTTTTTTTACTTCTATCCAGGGAAAACTAAGCTACTAGATTTATTAGTAGTTTGAACTCATTAGAAATGCCTTGAATCTATTTTCCCTCTGTAGTGGTTGTTAGACCTATAAGTCATCTGATGGAAATTGCAGTGTCTGGATATTTATGCTCTTAAGTAAACAGTAGCCATATTCTAACGCTAAGAGCTTGTGTACATGTCCTTTAATTATGCTAAATGCACAGCACTGTCTGACAGCCAGTATGTAAACCTGTTATGTGTTTCTTCACTCCAAAATACACACATCACTTCCAGGAGCCAGAGTGCTTACTTGATTTGTGCTTTGTGTATGCATTGCACAACAAAGCTGGGTTGGGTGATTTGTATATGTAAAACAAAAGATTTATCGCACATCCACCATCACTGCTGTTTGATGTAGACAATGGGAAGCTGTAATTATGCAGCTGTTGGAAAGGCAATTACACAATGCAGAAACTATGGATGACTATAATGTTGATGTTCTGTTATAGAAAAGTACAAATATTTATGCAGATGTCACAGTAGAAGTATGCAGATGTCACAGTAGAATTATACTGCAAAATGTATGGAAGCTGTTAAATTATTGGTTTATAAAAGTAAGGTTGGTACTCCTTATATAGCTATCTCCAAAGTGATCACTGAAAAAATAATTTTTGCACAGCCCTAAAAGTGATTGGTCAGAAGAAATTTTGTAGCTGGGAGAATAAAGCCAGCCATACACGGTGCGATTAGAAACCTCACGATGTGTTGTATGATTGCCCTTGCGAGTCTCCATACGATGTGGTTAAATGGTGTACGATTGATCGTTACGATCATACATACATCATAATACATTCTACACAATAGATAGCAATCTTACGTTTTTTCCGCAAGATGTACGGTCCAACTATACGACGACGGGGACGCGCATGGGCATCGCAAACATACCAAAACAACACACAATGTGCAAGATATATCATTACGGTCGATCGAAATCGTGCAAAAAAACGTACCGTGTATGGGCACCTCAATTATTCTATCTTGTGGAACGTTTTGCATGTTCAGTTACTTTAATATATTAATCAAAAACTTGCATTTCACTTAAGTTTGTGTGTATAAGTATGCGTGTGTGTGTGTGAAGAACAACAAATGGGTAAGGCTCATATCTAGAGATATTTGTGAATTTTTATACTTTTTTCTTTTTTTTTTTTTGTTTTAATCCAGATAGGTAAGTGCCAAATCCCTGCTTTTTGCAAAAATTTGAAATAGAAAAAAAAAAAAAAGAAACTGTTCTCGTTATATTATATTTTGGTATGAAAATTTGACATAATGAGAATGTTTACCCAATCAACAAATGGGCATGTCTAGCTGTGCACATACTAATGCACATACATACTGTATATGACTTCGCAGCACGCCCCATTTTCGTCATTCTGGGGACGTACTAAGCGCTCCTGGATATGCTGGGCTGCTCCCAGGCTCTCACCACACTGTGAACAGATGCCATCTCTGTGGCGGGTGGGACAGTCCCACTGAGAGCTAGACCATTGGGGGATATGCCTTAACCATTTGTAAATCGAGCATTCCTTTTACTAATGTGTCTCTCAAAAGCTTTCCACAGTATCTACTTATTGCCAAGAATATAACTTAACTTGTAATTTTCCATCTTTTATTGTTTCATTGCTACTAGTTGTATACTTAGAGCACTGGAAAAGCTTGCAGTTCTCTACCATCCTGTGCTTCTGAGTTTATTAATATACCTCTACTATAATTCTATTCTGATGATAGCAGGCACGTGTTTGATACACAGAGGAAAAAAAAGGATGGGCTGGGCTGCACATCCTAATCTTAAACATATTAAAGGGGGCTACCATGCTGAGACCTGTAGTTCTACAGCAGAAAAAAGGGGAGATGCAAATGCACAGTATAAACACGAAGAATTCTAAGTTTATTCATACAGTACCGCTGCTATAATTCTCTTCTGATGATGGCAGGCAAGCTTTGACTATAATTCTCTTCAAATTATGGCAGGCAAGCTTATTCCTACATCTACTATAGTTCTATTTTGATAATGGCAGGCAAGCTTATTGATACTGCTACTATAATTTTCTTCTGATGATGGCAGGCAAGCTTATTCCTACATCTACTATAGTTCTATTTTGATAATGGCAGGCAAGCTTATTGATACTGCTACTATAATTTTCTTCTGATGATGACAGGCAAGCTTATTGATACTGCTAATATAATTTTCTTCTGATGATGGCAGGCAAGCTTATTGACACCGCTACTATAATTCTCTTCTGATGATGGCAGGCAAGCTTATTGATACCGCTACTATAATTATCTTTTTCACAAGAGCTAAAGTCCTCACATTTTACTCTGTTCTTGGCCACTGAGCAGTTTTTTATTTTGTGTTGCTGTCGGCCATTACTGTGGTCTGTTTCCCCATACTTCTGATATCTGCAGAGCTCTACGGTTACATGTACTAAGTTCTGTCTGGCTATATCAAGTGATGTAAATGAGAAATGTTTAGCAGTAATACATAATTTTATATGATTGTGAGACTTGTAGTCCACTCTTATTATTTCAGGACATGGCAATTGCAACTCCCTATGAAATGGGCTAGCTCTAGAGTCTCACCACTCAGGGATCATTCACACACGTTCAATGGGAAAATGAGTAATCTTACATTATCTTCATGCATCAAAACAATGAATATAAAACAATGAACGTAAAAGCCAAGTCTGTATTTCATAGTAACTCTCCTATCAGTTTGTAGCTCTTCCAGTTATCCTTCACAACCTTCCAAGGCCAGAAGGTTCCCAGTCATCATGTGATTTTGACTTCTAACACAACATATTCTATCCAATGTTAGATTACATGATCACACAACTGAAACGGTGGTGGTAACTAAACTCTCTTCTATACTTACTAAGCTAGTAATGCTGATATTGTTTTTATCTAACAATACCTTCAAAATAATGTCATTTGTATGTATAATGTTATGCTTCGCCTCAATTCTCACACAGAATCACTATTAACATTTCATGTTGAAGGTGTTAGCATTTCACTAGGTCTGGAATCCAATTGATAACACAGCATCATTTTTCAGAGACCACCTGCTGCATTGGCTGCAAAAGATCAAATCCTTCTTACGCTATGGATGGTAGCCTATGAAAAGAATTGCAAAGCAGCAGTCATAAGAACAGCATCTTGCCAAAGCCAGCAGCTTACTTAGATTCAAAGCAATTACCTTCTTGACTTTTAATAACACTTCTGCCAGAACCCTTCTCGTGTCAGCATGCACACTTAAAATGTGCAGTTCATTGTTTAGCTTAGAGGTAGCATGGATTTGCCACTATAATAAAACAAATTGTTCCGTGTGCTTTTTAGATCACAATTTCCATTTTTATTCTTCGCTCGCTGAGATAGTTTGGGGAAACTACAGATTGAATGTAAACTTTACATTTAATTGAAACCCAATACCTGTACTCCATTTAATATAACTTTTTGGTAGGACATAAATTATATAAAAAAAAATTAGTTTTTCCAGTTTCAATGTTATTTTAGAAAAATATTACAAATTTAGGGAATATTTAGCTTTGATACAGTACCCACATGGACAGAGTCGCATTTACAACATGCTGGTCCACACTGCTTGTACACAAAGCACATGTCCAGGTGAAAAGCAATTTCCCAGTGTCTGAAGTCACCCCTACGTGGCAGATGCTCTGTATAATGCCTGTGGTGGTACCATAAAAATGCCCCCTTTAGTTCCACCTACTTTATTAATTTAAACATATTTTTCTTCTAAGATAGAACAGTGGTAGTGTTCGTTTATGGACTAAAATATTAAAGTACCATTAAATAGCAACATTTCATTTGATCTTGCATTGTTCAGTGTTAACCTGCCATTCTACTGTAACTGTCTTTCAAAGCAAAGTATCATCCATTATAGACAGCTGAAGCTCCTCATACATCTTTAGGCTACAAACACACTGGTCTTAAAATTCTATGTTTAAGATGTGTTCCTAATGCAAGTGCATGTAACATCTGCAAAATAATGCATCATTGTACCAAATGATACCATATATATTTTACGTTCTAGTTGAATATCAGTCTACTTGGAGAAAATTTTATTTCAATTGAATCCCATTAGCACAGCGAGATTCCGTTAATAAGTTTTTACACATGCATTTGATAAGTTCTTATTGTCACTGACACATAATTAAACATAGATTGAGTACCTATTAATATGCATTTCCACTTTTATTTCGCAACAACAACAAAAATAAATTCAAATGCCAGGGTGTATACTTAGGAGAGTGTCCTAATGGAATCTCATACAGGTCAGTAAGCTGAGCCTTTGTGTGATTTCTCTGACACTGCTGCTGTTTCTACCAGTCTACAGTGTGCATTTCTAAAACAGTCATACTCCGTTATTACTTGGGAAATGCCTGCCTCCTAACATGGCAACCTGCTGCAGAGGAATGAGAAAATGATGCCTGCCTCCTAACATGGCAACCTGCTGCAGAGGAATGAGAAAATGGTGGGCATAACTAGGATAGTAGTATAAACATTCAAGGTAATGTATGTATTTTATTCTGCTTAGTAATATACTACTAAAAATCAAAAAGTGGCTTTACGTGCTATTTAAATTCATCAGGAGAGAGTAAGGTGATACGGGGGACTGTCTTTATTGTCACTTTTGCGTGTACATATGAAAGTTTTTGTTTTACAATGATGTGACCTCACAAAAGGGTTTTTTTCACTGCGGAAACACTTTTGTACATTTGGAAATTATGTTTAATGACTTTAAAAGTACCAACCAGCAGTACATAAATTGCAAGTTTCTTAAATGTAAATTTACATTGGCAAGCATTAGCACATTTTTTCCATTATAAATAATGTCCACACAGTGATATTAATTGGTTCACTGATGGGATTTTGTTTGCATGCTAACGTTTTGCTTATATGTGGTAGTAAATTATGCCCAAAAGAAATGTTTTCAGAGAAATGAACTTACAGGGAAAAGAAGAGTGTTTCTGAATAAAAATGTTAGCCCTTCCTTGGTGACTAGAATTATGAGCTAATACAGTATGTGGAAATTGCCTTATTAACTTAGGCTATTTATGCTTGCTTACAGTACTGTAGTAGACGTAAATCTTGTTGAAATATGTATGGTACATTTAACATGCCAAATGTTGACCGTAATAATTGGCTTGGAGCTGAAATGGTGTAGCATGTTGCCAGTTCATGTGACCAGTGTGTATAATTGAATATTCCATGGTGGTGTTACACTGATGTCTTTGATGTAGATATCCGCTTGTTTTAAGGTCTCCTTATCATGCCACCTTTTCATTCCCTAGCTACAGTATATAAGCAGGAGCAAACACCAATATAAATCATGAATGGGTATTAGCAAACAGTCAAAGCTATAAGAGTGACCTGCTTGTAAGCTTACATTTTATAGGGAAATAGGAGTTTGACACATGAGGTGGCATATGGTGCAGCCAGATTGCAATGGGAAAAAGTGCTTAGTTTTGCTAAATATGGGTGTGGTATGTTAGGTCAACAGTTCTCATGTTAATAGGTCGAAATGTCGACATGTGGCATTTTTGTGTTTAGCTAACAGTGAAGATAAAAAGAAGATAAGCATTAGTCAGCCTGCCCACAGAATGACATTTATAAGCATAGTTATGTAAAATCACTGTCTATTTATGAAATATAAAATATCAGCCTTATACCCCTTTCACATGCAAACCCCGGGCCAGAGACACAGGATCAACCAATGTTGCATCTTTTCACACCACATTTTAGTCCTGGGTAAATCCTGAGTCCGTTGCAGGGTCATCACATTACTACATCATTAAAAGCTTTTGATCCAACAATGAGGTTACTCAATCATAACCCACGTCAAGTAACCCGGGACCCCCCTTTCTTACTGCAGCCTATCCAACTCAGGCCCTGGAAAATCCCGGGTCATGACCAGGGGAGCAGACCTGGGGCAAAAAAGTAATCCCCCTGCACTCAGAATGAAATCAGCAATAAGATTTGAAAAATTACATGGTGGTAGATATTTCAGAGATCTCAGTTGCATATATTTGCAAAGATATGGCTAAGCCTCTGGGCCGCGTCATGGTGTCTCTGATATCGGAGGTCCCTATCCGGGGTGCAGAACCCCCAAAAAGCTGGCGAAGGCCAGCCACCCCAGTGAAGCACACCAGTGAGAGACTAAACTGTTAGTATGGGTTAATAAGAATAAAGCAAAAACTATGTTAAAGGGTGAAACATAAGTGAAAGGTGTAATTAAAATGCTAAGAAAAAATTAAAATGAATATACACAATAAAAGAGAGAAAAAATAAATAAAAATAAAATAATAATTTGAAGGTGTTTAAAGTGCTAAATAAAGTGTTAGAGTGTTCCACCCCAGAGCAGCTCAGCCATACCAACTCCAAGGGGCACCGCATCCCAAACTCATCCCCAAAACTATATTCAATTTGGGGCTCATAAATGCACAATATAAGGCCACATGATAATGACACATACAAATATACCTGATTTGAGAGCCATCTTACCTTGGAGTCACCCCTAAGTCCTCCTAATGGCACTACAAAAACTAGCATGCCCTCCAAATGCTGGTCCCATCTATGCCTCTCCATACAGCAATACATGTTGGTAGTTGCTCAATCACTTTAGTAATATCACTCAGGTGCATGTAAGGGTGGGGTTATTCTATACAAGAAACAAAAAAAGTAATCCTCCAGCACTCAGAATGAAATCAACAATAAGATGTGAAAAACTACATGGTGGTAGATATTTCAGAGATCTCAGTTGCATATATTTGCAAAGATTTGGCTAAGCCTCCAGGTCGTGTCACGGCGTCTCTGATGCCGGAGGTCCCTATCACTTAAAAAATTGTTTATTTCTTCTTCAGGGTCCATAGGGTATCCACAGGATACCTTGGGGTATAGGTGTGACGTCAGTCATCGGGCACCATAGAGTTAAGCTTTAAGCCTCCCAGGATGCACTAGGGTCCCCCTCCTATACCCCGCCCCCGAGCCAAGGCACCTCAGTTTAGTTTGGTGCCCGGCCGGAGTCGGGTGCACCTGTTGGAGTGGGGACTAGAAGAGCCCCTGAAGCTTTTTCTTCATGCAGCTGTGGCTGTTCATCTGGATGAACAGCATGGACAGTCAGTCCTGACGTCCATGCTGTCTTCCCTACACCCCCGCCGGTACCAGAACGCCGGTACCGATCCGGGGATGCCGGTGAGCATCTGGGGTCACAGCTAGCGGTGACCCCAGATGTTCCGGACCATGGCCGGATTCAAGGGGAACAGCAGGTAAGCAGCAGGGTCCCGCGGTGGATCCCCGCTGACACATGGTCCAGAGTCCCCAGGCAGGGGGCTCCCTGGGGACTGGCTGCAGCGTGGAGCCAGGTATTGAACCTGCGCTTCCACTACCCCCTGGGACAGCGGACCGCAGCAGAGCGGTTAAATGCATGCCAGGGGAGCGCGCCTTCCCTGTCTCACAGCCGGCGCCTCCCCCGCTGCACACAGCCCTCTCTGCACACTGCCGACTGGTCCTGTAGCAGCGCTCCTCCCCCAGGCCAGCCTCCTCTCTGCTCCTCGGCGGCCATCTTTTCAACGCATGGTGAACGCTGCTGGAAGCGCTGGACGGAAGCATCGTGGTCTGGGTCCCCCCGCATACCTCTCCTCCGATTTGGGTCTGGTCTGTGTATGCTGCGCTGTGTCCTACCAGGCCCTGTGTCTGTGTAGTTGAGTGATCAGCGCTGTTAGTGCAGGAATTGATTTTTCTTTGCATTGTATGTGACTGTGCTAGCGCTGCTGCCTGTAACTTTTCTTCTAACTGTCAGCTTTATTACTGTCCCTGTCCTTTCTGCTAAGCCCTTGCGGTGCGGTGCTGCAGGGTGGTCTCTCGTCTATTTAATATATAATTGGTGAGAGGGGTCACATACTTGGTACCATCATGTCTGAAAGTGATTTTCCTCTCTGACTACAGTGTGCTACGTGTAAAGTACCGTTAGCAGAGGGGGAGGGTAGCCCGGAGGGCCTCTGCCGGCAGTGTTTGTCTATGGCGCCGCCTATTACGGTTACAGCACCGGTACAGGAGCCGCCCTGGGCTTGTTTCGCTCAGGCGCTTACAACCTTAGTAGGCCAGTTAGCTCCGCAACCCGCGTTTCCGCCGATGGGTTTGTCCCAGCAGTCAGTGGTGTCGTCACCCATGCAGGGTTTCCCACGACAATTGGTGGTACCCCACAGTCTCCCTATTTCCCCGCTCCCGGTCGGATGTGTTGCAAGGGGAGTCTGTGATGCGGCCACATAAACGGCCGATGGCGTCTCTGTCGGCTCCTTATGAGGATGACGAGGGGACGTCTGATGATGGGGAGATACTGGATCCTTACGATCAGGAACCTCTCCATACTAAGGACGCTGACGCTAAGTCCAAGGTATATATTCCTGGACTTATTCGGGCAGTCCGCACAGCCTTGGTGATTGAGGACGAAGTTCCCCCAGCGGCTAAATCAAAGTATGCCTTTTTTAAAGATGTGAAGGGCGATGCCACAGTCTTTCCTCTTTCGGGTCAGTTAGTAGACCATTTAGAGGAGGCGTGGAAACAGCCTGGCAAAAGATACCAGCCGCAGAGGCGCCTGGCAGTGGCTTATCCGTTCGCGGATAATTATTTTGCAAAGTGGGAATCCCCTCCACACGTGGATTCTCACGTGACCCGTCTTGTCCGTAGTGCCACATTGCTGATGCCATCCATGTCCCCCCTTAAGGATGCTATGGACTGCAAGGTGGAGATCTGCCTGAAGTCCGCTTATTCCCTTGCGGGGGGGGGCAGCACGGCCGGCTATGGCCATTTGTTGGGTTGCCAGAGCGATGGGCGGATTCATTAGAGGCGTCTTTTGAATCCGACTGTCCGGCCGAACAGGCGGAGTTGATTGGTAATCTCCATGATTCGGCCACTTATATCAACGAGGCGGCCTTAGACATTAGTACTCTGGTGTCTAGAATTTCTTCAGCAACGGTAGCTGCTCGTCGCACCTTGTGGCTGCGATCCTGGAAGGCGGACACAGATTCCAAAAAGGGTTTGGAGGCGTTGCCATTTACTGGAGAAGTTCTCTTCGGTCCGGATCTGGACAAGATTGTGGCCACGCTGGCGGCAGCCAAATCGGCTTGTCTCCCATCGGCCGCTGCAACTTCTGGTTCTGGACCATCGTCCTTTCGGTCTTATAGGGCCCAGGGCAGGCCCAAACCACAGTCTTTTCCTTGACAGGCTGGCCCTAAGAAATCAGCCAAGCCCTGGAAGCAGGCATGGAGTACCAGACTTCCGGCCCCTAAGCCAGATGACAAGCCTGCGGCCTGACGGTCCGGGCCTCCCTTTGGGGGATCCCAAAGTGGGTGGCCGCCTGCTGCAGTTCGCCCAGTTTTGGTCGGTCACTATGACGGACACTTGGGTTCTCGAGGTGGTCTCCCACAGGTACGCCCTCTCTTTCCGGCACAGACCCCCGGCTCGATTCTTCACCACGGTTCTACCATCAGACCAGAACAAGGCTACGGAGCTGCGGAAGGTATTGCACACTATGCTCCAGGCTGGAGTTATAGTGCCTGTTCCATTCTCCCAGAGGGGCCAGGGTTTCTATTCAAATCTTTTTTTGGAACAGAAACCCAATGGGTCGTATCGTCCGATTCTCAACCTCAAGGCTCTCAACAAGTCTTTGCGGGTTCCGAAGTTTCGGATGGAGACCCTACGGTCCATCATTCTGGCACTGGAACCTGGGGACTACATGGTGTCATTGGACATACAGGACGCTTACCTGCATGTCCCTATTCTTTTGCGCCATCAACAGTTCCTCAGGTTTGCAATCCGCAGCGACCACTTCCAGTTTCGGGCATTACCTTTTGGCCTGGCGACAGCACCACGTGTGTTCACCAAGGTGATGGCGGTCATGGCAGCTACTTTGCGGCTGCAGGGAGTCCGCATGTTGCCGTACTTGGACGACCTTTTATTGGTGGCAGGATCTCCAGAGCTCCTTCTACGCCACTTGGACCTGACCATTGCGCTACTGCAACTGCACGGCTGGCTAATCAACTGGCAGAAGTCCACTCTAATCCCGTCTCGGCGGATTCTGCACCTCGGAGCCTTCTTGGACTCAGAACAGCAAAGGATCTTCGTGACGGGGGAAAAGGTCTCTACACTCGGCGATGAGGTTACTGGGCTCCATGGTGTCGGTGTTCGACATGGTGGAATATGCCCAGTTTCACTCCAGACCTCTGCAGCACCTGATCCGGTCCAAGTGGAACGGGCTGCCTACCCCGGAGGTTCGCCTGTCCCTTGCCTGGTGGTTACAGACGACCCATCTCAGCAAGGGACGTCCGTTCTGTGTTCCAAATTGGGTCCTGTTGACAACGGACGCCAGTCTTCGGGGCTGGGGAGCAGTTTCGGGTCCACACTTGTTCCAGGGCAGGTGGACGCCGACAGAAGCGGAGCTTCCAATCAATATCTTGGAACTCCGTGCAGTCTTCAATGCTCTCCAGCAGGCACATCGGGTTCTCCAAGGTCGTCCGGTACAGGTCCAGTCGGACAACGCTACCACCGTGGCCTACATAAACAGGCAAGGAGGAACCCGAAGTCGGGCGGCTCTCGTGGAGGTCTCTCGGATCCTGGTATGGGCGGAGCGCAATCTCCCGGCCATATCAGCGGTCTTCATCCCGGGAGTGCTAAATTGGGAGGCGGACTTTCTAAGTCGCCAGGACGTTCATCCGGGGGAATGGTCCCTGTACCCGGACGTTTTTCAACTGCTGGTGGACAGATGGGGTCTTCCAGAGATCGACCTCATGGCGTCCCGGCACAACAAGAAGTTGCCGGTGTACGGGTCTCGCACAAGAGACGAAGGGGCATCTCTGGTGGATGCTCTGTCCGTCCGGTGGACGTGTCGGTTCGCATACCTGTTCCCTCCGGTCTCCCTTCTTCCTCGGGTAATCCGGAAATTCAAACAGGAAGGAGGGACGCTCCTGTTGATAGCTCCCGCGTGGCCCAGACGGCACTGGTTCTCAGACCTTCAGGGTCTGTCCGGGACCTTCTGTCACAGGGTCCTTGTCTTCACCCGGACCTGACTCGGCTGTCTTTGACGGCGTGGCTGTTGAGACAGCCATGCTGAGGTCCAGGGGGTTTTCCAGCTCTGTGGTGCGTACCATGTTACGAGCTCGGAAGCCGTCTTCCGCGAGGATATACCATCGCGTGTGGCATACGTTCTTCCAGTGGTGTCGACCGAGAGGTTTTGCACCGCGGGAATTTCGTCTGTCTCGGATACTCGCCTTCCTACAAGCAGGACTAGATCATGGGCTTCGCCTTGCTTCTTTGAAGGTACAGGTTTCGGCCCTGTCTGTCTGGTTTCACCGTAGGATTGCTACAAACCCGGATGTGCGCACCTTTATGCAAGGTGTTCTCCGCATTCAGCCGCCCTTTGTTCCACCTGTGGCGCCTTGGGATTTGGCTGTGGTCCTGAGGGCTCTCCAGGGACCGCCGTTTGAACCACTGGGCTCAGTGGATCTTAAATGGCTAACAGCTAAGACTGTTTTCCTTCTGGCTATTGCTTCGGCCAGACGTGTTTCTGATTTAGGGGCTCTTTCTTGTAAACCCCCTTTCTTGGTTTTTCATGGGAACAGGGCAGTGCTCCGCACTCGGCCCGAGTTTCTTCCCAAAGTTGTTTCCCAGTTTCATGTTAACGAGGAAATCGTTGTTCCGGCCTTTAACTCACCTGGTCTGTCAGTGGGTGAGGCCTCTTTGGATGTCGTGCGGGCCTTAAGGACTTATGTTGACCGCACTTCTTCGTTTAGGAAGTCGGACGCCTTGTTTGTCCTCTATGGCTTCCGTAATAAGGGTTGGCCTGCTTCAAAGCAAACTTTGGCAGCCTGGATCCGTATGGCTATTTCTGAAGCTTATCTTCATGAAGGCCTGCCGGTTCCTCCTTCTGTGAAGGCTCATTCCACTAGGTCTGTGGGTCCTTCGTGGGCAGCTCGACGTGGTGCCTCTGCAGTCCAGATCTGCAAGGCTGCTACGTGGTCCTCTGTCCATACCTTCGTGAGGTATTACAGGTTTGACACCTTCGCCTCTCAGGATGCTTCCTTCGGGCGGCGGATTCTCCTTTCTGCACAGGAACGTCCCCACCCTTAAAGGATACTGCTTTGGGACATCCCCAAGGTATCCTGTGGATACCCTATGGACCCTGAAGTAGAAAATATGAGAGATGGTAAGAACTTACCCTTGTTATCTCTATTTCTACGAAGTCCATAGGGTTCCACAGGACTCCCGACCTGTCGCACCTGTGCTGCAGATGGGCTTTGCTCTGGTCACCGGTTTTTCTGTCTCCCTCTGGTGAGATTGTGATTCTTGTGTGTGTCCAGATCTTTTTTCTCTCTCTTCCTTCTCCTCCTCTGGCCTATGGCTTGGTAACTAACTGAGGTGCCTTGGCTCGGGGGCGGGGTATAGGAGGGGGACCCTACTGCATCCTGGGAGGCTGAAAGCTTAACTCTATGGTGCCCGATGACTGACGTCACACCTATACCCCAAGGTATCCTGTGGAACCCTATGGACTTCGTAGAAATAGAGATAACAAGGGTAAGTTCTTACCATATCTCATATTATTTATTGAAATTTTTTATTTTTTCTTAGCATTTTAATTACACCTTTCACTTATGTATCACCCATTAACACATAGTTTTTGCTTTATTCTTATTATACTAACACTTTAGTCTCTCACTGGTGTGCTTCACTGGGGTGGCTGGCCTTGGCCGGCTTTTTGGGGGTTCTGCACCCCGGACTCTGTCCAAGTGATAGGGACCTCCGGTATCAGAGACGCCGTGCTGCGGCCTGGAGGCTTAGCCATATCTTTGCAAATATATGCAACTGAGATCTCTGAATTATCTACCACCATGTAGTTTTTAAAATCTTATTGCTGATTTCATTCTGAGTGCTGCAGGCTTACTTTTTTGTTTCTTGTATAGACTAACCCCTCCCTTACATGCACCTGAGTGATATTACTGAAGTGATTGAGCAGCTACCAACATGTATTGCTCAAATAACCTGGGTTCAACAATTTACACCAATACACAAGAACAAAAAAAGAAGAGAAGACCACTTGTCAGGCGCAAAAATTAAGCTGCCAATAGTTTTTTAAAATTATTCCTAATAAGAATATCACCACAATTCTAAACAATGCACAAGATAAAAAAAAAACGGAATAAAATATAAAAACTGCGGCGCTATATATAAATATATAGAGAATAGTACATTCCTTTTAGATGCAATGATGTCAAACGCTGGATAGATTCAGTGAGCGTCGATTTTTCTCTGGATGTAGTTCTGGGTATAGTAGTTGCTCCGCTACAACATAAATGGAGACATCAAACAAAAAAAAAAGGGACCAATGTGTACGTGAAGTAACACAGTATGACTCCTGTAACGGTTTCTTTATCCACCACCTTACTGAAGGTGTGAGTAGCCCAATACTTGGATTTTATTCTTTTTGAATTATTTACTTTTATTTTTTGTATTTTTTATGGTGGTATGTTTGCACCAATTTTTTACATTTTTTTTATACTATGCAATTTCTTTTCTGGATTATTAATTAAAATTGTTTGGACAAATATAAATCGTATTGGATCTATAGTTTGGAAGCTTCACTTTGAAGGATCAAACTTGGTGGATAAAGAAACCGTTACAGGAGTCATACTGTGTTAATTCACGTGAGTTGGGGTACGACCCTATATCTTGTAACAACAAAATGTATGACACTGCATAAAATGTGTATATACAGTAGTAGTTAGTTAGAATTGTTCATGTTTCAGTATTCCTGCGAGTTGCACCTGGCTTTCTAGCCGCCTGTGTTATATAGTTAAGTGTTTTTCCCTTGAAGTAGCAGTTGCTTTGAAAATTTTTAGTAACTCTCAATCACATTTGAAAGATCATTGTGGTAAGAGATTTATAGATATGTACTGTATAGTTTTAAAAAAGGATCAACAGACATCTGTAACTTTCAAAATTGATGCCTGTGCATATTTTTTTCAGCTGTAGCAAATTTTAAAGGATGCTATATTGTAGTAAGCATTTTACTATCTCTTCATTTTATGCAACATAATATGCTGCGTAAATGCAAATGCCACACACTGGCATCACATACAACTCTAGAATTGATGATGAACTGTCTTTGAAATGTGTAGTTAGTCTATTTAGAACAAACAACCAGTGCCTTTTAATTTATTGTGTTTTTTTTATGAAGAACTGTATTTTACTTATTTAAGTGGACATATTTGAAGCCTATATATTTTATCTCTGTAAAATTATCTTTATTATGTTTGTGCATTTAGTAATATAATATAATAGTGAGATGTTGCCCATAGCAACCAATCAGATTCTAGCTATTATCTTCTAGAAGGTGCCTACATAAGTAAGTAGAATATGTTTGGTTGCTATGGGCAACACCACCACTTCTATAAACTAGAGCTTACCTTAACTTAAAAAGTGAGTTATGAATATAGTGTGAGTGGGGCTTATGCAAATAAAGATGTGTCCTGTTCAGATGTGGGTGGGGTTTAAAATAAATGGGAAGAAAAAAAATAATCTTACAGCACTCGACAACTTATAAGTATGAACATAAATTAAAAATGTTATTGCATTTATCAGTAGCAAAAATGTGCACAGAGTTTTCATTTGCATCATACAAAAAGAAAAAGGTTCAGTCTAGCCTCCACATGTTAGTTTCCATAGGCTTAGTCCTATATTGTACACATTGGCATAACTATCATGGGTGAAGGTAGTGCAACTGCTATGGGGCCTTACCAGTCCTCCCAGGGCACACCTCTCCCCTTGCAGCCAAAAAAGCCTGGTCTGCCTGGAGTGAGTAACAACCACTGGCTGCGCCAAGCACGTCTCTTTTAACAGCATCAGAGAAAAAGAGCACGCCGGGCAGCCCTGTCCTCCCACATCAGAGAGATGGATTGCGTCAAGACTAGACTGCGGTAGCTCCCACAGCCAATCTCCTGCTAGAAGCTGCCGCCCAAGGGAGAGGTGACGCTCAGCACCTGCTCTGAGCTGAGACAGACTGCAGCAGTGCAGACTAAAGCGCTCACATTGAGAGGTGGGCCCGACAAGGAGATATACTTACTCTGTGGGAATGCTGTGGAGAGAGGTGACTTTCTAGCAATTAACCCTTTCAAAATTGTGCTATGGAGCCCAAACTGTTCTAGTTACGCCCCTGACGGTACATACTACTTCGTAAATTATGATTGCATGGAAATGAACCTCCATTTTCTTTATAGTTTAATGAAATGCGTAGACACTATTTTAGTGTCTTACAGAGAATCCTTCCAATGCAAATTAAGGTTACATAGTACTGATTTATAACAAATTTGCATTAAACGTTACATAACCATCTGCATAGTGCACCAGATTACAAAGCTCCTCACTGGTCATGTGATGACAGGAGAATTGGGAGGACAGCACTGTGCCAAGAACACAATATATCTAGTGAGCAGAGAGGCTTGGTTGCTATTGTTACTGAATGCCATGACACTTGGCAAACCATAAAGCAGTAATGGCAGCTTGAAGAAGAGCACTGTGCAATACTCAGCAGCCACTTTATTAGGTAGGTTTTTCTAGTTCTGTATAGGACCCTCTTTTGCACCCAAATCAGCCTGAAGTCTTTGTGGCATGGCTTCTACAAGGTGCTGGAAACATTACTTGGAGGTTCTGGTCCATACTAAAAAAGTTTGGTGGTGTTAGTGCGCTACTTGGGAATGGTGTAATGGGTAATGTGGACTAATGTTGCAGCTATAGACACTGGTGGTTTCCCGATATCACCAGAGTGAAAAATGAAAGATTTGGTAGTGTGTCTATTGATTAGCGCAACATATGTATATGAGTCAGTATAGTGATAAAAAAATGAGAAATGTTTAATACCATCTTGTCTAAAACGTAATACATATGGAAATACAATTATTTTGAACAAATGTCTGTCTTAAGTTAAAATAAGATAAAAAATTAAAAAGACAACTGAATGGTACAGTATATTGGTTCAAATGATGGTCACAATCGCTACTGTAGCCATGCGTTTAGATAAATGTCTGTGTCAATGATATAGTAATAGCTGATGTTGGTTGCTGTGTTTGATACACTGTAGCAGATTCCTTGAAAGTCTATGGGTGCATGCACCTCCTTACCTCTTTCTGCTGCGCTGTAAGCTTCTTTAGTGACTGTTTGGCACAAACGTGTGCCGTTGTGAATATATAGCCTCCAGGTCCTTGTCTGTGCTCCGGCTCCCCTTGGGAGCTGTAGCTGCTGTTGCAGATGGAATGCGGCAGCGGTTGTTATGGGCGCTCAGACGGTGAGTGTGCACAGTAGCTGCGCTGTAGGTGTTGTTACTCCTGGGGTCTGTGCGGCAAGGAGAGGGGGCGTGGCCAACGCGTTTCACCCGCTGAAGGATATGCGGGCTTTGTCAGGTCTGTGCAAGTTTGTTGCTTGAGAGGGTTCTCTATTTAAATGCATGTTGGTTCCTCCTTGATTATTCATTAAGGTCCATGTTGTAGTTGTTTATTGATGATAGGTTGTCTCATTCCTTGCTATCAGTGTAGTTGCCTGCTATACTCTATAAAAAGATGTGTGCCATTGCTGATATTTGGAATTTGGGTACAGGCTAATAATATGCATAAGATCAGAAGTATAATAGGTGTATATAAAATCTGGATTGTTGTGAAAATAATAACACGTCTTTTGAATATATTAATTGAGTCAATTGGGTAGTATCATATCTGGAGACTTATTAGATTTGTGAATAGGTATATGGAATGCATATAGGGCCTCATTCAGACCCGCTCGCAAGCGGGTTAATGGTGGGACATTGCGCATGCGTGAGCCCCGGAGCGAGCAAGAAATTCACTCACTCCGGGCTCGCTACAAACGGGCGGCTGTCGATGTTGACCGTCAGCTCGCCCCGTTTTGTAGCCTGGTCAAACGGAGGCGTTCCTGAAGGAACACCTGCCGTTTTAGGGCGGCCCTACTGACATCGCTCGTGATGTCAGTAGTGAGCTTCCTGTTCTATTAGAGAAGGAAGCTCACTGGGGCTTGCGGGAACGAGACCCTACAACAAGGGTCTCGTCGCAAGCCCGATGGTCGCGACCATCACCTGGCCGCTCGCAAAAGCTGTGGGTGGTCACCCACAGCTTAGCGAGTGGCCTGGAGACCGGCCAAAGAAAAAAAAACAGGCTGCCCAGATTCAGAGCGAGCGCTCACAAAGAGCATCCGGCTCTGAATCAGGGCCATAGATCTGTGTTGGAATACTTTTGTATTTGTGCAGATGATGTTACTTAGTTGCTTTTGATGCTTTTCGTGTATATCTTCTTGTTCCTGTAACAATTCTTGTGGTGTTACCCTATTTAAGAGATGAGCAAGATCCCTCTCTCTCAAATAGGGTAACAACACAAGAATTATCTACAGTAACCATCCATCAACATGAACAAGAAGATATACATGAAAAGCATCAACGCATTCTGAATATCTATTTAGTACAACCAACCGCAATAAGAATACCAAGGAACAACAAAACTAGACCTCCCCCTTACCCACACTAATTACACTATTATAACAAACTGGTACTACCAAGTAACATCATCTGCACATATACAAAACTATTCCAACACAGATCTATATGCATTCCATATACAGTCAGGTCCATAAATATTGGAACATTGACAGAATTTTCATATTTTGTCCTCTATTCACCACCACAATGGCTTTGAAATGAAACAAACAAGATGTGCTTTAACTGCAGACTTTCACATTTAATTTGAGGGTAATTACATCCAAATCAGGTGAACGGTGTAGGAATTACAATGGTTTCTATATGTGCCTCCCACTTTTTAAGGGGCCAAAAGTAATGGGACTAACTAAACAATCCTAAATCTAACTTTCACTTTTTAATACTTTGTTGCAAATCCTTTGCAGGCAATTACAGCCTGAAGTCTGGAACGCATAGACATCACCAGACGCTGGGTTTCATCCCTGGTGATGCTCTGCCAGGCCTCTACTGCAAATGTCTTCAGTTCCTGCTTGTTCTTGGGGCATTTTCCCTTCAGTTTTAACTTCATCAAGTGAAATGCATGCTCAATCGGATTCAGGTCAGGGGATTGACTTGGCCATTGCATGAAATTCCACTTTTTAGCCTTAAAAAACTCTTTGGTTGCTTTTGCAGTATGCTTCGGGTCATTGTCCATCTGCACTGTGAAGCGCCGTCCAATGAGTTCTGAAGCATTTGACTGAATATGAGCATATAATATTGCCCGAAACACTTCAGAATTCATTCTGCTGCTTTTGTCAGCAGTCACATCATCAATAAATACAAGGGAACCAGTTCCATTGGCAGCCATACATGCCCACGCCATGACACTACCACCACCATGCTTCACTGATGAGGCGGTATGTTTTGGATCACGAGCAGTTCCTTTCCTTCTCTTCCCATCACTCTGGTACAAGTTGATCTTTGTCTCATCTGTCAATAGGATGTTGTTCCAGAACTGTAATGGCTTTTTTAGATGTTGTTTGGCAAACTCTAATCTGGTCTTCCTGTTTTTGTGGCTCACCAATGGTTTGCATCTTGTGGTGAACCCTCTATATTCACTCTTGTGAAGTTTTCTCTTGATTGTTGACTTTGACACATATACATCTACCTCCTGGAGAGTGTTCTTGATTTGGCCAACTGTTGTGAAGGGGTTTTTCTTCACCAGGGAAATAATTCTTTTGTCATCCACCACAGTTGTTTTCCGCGGTCTTCCGGGTCTTTTGGTGTTGTTGAGCTCTCCGGTGCATTCTTTCTTTTTAAGAATGTTCCAAACTGTTGATTTGGCCACACCTAATGTTTTTGCTATCTCTCTGATGGGTTTGTTTTGATTTTTCAGCCTAATGATGGCTTGCTTCACTGATAGTGACAGCTCTTTCGATCTCATATTGAGAGTCGACAGCAACTGATTCCAAATGCAAATGTCACACTTAGAATCAACTCCAGACCTTTTACCTGCTTAATTGATAATGAAATAATGAGGGAATAGCCCACACCTGTCCATGAAATAGCTTTTGAGTTGATAGTCCCATTACTTTTGGCCCCTTAAAAAGTGGGAGGCACATATCGAAACTTGTAATTCCTACACCGTTCACCCGATTTGGATGTAATTACCCTCAAATTAAATCTGAAAGTCTACAGTTAAAGCACATCTTGTTTATTTCATTTCAAAACCATTGTGGTGAATAGAGGCCAAAATCTGAAAATTCTGTCAATGTCCCAATATTTATGGACCTGACTGTACCTATTCACAAATCTAATACGTCTCCAGATAGGCTACATTATTGAGAGCTATTTACTACCCATTTGACTCAATTAATATATCCAAAAGACATATGTTTTATTATTATTTTCACAACAATCCAGATTTTTTATACACCTATATATCCACAACGGCACACGTTTGTGCCAAACAGTCACTAAAGAAGCTTACAGCGCAGCACCCTTAGACTTTTTCACGGAATCTGCTACAGTGTATCAAACACAGCAACCAACATCTGCTGTTATTATATCGTTGACACAGACATTTATCTTAACGCATGGCTACAGTAGCTATTATGACCATCATTTGAACCAATATACTGTACCATTCAGTTGTTTTTTTTTTTTTTTTATCTTATTTTAATGTAAGACAGACATTTGTTCAAAATAATTGTATTTCCATATGTATTATGTTTTAGGCCAGATTGTATTAAACATTTCTCATTTTTTTTTATCACTATACTGACTCGTATACATATGTTGCGCTGATCAATAGACACACTACCACATCTTTCAGAGGTTCTGATCCATGGTGATATGATGGCAACACAGAGGCTGCAGATTTGTCAGGTGTACATTCATGCTATAAAGCTCCCTCTGTCACATATTAAACTCAGGTGACTGTGGGCACCACTCAAGGATTGTAAACTCAATGTTATGTTTGCAGATAAAGCTTGATGACGTGTGCTTTGTAACATTTTGCGTTTTCCTGTTGGAAGTAGACATTAACAGGGGTATTCAATTTGGAGCGAAAATTTTTCGCCGATTTCAATTATCCCCGTATTCAATTTCAAAGACTTTTCGCAGTTGCGAAAAGTCTTTGAAAAAAAACAGGGATAACTTTTCACCATGTTTTACATGGCGAAAAAAAAATGCCAAATTGGGGTTGCTATTGTCATTTAAAAATTAACTGTGTCAAAAAAAAAGTTTAAAAAAAAAAATAGGGACACCCCAAAAAAATAAATAAAAAATTTTGGGTGAAAAAAAAAGGGAAAATAGTGTTTAAAATTAGGGAAATAGGTTCAGGGCTATTCTGTAAGTATGCGACAGGTATTTTCTAGAATAGGCTATAAGCGGCAGGTGCATTTTTGCAGAATTTTTAAAAAATAACTTTAGGGACTTAAAAATATGCTAGTACCCATTTTCATGTACCCCAAATTTGATGGGACCACTAAAAAAAAAAAAAATCTTAGTGCTCTTCTGCATCACTTCTTCAATGTCGGGGAAAAAAACACCTGCTGCGGCTATTTAAACCCCGACTTTCTTTTGCAAGCAAAAACGGGGATACCCATAGTGATCCCCCATGTCTGGACAGCTTTAGGGGGGTCCTACAATTCCTGAAAATTCCATTTTTTTTTCGGCGATCCTAATTCGCCGGCTCCCGTTTTCATTCATTTTAAATTGAATACGGGGATAAAGCGGGTGCGCGCCTGATACTTTATCCCAGGAAAAGCTCAGATGTGGAGCGAAAAGTCCAGCACGTACTTTTCGCTCCCATATTGAATACCCCTCATAATGTGTAAACTGAAGGGATGCACAAGGTCCACAATAATAATAAGGTCTGCTGTGGTATTTAAACAATTCACAACTGGCAGGGCCGGATTAAAGGGGGGGCGACAGGGGCGATCGTCCCTGGGCCCCCACACCTGAAGGGCCCCCACACCCAGCCATCGGGGTTAAAGTGAACCGGAGGAGACGGAACCAGTTCCGCTTCCTCCGGACAACTAGGCCCGGTGCCGCACGGAGACACCAGGTGCCCGCTGAGATTGTAACCAGCAGGCATCCGGCTCCATCCCCGCAGCGGCAGCCAGAGACTAGAGCTCACTCGTGAGCTCAGGCAGTGAACTATGGGAGAGACGTCATGCGTCTCTCCCATAGTGCAGAGGAGCAGCGCCAGCCGAGCGGATCAGAAGGGAGCGGGGCTTAAGGTAAGTATGTTTTTTTTTTTTTCTCTTTAGCGCAAACGGCTTTTCTACTGCTGGGGGGGGCATTACTACAGGGGACATTACTCGGGGGGGGGGGGGGGGGCATTACTACTGGTGCCACTACCACAGGGGGCATTACTACTGGTGCCACTACCACAGGGGGCACAACTACAGGGGTATTACTACTGAGGGCATTACTATTGGGCACACACAGGGGGCATGACTACTGGGGGCACAACTACAGGGGTATTACTACTGGAGGTATTTATACAGGGGGCATTACTATTGGGAACACTACTACTGGTGGTATTACTACAGGGGGCATTGCATAGGGGGCACTGCATAAGGGGCAACACTCCTGGGGGCACTACTACTGGGTGCACTGCATAAAGGGCATGTAATAGGGGCCCCCACATGTTTGTTGCCCAGGGGCCCCCACAGACCTTAATCCGGCCCTGACAATTGGTATTAACGTAGAGATGTGCAGGTTCGGATTTACTCGGTTCTTATCGCCATTTTACCGCAAGTTCGGATTAGTTCGGATTTAGTTTATTGGTTATCCAAAACACGTGATAGCCGATAGCCAATAAAATGCCGTTTTGAGATCCGTGTAAATCCGAACCCGCTCATCTCTAGTATTAAGGGGCCTAATGTGTGGTAAGAATGCCTTTCTCACACTATTATACCACCAGCATCCTGAACCATTGAGTCAAGGCAGAATGGATTCATGTTGTTTATGCCAAATTATGATCTTGGCACCTGCATGTCAAATCAAGATTTGCTCAACCAGACATTTGTCCTATCTTCAACTGTCCATTTCAAGGTTTGATTTGATCTGTGCATTCTGAGATGCTCTTCTGCATACTACTGTTGTAATGCTTGGTTTCTTGAGTTACTATCTCTTGTCATCTAGTACTGTACACTCTCTTCTGACCGCTTATTAAAATGGGATTTTTCACCTACAGCACTGCCTTGTTTTGCACAGCGTTCTCTGTAAACTGTAGATAGAAACAATGCAAGAGATGAGCAGTTTCTGAGATGCTCACCTGATCTGTTACTTAGAATCATTCCACAATCAAAGTCACTTTGATATTTCTTCCTCATGCTTAGGTTTTGTCTGAACAACATCTGAATTTATTGATTATATATGCAGGCATTTATGGGGTGAATTTTACATGTGATTGCAGATTTCGTTAAAATAAAAGCAGCCCTTTAATGCTCAAAAATAAAAAAGTGAACATATCCTAATCTCTTGTTGGATATATAATTAAAAAACTATAGGTGTTTAAAATAGTGAGAATAATGAATACAAAATATATAAAACCTGAAGAACCTGTTAATTGTTCTAATTAAACAAAAATATTAGCGTGTGTATGGATGTATAATAAATCTTGATCACTTATAAAGCTTATAATGTTTTTTAGTTCCCTAAAGAATAAATCTAATTTTAAGAATCCAAAAATTCATCGGAAAATTGATACTTGTATATCACATTGAAGTTTATCCTAATGTTTTATCTCTAGTCTAAACTGTTAAGAAAATTAAATTGTACGTGTTAGAAAGTTTTCATATGGCTAAAATATGCCATTTGTCTGACTTTTTATTTTTTTTTTAACTGGGCTTTTTTTAACCTCTTCACGAAATGATTCCAAATACACCACAGCCGTAGTTCTTCAGGAGATGAAAGCCTGGTGCATATGGCAAGCACATTAGGGAGATTTATAGGATCATGCACGCCCTACTATAAATTACATGCATGTTAGAAGTCACTGTGCTATTTAGTGGCCATATGAAATTCAATGCTGTAGGCCAAGTGCTTTTATTAAGATAACAGAAATCCAAGGTGACTTCAATTAGTTGTAGTAATAGAACATATGTTTCCTAAATTACATCTTATGTGATTATATCAGCACTCAACATTTATGCAAATATTATTTACATGTGTTTATTCAGAAGAATGCGTTCATGACCAGCTAAAAATGTTATGTAGGGGGACCTGCATTACTTTGCATATTACGCAATGAGTCCCTTTTTTCTAGTCTGCACAGCGTAATTGTTTTGTTGATTTTGGCCTTAATGATAGCCACATAAGTATAAATTGAAAATGACATTCCTGTATTTAAAAAAATTGGATGTATAAAATAATAGTATAATTTATTGTGTCCTATTTTATGTTATACATGCTACAGTGCCTTAATAGGTGAAATAAAGATTGTATCATCCAGGAGTAATTAAGATTTAAGACATATCCTGCAGTCCTCGGAGCACTTATTCTATTCTTGCTGACTTAAGCTGGGTATAGATTAGACGATTTTTGTCCCGATCCGACATATCGTCTAAATCGT
Organism: Taudactylus pleione; assembly: GCA_031769625.1. Taxonomy (NCBI): domain Eukaryota; kingdom Metazoa; phylum Chordata; class Amphibia; order Anura; family Myobatrachidae; genus Taudactylus; species Taudactylus pleione. Next base: position 2,625,987 of record JAUIMM010000264.1, on the reverse strand, counting down.
CTGCGTAACCTCTATGTTGGCTGTTGCACTCTCTCATTTGGTCGTCAGCCACATCGTCAGATCGGCCTTACATGCAGCTCAATCTGACGATGTGACTGACAATCCGATGCGGCTGTGGACGACATATCCAGCGGTCGGCACTGGATCGTCTAATGTGTACCAGCTGCCCAATATGTCGGCTTGTCGGCAGGGGCGTCGCCTGTCTGCACCATTGGGTATGCATATTGTTTAATTTTTATCCAGCTTTAGACAAATTAGCAAATTGTTCAACTATGTACATATGTATTATAAACCAATATTCACAATTCAAAAGAATATTGAGATTAAAGATCTATTTCTTTGGCCTTTCATCTTGATACTATAATATAGGAACTTTGTGCTCTATAATGTCCTTGTTATGTATAGGAGTGGGATTTCATCTAGTATCATTAAACCAATAAGATATTTGAACCATTTTCTTAATTTGTTTTTAAAAAGTTATGGATGAGTTATAAATATAACACATACTGTCTATTTTGAATGTAGAGACTGTGCTACTGAGCCATCTACAATACAGAGAACATTTTTGTGACTGATATACAGTGCACACCCCATATTTCCTTTTGGCTACCATGTTAGATTATGACCTCACTCCCTTGGGTGCACTATCACTACTCTCAGAATACTCCACACTTGTGAAACCAGAATAGTGGTGCATACACACGGTCAGATTTTTCCTTCAGATATGAACGATAACGATTTAAAAATCGTTCAGTCGTTCATATCTGAAGGAAAATCTGACACATCTGACAAACCTGAACTATTGCCGATCAACGATGCGCGTTCCCGTTTGTCAGATAACGATATCTGACATCTGATGTGTTTGCAGTCAGACTTGGACGATTCCATTCATTTTAATGCAGTCAAAAATCGTTCAATCGTTCAAAACTTTGGTAAAATCGTTCAAATCGTTCATCTGACAAATCTGACCATGTGTATGCTCCATTAGTTTTCCTGAATCTATTTTTAGTTAGCTATGACAACTTAGTTATTTCATGTATATTATTTATTTAATGTCTGTAATTCACATCCTTTGAGAGACATTAATGGTTGTAGCACCTTAAATAGTGGTAATATGTACAATGTGCAGGTGTTTATTTTGAAGAACAATGTGTTCTCTTAGCCTGAAGTAATAACTTGTACATCACTAATCTGTCATGCAGACATTTTGCTGTTGCTAGCTAGCAAACAAATTAACCTTAGAAAAAAAATGTTATTTGTGAAGACTTTGCTTCTGACATTCTTTATCTGTTTGCCTCTTTTGATATTATTATTATTATTATTATCCTTTATTTATATGGCGCCACAAGTGTTCCGCAGCGCCTTACATAGTACATAGAACTAATAAGTGAACAAGAAACAAGTAACTTACAGTACATTACAGTGCAGGACAGGGACACAACTTATATACATCGCTGAAATAGTGATTAAAGCACTCACAATAAGCTGCCGGGAGTTGGCGGTCCCGTGTTAGGTGCCCTAATGGGGAGTAGAGAGTAGAAGAAAATGTAAAGAGAAGCACATGAGGGAAGAGGTCCCTGCTCATGAGAGCTTACATTCTACACACACACTACACATTCAAACATTTGTAACCTCAGCACCACCTTCTGCTTCTTGCAGTGCATTAGTTGGCCACAGAGGTTGCTTAAACATATAAGTTTGACATCAAATGATGAAACTTTGATGCTGTCTGTAGTACATAAAATCAATTAATTTAGGTGCTGATTTTTTACTTTTTTTTTTTTTTATGGAATAATAAGATATTAAATAAAATCAACAATATGTTTGTTAAAGTAAATCTGCTTGATAATTGGTAGCCACTAAATTCTGTTTCTTACAACTAATAGTGGAACTACAGTATTTAGAGGTTCCCAAACTTCACCATTACAGTCCAGGTTTTAAGGATATCCATTACTGAGCACAAGTGATTTAGTACCTCAGGAAATTTTGATTTAACCATTTGGGCTCAAGTATGGATAGCCTTAAACCCTGGACTGTAATGGCAGAGCTTGGGAACCTCTGGGCTAATGGGTTTTTGGAAAAAGAGCCCATACTCAGGTTATGTTGTATATTATAACTGCTACTGTGTATCTCTTTATGGATGTATTTTAGTGAATACATCTTTTATTTGCCCCCTTATCCGCAACTTTACAATTTTCGTGTTTTTATTATATTTCAACACTTTTTTTGTTGTTTTTTTTTTGCATGATGTATAGCACAGCATCAAAACATGTAGGTAAAGAACTTGGTAACACGGAAGAAAATAAGAAACTAGAAGAAAATAATCACAAATCAGAAGCATAAGAAGTATACATTTAAGGATGTACTCAAGGTATGATTTACTTAACCAATGTTGTGTATATCTTTTCACTCTACTGCAATAGTTGAGGTTAATTTAATAAGAATCGTGTTTGACATCTAAATGTAATAGCTGGACATCGACACAACTTTTTATGAACAAAAACTTAAATTTAGTAATCAGCGCATATGACTGATTATTTACATTCGATGGTGATACTCCGATTTCTTTCGATTATGAAATCAGTAAATTTTCCCCATTTACAATAGACTCTGCTGTCAAATCCAAGCGTGAATAGCTGACAGTCGACAGCAGATTCAAAGCACTGCACAGATCAGTATGATCTGTGCAGGCTGAGGTGTTATAAAATTTTAAATAAAGGGTTAGGAATTGTGTTGGACCCCCCTAACTCCCAAAAAAAAAGAAAACAGCCCCAGACCTCTGAGTCAGGTTTGGCACTGGAAAATCAGGGGGAAAACCGGTGTGTGGTCCCCCTTATTTTCCAGTAACCAGCACCGGGTTGAACCAACCAGGGGGGGCCATACACTATAGCAGGGAGAGACACAGCATGGGATCCAACTGCCATAATGTAAAACCAGCCCCAAAGTGGCAGCCCAGAGCTAGAAATCCTCAGAAAGTGGGGACCCCAAAAATAAAATGGAAAACACCCTCCCAAGGCTCTACAAGCAGCCCAGGGCTCTTCCCTTCACCCCTGGAGGTAGTGGGTGTGTAATTGTGTAAAAATATAATTAATAATGTTCTTTACAGTGGAACTATAGGACCCAGCAAGCCTGCCCGACATCCCAGCACTTGGAGAATCGCAAGTGCCAACATGCACAGACAGTAAGGACCCACCGGCACCTGTAACCCCACTGTAAAGAAAATATTTTAAATAAGTCCAGACACACACAGATTTATAATGGTCGAATATCAAATTAATCTCTGCTGGTGCGTCCTAGTCGCATCGCGACTTAGATGCGTTTTTGGCAAAAAAGATGCTCGCTGCTAGTAGAGTCTCACAGGACCTGGCACGCAGAGAGGGGCTTTTTTAGCACGACTGCAGCAAAGCTGTATAAGGACACATCTGACATAATTATGTACATAATTAGTGCACCTACAAAACTCCATTGTGTCACCGGAGTTCTCAGCACAGTAGGTAACATTGAAACAGACCCTTTACACACACATACTTTAAAAAGCATGTTTGCTTCATGTCAATTACTTTATTTTTTTAGACTATCCGAAGTTGAATTTATAAGAATTTTTAAATGCATAAAATGTATTCCTAAAGCAGCAGTGAACAGGTTAATGTTTCCAGGTCATCTTATTATAAATTGGGGAATCAAATTAAAAATAACTGACCTTCTTACACTTTTATAAAAAATGTAAATTAATAAATGGTGTACGCTCTCAAAACCTTTGTTACCTTCTAGCTAGACATAGATCTTTACATGGCATGCTGCCAAACATTGAAAAAATGCAGTAGTTTTTGTTTTGTTTTTTGTTTTTTTTGTAACTGCACTGATTAGTTATTTATGCTTTCACGATATCTTTATTGGATTTTTTATTTTTGAACAGTAATTTATGCCAGACTTTTACTTGTATTACGAGGCATAAGTAGAATGTTTAAGCAGTGTAAAGTGTATGCCGGTGCTATATGGATAAGTGTTCTATTCAGTGGTTATAGAAGAAGATTGGGCACCAAATATAGGGGCCCATTTAATAACTACTTTTATCATATGCAACAGGTTTTAAAACTCGTTGCATGTGATAATGGTTCTCCAGCAAATCAGCTCCTAACTCATCTGTTTTAAAAATGACAGTTGTGTCCTGATTGGCTAGAGCACCATTTATTGTATGCAACAAGTTTTAAAACTCGTTGCGTATGATCAAACTCGTTGATTAAATGGGCCCCATAGTGTAAAATAAATATGAATAAAACTTTTTTTTTTCTTGTACAACCTCTACATATTCCAAACATTAAAAACAAGTGTATTTTTAGTTGAAGCCAATGTTACTTTATATATATTTCATTTTCATATTCATATTCATTTACACATTTAGGGAGGTTTGTTCACTTTCTGTGCTTTAAGCTTGTCGGTGGTTCAGGCCACAGGATTTATAAGGACAATAATCTTAAATGCAAATACAGACGTTTGTTGCATTTAAAATTATAGCCCTTTTAAATCCCATGTCCTGAACAAATGAAAAGTGTTAGCTTTGAAAAGCTGCCTCTGACATTTAAGACTGTGGGGTATATTTACTAATTCAGTGTAACTATGCATGCTTTGTATTTTTGTTTCAGTTATTCTGTTTTATGTTATAGGAAAACCATGATGAGCAGTTTGAAGCATGACTGTGGATTGTACTTAATGGAATATATACAATGGAACTGCAGATTTTCATGGTTTAAAGTATTAAACATTTGTACCAAGTTGTCACAGGATTATGAAGAAATCTTATATCTGCAAAGGATCAACAAAAACTGTTTCAACAGCCATGATGATAGCTTACCATGTTGTGTTCTGTTATTTTTTATGTAAGTGTCTGCACTGACAATTTGTTTTGTTTGCCTTTTATGTAAATTTTTTTACGTAGCTATTTTTATACACTGTAAGGCTTTGTTCCAGGAATTGCTGTTAATCAGATGTATAGTGTAATGTTATTATTTTTATGACACTGTTTGACGTGCAGGTAAATTTTTAATTCTGATTGCTATCGGTAAAACTTAGTGAAAGTAGTACACTTAGATGTAGAACAACACGGTTGTTACATTCCACAAGGTATATTTTCCCAATATATTTTTAATAGTTTCCGACATTACACAATCCATGTACTTACAACATGGTTCATAAATCCAGATTCATCCCATAAAGTAATGCATATAGTCCATAGATATAGACACAGAATTGCATTCATGACAAATTGCAAATTTTACCGATAGCAATACAGGCAAACAGAATTTCATATCTTTAATTTAAAATTACTGGAATCTTGATTTTATCTTTGTTCTTTACTGCCTTACAAAAAGCAAACTTTCAGAAAAAGAAATGCTTATATGTTCAGCCACAAGTGTTCATTGATAAACAGAATTTTATTAATTATGTCCTAAGGCTGATTATTAAAGGATCCACCTAACTTATAGTTAATAATTTCTTTCATGATGGGTTCATCATTTTTAATTTCATATTTAATTGCATTTTTTTTTTAATGACCTGGTTATATTTTCAGAGTAAACTGAATGGATGCCATTGTCTTGTTGCCAGGCTTAAGCTTTAAAACTCGTTCTCCTCATTTCTGTTTCATGATGTTGCACATCTCCAGCAAAATCGCTTTTTGCACATTTCACATAATTATTATTTGTGGTGTTCACATTTTGGTCTCGTGATGGAGATTTAAATTTAAACTGCTAGCCATATAAAAAAAATAGTATCAAATGTTACACAACTCAGTGCTTCTGTATTAACCTTGGTTTTCTATATATTTTGCAAATTGGGATCGCTGCTGTAAAAACAATAGCATTGAGCAGCTTGCTGGCTCATGATTGTTTATATGATGTACAGATGGAGCACATTGTTTCAGGTATGTGGCACTTGTCCCAAGGCCATCGATGCGCACCACCTTAACAGTTTATTGTGTGGGAGGAGTTAATATGGCACAACACATTACATTTTCTCCACAAAATCCTGAGTGATATGGCACCTGTCTCAAAGAAACAAGCTCCATCTGTTGACTAAAAGTATGACAACTCAGTCCACTTGTAGCTTAATGCTCTGTTCTATAACCACTGTAATGCTTCTGGCATCTGGATCGTAGTGCTTTTCATGATTGAAGGGGGTTATTTTGCGGTTTTGATTTTGTTTTAATTGTATTTAACACTACAGTTTATGAATGCACCTTCACATGATCTTGTGTAACCAGTACATAATTTATCAACCAATCTTTAAAACAATAAAATGTCAAAGTATTTTTTGTTACATTTTAAATTTGTAACTTTATAAAAAAAAAAGTGGGCTCTTTGATGCGTGTAAACATGGTGTTGTATATGGACAGCAACGAATGCGTTGATTATCACGAAATGTATTTGATCCTCTGTAAACTAGAAACATGTTTTCAGAGACTGTACATATAAAGTGTATTTACTACAAAAAATCAATGAGTGCAAGTGTCAGAGTTGGATGATTGTCACAAATAACTTGAATTTTAAAAACATGAATTGTTTTATTTAATAGTGTACTTCAGTCTTTGTTCCTGCTTTTTCTTCCATTTTGTGTTAATGAATGAATTTAAAGTTAGTTTTGTGCTGTCATTTCTGAGCGATTTCTGCATAGCCACATATTTCTGTGCTAGGTACAAGGAATGTGTGACCTTGAAGTAAAATGGCGTATTGTAATGTGTATGTGATAATGCATAGGCAGAATTGACAGGCTAACAGTGTACCTATGAACATGTAAAATTACTACTAGGTACATAAGTTACTTCAAAACTTGTAAACCGAGACGCATTTAAAAAGAGGTTGAGGTAAAAGAGTTGGATGAGGTAAAACTCCAACATGGGCTAGTCACCAATCTCTATTTTTGGGGAGGATTTTTAATTTTTTTTTCAGTTCGAAAGGTGGGTTTTATAACCTGACATCTACCTTTTCCATTACTAGACAAATGTGCTGGTTATATAATGGTCTGATATTTTCAAACCCTTACTGGAGTTGTCTGGGGCATTCCAAATAATTTTGTCCCCTCTAATTATTTTCCCCATGTGCTCAGAGCGGCACAGTAGCACTATTTTATTTCATTTATTTATTTTGTACTGCATCAACAGTGAATTAAAAGTATTTAAGTTGATAATTTGTGGAGGAGAAGAAATTAATGCCATGAAGGATTTCTATGCATATTGACTGTCGTGTGACCTATGTCTGATGTGAGTGATTAAACACATTCTCTGTAAATAGTGAAGTAATATGTGGCTGCTTTATAAATAAAGGTAGTAATAATAACTTTATCTAGTAATAGTAAACTCCATAGACAATGCTTTTTACATTTGCGTCAGTGGAGTTACTGGCACATCTGTGGAAACCATATTTAAATTAATGGGCTATTTGCTTCAATTACTTGTATATGCATATACCACATTTATTTTTTATTTATTTGTGAGTATCTGAAACCAGGGAGTTTATTTTGGTGGTTTTATAAATTTGAACTTTCATAGATAAATTCCTTTTTCTCAGAGTAAAAAAATGGTTTTCATCAATATTTCTACAAATAATCCTTTAGTATATTGGTAGTCTAAAAGTTTCTCAATGGTGAGTAAGACATGGGTCAGTATGAAAGATCGATGCCTTTTTATGTCAAGAGCATTCTCAAAACATTTGTTAAAATAACTTTTTATTCAGACAACAAAATGTTGCTTGCAATTTTATACAACACAATGATTTTTTTAGTTTCAGTTAAAAATTGTTTCCATTACATTAGGTCATACACAATCCATAATCCATTAACTGTTTTTGAGTTTAAGTATATTTTAAACTATTATCTCTTCAGTAGGATGAAACTGTTTTCAGCAGTATATTGTTTGCAACAATTTTCAGTTAAAATATGTCTCCATATTACCCCTTATTTTTAATTAAAGGATTATTTTTTAATTGTTTTTTTCAATTCAATATTTTGTACCAACCCCTGCTTTTATATATTTTTTTACTACTGTGTGCAAGGTGCCGATTTTCATTAATACATCCATGAGCTTGGTAAATTGGTAGATATATTTGTTCAATTGTGTGTCCACGGCCACTCTAATATATAGATAATAATAGAATGACACAGGGAAGAGAAGAAAATTACCACTTTTGCTTCTGAATTAATTGCCTAGGATGAAAATCAGACATCAATACAAAAGAGGATGAGAAACTGCTACTTGTAAATTTGTCTGCACTATAATTAAATAGTTTACTATAAACCGTAATGTAGCAAATGCATTTGTCTATCAAACTTTCTATTGTGTATTATATGAGGTCTTTAAACAATGGGATTTTTTTTTCAGTAGTGTCAAGTATTTAAGGAACTAAGAAATATCAGGCCAATAACAAAGAAGTGGGACAGAAGTAACTAAAGGAGCTATACTTTCCTCTTTTAATTTTTTTTCTAGAATATCTGAGTACACAAATATTTAAACAAATGCATTTTTCCTTTGATTACAGAAAATAGTTGTGTCCGAGGTACTCATTTGAAGAGGGTGCAATAAAATATAAAAATTTGAAAAACAATCATCTTTTTACTATATTAAATTCTGTCTGCAACGCTGAAAGTGCCTGTTGATCAATCGCACACACTTGCCCTCAGCCTTCCCGCGTCTTACACTATATTATAACTAATTACCTATTTTGTAGCGACTTTGGGGTGGGTCTCAGGCAGTGGAAGTGAATTATAGATGTCACTAGATCAGAGGTTCCCAACGGTTTTGGATGCAGTGACATGTGGCGAACTAAATGTCTGGGGGGGCATTGGCTAGTATCAGAGCCAGATTTACACATACATATATGAACCCAAGGGTTCATGTGGGCATTATACAAAGGTGCAGCAGTATATAGTGCTGGAAATTTGGTGCATTTTGATCAGGGATGTGCAGAAAAGATAGACAGGGGAGGCAGTGCCTCACCTGCTATACACTTTTTACTCCAGAGACTTGACTTTTAAAAATGATTAGAATAATACAAGGAAAATTTCTTCTTCAGGTTCCATAGGGATCCACAGGGATACCATGGGATAATGTGGTTGTAGTGATCCAGACACCAAACAGTTAAAGCTTTCAGCTCCCTAGATGCCCCTGGTTGTCGTCCACATATACCCCGCCCCCCTGGCCACAAGCATTCAGTTGTTCGTTTGGTGTGGCAGGATTCAGACTCACCTTTGTAACGGAAACAGAAAAAGAGTAGTGTACCGCACAGAAACATGTACTGTCCATCAAATAACTAACCAACCAACCATGTTGTATCTCATGCTTGTAATATAACACAACATATTGTTGGTGGTGCTCCCAAAGCCAAAATATAGTATATACCAAGAAAAAATAAACAAGAAGGGCTTGTTGCTGGGGCACTTTAAAATATAACCTTTATTGACTTATGTTTAAAATACTGCAGGTTTCCTTGTAAAACTAAAATAAATGGATTTGGCGAAATATTCAAACAGGTTTCGGGCAGAAAATCTCCTGCATTTTATAATTGTCATAATCTTATTCCTATCATATGACAGTTATGCAGGCAGATGATTCCCTCAGTTATCCTAGGATTAACAGATGTCTGAATTTTACCATGTGAACACCATGCTGTGTTATCACTCTATACCAATCCACCTCTTATGAGTTCTGACCTTTGTAACGGGACTGCTCATCAGTCCTAATCTTTATTTTTTTATTTTCTATGTTTTGAGTTAGCAGTGCTGAGCGTCTGTATTAAGACTCATGCACTGCGTCTCCATCTACCTCCCCTGGGCTGCAACACCAGTAACATCTCTGGTGATTTTGATGGATCGCAGCTAGCAACGATGCTGGGGCCTGGATTGCAACCGGACACACAGTGATGTCAGGTAAGGTGATTCCTCGGTTTCGGGGAATCGTGCGCGGCAGTCCTTGCCGGAGATGCAGCGGAAGCCACTGAAGTGAGGGCCCAGATCATCCACGTCCTCACTAGGCCATCGGGGCCTTATAGTCTGATGCTGGGGATTTGCAGCAAATGCTTTTGCTGGTTGATGCAGCTTAGGGGAGGTAGGTTCTTTCCCAGCAGCTCCTCCCCCAACCCTTATGCAGTTCCTTCAGACGTTTTCGTGCACCTGGGTCACTCCTACCGGCCTCATGTATATGAGTTGCTGACAGTCCACTCTTGTTGTGCTGCTGTAGCTGTTGGTCTCGAGGTTTTGGGTCAGTCTCCCTGTATACCTCTCCCATGGGTCAGGTATATAGTACTCTATATCCTACCAAGCATCGTGTTTTGAGTAGTTGCTTCAGAGCTTATTGCAACTAAATTGCATATGCATTGTATGTGACTGTTTGCTAGCTGCTTTATTGATACTGCCTTTTATTTCTGACTGTTATAACTATCACTGTGTTTCTCCTCATCCCTGTTGCAGGTGTGTGGGGGGTTTTTTCTTTGTACTTCACGTTTACCTGTTATTTATGAAGGCAGTCACATTACATTACTTTGCATTGTTACCTTTTTAATTTTTTACATCAATTATGAGGAATCTAGAGGGGGGAGGCCCCTGTGCTGGTTTCATGTAAATCCTGTTTGGCAGGCTTGTTCTCTCAAGGCTTTATAAAGGATGGTTTGTTTGCTGTCTATTATAAAGAGTCACCTCACCAGTCCAGTATACCAGTCCCTGTACAGGAGCCATCATTGATGTCCTCTTTGGCTCAGGTAATGAAGTAGTTTGTGGATCATACGGCTACTCCAATATTGCCCCCTTGCATGGGGTGCCCACAGCATGCTATATTGCACCTCCTTCCTGGATGGATGCTTATGCCACTCATATCCGAGTATGGCTCAGTAAACTGTTGCGAGCAGACCGGTAGCCACTACGGCGCCTAAATGGAAGTTGTCTTTCTATCTCTCTGTTCAGCATATGGATTCAGACGCATCGTCAGAGGAATCTGATGATGCGCAGTGTTCTTCTTTGGGGTCTACCACGGGAGAGGAGGACCATTCGTCTACTGTGGATATTCCCTATTTGGTGATCAATCAATCCTAGATATACAGGATGATGAACCAGCTCCTAGTAAGAAGCTCCAGTGTTTAAACACCAGAAGGTGGTAAAAGTTTCCTAAATCCGAGCAGCTCACTGAATTTATGGAAGAGGCATGGGGTAACCCAGATAAACTGTTCTATGTTACTAAAATATTAGCATCATTGTATCCTTTCCCAGCTTCTGAATGTACTAAGTGGGAAATCCCTCCTACTGTGGATGCTCATGTGACAAACTTAGTCAGGAATGTTATGTTGCCTATTCAGTCAGCATCTTCTCTCAAAGATCCTACAGATTAGAAATTTTTAAACGTTTCTTAAGGCAATATTTTCATAATCTGGAGCTGTTACTTGTCCAGCTATGGCTGGGGCTTAAGTAGCCAAAGCGGTTGAACAATGGACAGAGGCATTGGAGGTTTCTCTACCAGATGCTACCAGAAAACGGGTCACATAGATCTCCCACATATGGGAAGCAGCCTCTTATTTGAGAGGAGCTGCAATAGCTGTGAGACTCTTAGCTTCTAAAGCATCCACAGCCTCAGTGGTGGCTCGTAGGATCCTTTGGTAAGGTCCTGGAAAGCTGATACAGGGTCAAAGAAAACTCTGGAATCCTTAACTTTTGTATAGAAATATACTTTTTGGAGCAGAGTTATGCGGTCCATGCACGGGGCGATTTTACACACGATTTTGATCGATCACAACGATCAATCATGCATATCGTGTGTGTGTTGGCATGCTGTATGACAGCGATGCGCGTCCACACTGTCGTACATCGGCATCGTAGATCTTATGGAAAAACCATAGGATCTGCAATCCACCATGCTGTTAAATAGGTAAACGAGGTGTACGTTTTCAAATCTCACCGTGTATGGGCAGCATTAGATAAATTAATAGCTACTCTAGCAGCTTCAAAATCTACAGGTCTATCTACGGCTACATCGTCCTCAGGGACGAGCTAAGGAACACTCTCCCAGGCTTTCTAGTTCTGGCAGGACAACCAGGCGAGAAACTAAGGTCTGGGCTGGCCAGACATTTAGCTTCTAAGCCGGACTACAAACCCTTGGCTTGATGGAGTGGGCCTCCTCCTGGGGGATCCCATAGTGGGGGGGGACTTCTGTTTACGGAGTACTGGCATCAGATGTTTGGGTCCGAGAAGTCGTCTCTCAAGGGTATGCCATCACTTTATGGAGGCATCCTCCACAGAAGTTTTTTTTTTTTTTTTGCACAAATCCTCCTATCAGATGCAGTCAAGACATTGGCCATTCAGGAAGCCATTTACTCCCTGTGGCAGGCAGGGGTAATAATCCAGGTTCCTGTATTGCAACAAGGAAGGGGTTATTATTCCTATCTATTTTTGGTTCAGAAACTGAGTGGGTCTCATCACCCTATTCTAAATCTGAAAACCCTCAACAAATTTATCCATGTACCCAAGAACTCTTCGGTCAATTATTTTGGCAATGGAGCCTGGGGATTTTATGGTTTCCCTGGACATTCATGATACGTACCTGCATGTGCCTATTATGCCATCCCACCAGCAATCTCTACGGTTTGCTGTCCTGCAACAACATTACCAGTTTCAGACACTGCCCTTTGGTCTGCCTACGGCCCCTCGGGTCTTTTGCCTAAACAATGGCTGTTATGACGGCCTATCTCAGGCATCAGGGAATCAGAATATTACCATATCTGGAAGACCTTCTGATATTAGCACAGTCTCCAGTTGTTTTACAACACCGTCTCCAATTGACCATTGCCTGTCTACTGAAGCATGGTTGGATCATCAATTGGAAGAAATCCTGTCTTTTTCCAACACAGCAGATGGTACATCTGGGGGTACTTCTGGATTCTCAGGAACAAACAGTGTTTCTGCCAGAGGACAAGATTGTGACCTTATCATTTTGAGTACACAAATTGCTATGCAAGTGAAGGGTATCCATTCTATATCCAATGCAGGTCCTGGGGTTGATGTGGTGGGGTATGCTCAGTTATATTCCAGGTCTCTGCAAAATTGATTCTCTCCAGATGGAATGGACAGTATTATCTAATAAGGTAGCAGAGCATCCTCCTCACTCCAGAAATTTGTCTCTCTTGTGGTGGCTACAAAGAATTTCCGGACAAATGTCGCCCATTCTGGATTCTAAATTGGGTGCTTCTCATCACAGATGCCAGTCTTTGCAGATGGGGGGCAGTGACAGGTCATCACACCTTTCAGGGAAGATGGACAAATCAGGAAAGTCATCTGCCCATAAACATTCTTGAGCTTCAAGCAGTATACATAGCACTCATCATGGCACAGGATCTTCTCCAGGGCAGGCTGGTCCAGATCCAGTCTGACAGTGCAACCACAGTAGCCTATCTCAATCATCAGGCAAAGTCATGCAGCCATGAGGGAAGTGACACATATTCTGATTTGGGCAGAACGTCATCTTCCAGTGATCTCGTCAATATTCATCCCTGGAGTTCTCAATTGGGAAGCGAACTTCCCATCATCAAGATGTGGTCTCTCCACCCAGGGGCCTACCAGACATAGACCTCATGGCCACATCACTACCACAAGGTCCCCAGGTACGGGTCCAGGACCAGAGATCCCTCAGCAGTGTTCATGGATGCACTAGCAGTAAGATGGGACTTCAAGCTGGTGTATCTTTCCTCTGATTTTCCGCCTCACCAAGGGTGCTCAGAAAATTCAAGCAGGAAGATGGTACAGTAATACTAGTGGCTCCTGTTTGGCCCAGACATCATTGGTTCACTGACATATGGAATCTATCCATAGACAGTCCGTATCCTCTTCGGCCGGATCTGTTAGCGCAGGGTCGCTGCCTACATCCGGACTTACCTCGCCTGTCTGTGATGGCGTGGATCTTGAGTCTTCCATCTTAAGAGCCAAGGGTTTCTCCAGCTCTGTTGTTCAAACTATGCTTGGCACATGAAAGCCTTCCCCTGCACACATCTATTGCAGAGTTTGACATTCTTTTGGTCAATGGTGTTACTACAGAAAATATGACCCTAAGGTGTTTAGAGTTTCCCGGGTACTGACTTTTTTCCAGGCTGGGTTGGACCTCTGTCTCCGTCTGGCCACTTTGAGAGTGCAGGCTTCTACACTGTCAGTCTGGTTCCAGAGAAAGCTTGCTTATTTACCAGATTATTGAATTCGAAGAACCCCCTGAAAAAAAAATTCTGCCTCCTTTTGTCCCACCGGTAGCACTGTGGGATTTGTCTTTGGTTCTCAAGGGGCTACAAACTCCCCCATTTGAACCTCTGGACTCTATAGATTTGAAATGTTTGACAGTGAAGACACACTTTCTCCTCGCTATCTCTTCTGCTCACAGAGTCTCTGATTTGGCAGCGCTCTCTTGTTGCTCCCAAATTTAGATTTTTACCAGGATAGAGATGTTCTTCGCACAAGGGAGGATTACCTTCTTAAGGTAGTGTCACATTTTCATGTGAATGAAGAGACTGGTTCCAGTTTTCAGTCTTCAGACCTTTCTGTAGGTGAAGCCTCCCTGGATGTATTTTGTGCTCTACGTATCTATGTGGAGTGTACAAACTCTCAGATACTCCTTTTGTGTTTATATGGTTTTCACAAATGAGGATGGCCAGCTAACAAACAGACTCTGGCTAGATTGTTACGTATGACTATCTCTCATGTATACACACAGGCTGATCTCCCTGCTCCAAACACGGTGACAGCAGATTGTACTCTGTAGGGCCATTTTGGGCATTTAGCCATGGTGCTACTGCTGAGCAATTGTGCAAGGCAGCCACGTGGTCTTCTGTTCACACTTTTCTCAGGTTTTACACCTTTAATACTTTTACTTCTCAGGATGCTTAATTTGGACAACAAGTTCTCCTTTCTGCTCAGGAGCGTCCCCACCCTTAGGGGAACTGTGGATCCCTATGGAACCTGAAGAAGAAAATTTAGAGTTATGGTAGACTTACCATTGATAACTTTTTCTTTGAGTTCCATAGGGTCCACAGGGCATCCACCCTGATGCACCTGGCTGCATTGGGTAATTTTTCTTTTAGTCATGGATTCCCTCATCTTGTATTAGACTGTTTCTGGTGTATGATTGTTCTTCCTTCTCCTCTTTCCTTCTCCTGCCTTGGGCTTGTTTACAAAACTGCCTGTGGTCAGGGGCGGGGTATATGTGGAGGACCACCAGGGGCATCCTGGGAGCTGAAAGCTTTAACTGGTGCCTAATCACTCCAACCACATTATCCCTGAGGACCCTATGGACCTCGAAGAAAGAGTTATCAATGGTAAGTGTACCATAACTCTATTTATAATATTTTCTTTACATTTTTCTTATATCTATAGTAAAAACTGTGGTTGAGCACAGTTGACTTAATTAGTATATGTCAATTTGATTTAACCACTTGTGGTCAGCCATGGCTATCTCTAAAACCTGAACTGTTGGGGAGCCTTGAAGACCATGTTTGAGAACGCACATTAGGGGGGGTTATGTGCGCTCCCAGGCTATGTCCGTATAGTGTAGTGGGGAAGGGGAGGGATGGAAGGGATAAATGAGGGAGGGGGGCGGTGATAGTGTTTGTGGGAATGGCGGTATGTGTAGGGATGTATGGAACGTTGGTGAGGCTATGTGTGTGCTGCGGGTGTTACTGGGGTGTGCAGTGTCTGGATATCGGTGGGTGAAGAAACGAAGCAATTGAGTGTGGAATCAATCTGGTTATTGGGTGAGTCACAATGCTCCCCTGGGTTGGTATAGATGCTGGTTGGTGAAATATATTGCGTCTCTTGTGACAATCCTCGGTGGGGAGTGGGTGGACCCCTTCAGGGGGCTCCTTTACGTGCGGCCCTTCTGCACGTTCCCCTGCTGGACCTATCGTCTACAGACTCTGCACTAGATGATTGCTTGATCGTGTCTCAACCCATAGCTTAATAAACCTTAGTTTTAAAATGACCACCAACAGTTTAATAGAAAAGAAGGGAAATATTTTAATGTTGGCATAGGGCAAGTATATCTCCTTCAATAACGTGTAAGAAACTAATGTAAATTCAGTTAGTTTACATTTTTTTAAAAATATACATACTAAGAGTTAAGCAAATAAAAATAATTTTCAAGTGCAATATACTTTCTTCAAAAGTGGAATAAAATGTCAAAGATGTGTTTTATTGTTTCCCATATGGCTACAATTAGTGCTGATCCCAAACTCATTATTCGTAATAATTGTGGCGCTCATTTTGTATTTTAAAATTTGAAAGGTTATCTTAATTGTAATTTCTTTTATGCTTTACAAATTTGATTTTTATTTTGTAAATGTTTTTTTATTTTTTTGTTTTTTAAATGTTTTTTCTTTTATCACTTAAATGTTTGCATTGTGTTGGGGAAATGGCTGTCTCAATGGGTTCAAATATGACTATAATGTTATGGATTCTTTAACATTAAGAACTGAAGTATCAAGTATGTGATCGGTGATGCATTGAATAAATATCTACAATGTCAATAAGATGTCTGAGAGGTGTCTGAACACCTGTAACTAGTTTTAGCACTGATGCAGACTGCTAGGCCTGATTCAGCAGTGCACCTTAGTGCACTGCTGAATGCGCAGATTCCCAAACATTGGGTATCTACAGACGCATGACCCGTTCTGCGTTTGTGATCCCGCTTGCAGACTGTCAGTGATTTGGGAGTGGCGATGGCCTCAGTTTCCTGAAACGGAGGTGTGTCGCTGCTGTTGGGGGGAGGGAAGAGACCAGGATCTTTGTCGGCTGATGGAGATTTCCTGGCCTCTTCCTCTCAACTGCGGTGGCCGGCTGCGTGACCCCATGGGTCACCTTAGCCAGCCGACATTACGCAGATAATCCGATGCTGCATTGGACAACGGAGTTTGGATAAGTAATGCACAGGAGACGTGATGTCTCCTGCTGCATTACCATATCTGCAAGGATCGCAATGGCAAAGCAGCCTGCATGCAGCTTTGCCATTGCGATCCTTGCTGAATCAGACCCTGTATCAAACAAGACTCTTAGGGGTAAATTTACTAAGAATCGAGTCTGGGAGAGTTTTCCTTTTTTTTTTTTTTTTTTTTTTTTTTTTTAAACTCTATTAGCTTTGCCGAAACTTGGGTGATTTGAGGCTCCTGAAACTCTCAAATTTACCAAGAAGTGAATTTAGCTGAGAGTGAGATGGCCGATGGTGAAGCAGAATGAGATATCTCCCCCGAGTAGCACATTTTGCAGGAGATTACTCACCTGAGATTGCAGTGTCTTTTATCTGAAAAACTCTCCCAAGCAAGCAGCCTGCACATATCAGTGACATATGTGAAGGCTGCTTGTGTTCTGTGGTGTTAAAAAAAAAAAAAACACATCGGGTCCCCCCCTAAAGCTTAACCAGCTCTGGACTTGCCAGCCAGTCCTGGTACATAAAATTAGGGGGAACAAAATGAGTTGGGTTCCACCATAATTTAGGTACCAGCACCAGGCTGCATGGCCAGTCATTGTTTTAATTATAGGGGGGAAAAATTGCGTAGGAGTCCCCCTATAATTAAAAAAGCGGCCGACCCAAAATGGCTGGGCTGTAATGCCACAGCCCGGAGACCCTATTACCCCACCTCCCCTGAGATCCCCGGCTTGGGCTGATGATGCTTTGGCCACGGAGCCCCGGTAATAGGGTCTCCAGGCTGTGGCATTACAGCCCGGCCGTTTTGGGTCTGTTGCTGGTTTTAATTATAGGGAGACCCCTACAAAAAAAAATTTCCCCCCTATAATTAAAACCAGGACTGGTCCTGCAACCTAAATTACGGTGGAACCCTACTCATTTTGTTCCCCGTAATTTTAGGTACCAGGATGGGCTGACAAGTCCGGGGCTGGTTAGGCTTTTGTTTTTAATCAAAATTAATCCTTTTTTTTTCTATTTACAGGCAGAAACATACGTGGATCACAGTGATCTATGTATGTTTCTGCCAAACTCGCAGATGACAGGCAGTTGTCCCATCATCCGATCTTCACTAGTGAAAAGGTTCTCGAGTTTAACCGATGGTGAATTGAAGAGAGTTTGCTCACTAGTATTTTCCCGTAGCAAAGGAGATCTCTCTCCCAAGTTTTACATTAGTAAATTTGCGAGTGGCAAAAAAGCCCAAACTCTCCAGAGTTTGCAAACTTACCCAATCTTGATTCTTAGTAAATTTACCCCTTATACTTCTTTATATCACTGTGGTCTTTTGGATCTTTATAGAGTGTGAAGGGCATAGTGCCAGATGCCGTGGAATATTAGAATGACCAGTGCAGATAATAAAGCTCCAGGGAAGGATAACAACCCACAGAAATTGTCACAAGAACGGAGCTGTCAGTGGAGAATACAGGTCATCTTAAGAAACATGACCTAGGTATTGATCACCCGCTAGGTGTATGTTATCAATGGGCATATAGCATTGCCAATTTACACTTATTAAATTGCATATGCCATTTTCCATGTTTGCAAACATTTACTAAAAAGAATTATAAATATGTTAGTAACAGGACATCCCATTACTAATATAAACATTCCATACACCACTTCAGTTATTTTGTGTTGGATACACTCTTTATTAATAATGGTTTTCTTGATGCTCCTGTTGTAACATTATATCCAATTCTATGTTAACTAAATAATTTTTTGGGAAAAAAATACTGGTCTTTGGTAGAAAATATTAAGTTCTTGCCAATTCTGCTTTCTCTTTTGCTTGTGGTAAAACTGGGCTTCTTAATAGTTTTAGGCTCAAAACAATACCAAGAAACCACATATAGCTTGAAGAAATATCATAACACTCATACCAATGTCACTGTGTGTCCTGTGCACAGACTGCTATGTAGCCTATCCTATTCACCCACCACTCTCACCAATGTCACTGTGTGTCCTGTGCACAGACTGCTATGTAGCCTATCCTATTCACCCACCACTCACACCAATGTCACTGTGTGCCCTGTGCACAGACTGCTCTGTAGCCTATCCTGTTCACCCACCACTCACACCAATGTCACTGTGTGCCCTGTGCACAGACTGCTCTGTAGGCTCCCCTAGTCAAGTGAACATGGGCACAAAGCACCTCCCCCACCCCCTACCTGGCCGAGCGCATGATTCCACACTATCTCTTGCATTAATGATGTCAATAAATTTTGTTTTTGTTATTGCTCAGCTTTAACTTGACGGATCAAGATGAAACAAAGTGCTGGTTATTTCTAGGAGCTTCCAATACAAAATTAAGCATTTTCATTAAACTAAATCTGTTCAGTAGTTTTTCCGTCAGCTTGGAACAGAGACAGATAACCTTATAAAATTAGTATAAATTTAAAAAAGTTCATAGGGTATAGCCACCTACACATTGACTTAAGGGGCCTATCCATTAGCAGATGGTTTTCTGAACGATGAAAGACAAAAAGATATATTGAAAACTCCGGTGGCTGTGCTGAAAGATATGTCATGTACATGACCGATTTTTGCAAAAGATGAATGATATCGCATGACATCATTTAGGGAGTGGATTTTTTTTTCTCCAGTGCTTTGTAGCTGCTGTTAATATTGTTAGTCGTTCGACATTTACTGCATATAAACTGCCAGATATTTCTAATATCTGGCAGCGATATGTGATAATTTACCAACATGTTGAGGGGCCTATCCATTAGCAGATCTTTCTGAAAGACAAAAGATTTATCTATTGAAAATTCCTGGGGCTGCTGTGACAGATATTTGTCATGTACATGACAGATTTTTGCGAACTACGAACCATATTGCATGACATCATTCTGGGAGTGGATTTTTTTTTGTTTCTATTCAATTTTCATTAAAAAATCATTAGTCGTTTACCACGACAGATATTTCTAATATCTGTCAGCGATAAACGATATTTGACCAACATGTTGGAGAGACAAAAGACCCAATTTGTCGGCTGCGGGAGTGCGCATTTTTATCGTTAAGAGCCTATCCATTAGCAGATAAATTGAACGACTGAATGCTAAATCGTTCATCGTTCAAATTTATCTGCTAATGGATAGGCCCCTTTGGAGAGACGAAAGAAAATGTATCGGCCGCAGGAGTGCGCATCTGTCATCGTACAGGGCCTATCCCCATT
Organism: Taudactylus pleione; assembly: GCA_031769625.1. NCBI lineage: Eukaryota > Metazoa > Chordata > Amphibia > Anura > Myobatrachidae > Taudactylus > Taudactylus pleione. The sequence goes on along the minus strand of JAUIMM010000264.1, from coordinate 2,605,855 downwards.
AGCAGATAAATTGAACGACTGAACGATGTATCGTTTAGTCGTTCAATATATCTGTTAATGGATAGGCCCCTTTACTGTAATTTATAACTTCTAGCTTTTAATACAATGCAAATACTTATTTTGTACCCAATTTGCATCCTACTTGCAGTTTCTGGTTAAGAATCTGAAATAATCATTAATGCTAGCAACCTGTCTGCATAAAAAGTTAATGTTATATAAGCTAGATGTCTCTGCATGTATTCCATAAAAGGAGAAAAGAAAGTGTATTAGTCACCATTACATGTAAATATAACATCTATTCAATGCTAGCTTAGTCATCAAAATGGCTTTGCACAACGTAGATTTAAGTAACTTTTGGATGTAAAAATGGTTCAGCGTTGCTAAGCTACAGAACAAACAAAATGTCTCTTAATATTTGAATTTGTTTTGTGGTGGTGACCAAAGGGACATTTACAAGAGTGCATTAGATAATAAAGGTCAGCAGAAAATGTCTAACATCACAATCTATCTATAAAGCATATTGAATTTTGTAATAAAAAAAAAAAACTTTTAATTTGCATCTGAAATCAAAGAAAAAAAAAATACAATGTTCCTGCTGGATTTTTAAATAAGTTATCTTGAAGCAGAGTTGTCACCATCACATCATCCAATTGCTATGCAGAGTGGATTCCTTTTCAACGCTCAAGTGTAATTTGTATTAAAATCATTTAGTGACCTAAATGAATTTGTATTCGGTGTTTTTGGGTTTTTTTTTAGCTGCCTTTGGTAGATTGTTCACCACTCTCCACTTTGAAATCCTGTTCACAAGCAGAAAGAGCTCCCTTTCAGCTAAATACTGGATTCTTGTGGGGAAACACAATAGTCAATCTGTCGAGCACTAAAGACAGACCCTTCCTCCAACCTCTGGCATGATTAGGTCAAGAAAGTTTGCACGTTATTGGTGTCTCAAGGACTACTCGCAGAAAAAACTAATTGTCACAATACCTAAGGCAGGTTTTCTCCTTTCCTCAATTATACCCATCAGCGCACACTTTGTGGATTTATGTCTGGTAGAGCATCTGGGATAAAATAGCTCACCTATGAATAATTAAAGATATCCTCAAAAAATGACCTTTTGGGGGAACCTGACCTAAGGCATTATAGTAAGAAGCAAAATAAAGATTGACTGACAATTTTATATCTAATTTTCTGTGAGTTAGTTACGTTTTTCAACACCATGAAGTTGCGTTAACTCACATCTGTATAGAGAAAATAGATATAGAAAGCTGTTTATGTATAATCAAAATGGTTTGTTTTTTTACATTCACAATTTACAAAATGAAACTGGAGTAACAAACCACAAATGAAAGTAATAAACTTTATGTATGATTACATCTTTATACAGCATGTGTGTTTTGTACTTCCACTTGGAATTTCAATCATTGTCAAGTTAATATGGCACACAGTGTGAGCATTGCAGCTACAGAAAAGTGCACTCAATGTTGAGTATAATATGCACACTAGATTAAAAAATAACCCAACTTCCCTATAGTCGTAGGCAGCACCATCTCTGTTGATATATTGAGAAAGATGGCTCTGCACTGGAACTAGGAAGAATTCTGGCATCTTTACAGGCTATGCATTACAATCTGTGACTGTCATTTATCCTAACCCCTAATATCATATGTTCTTTGCTGCTAATGTATCCTTCTTAAAACAGATTAATCCAGTGTTTCCCAATTTCAGTTCTCATGGACCCCTAAAAGTACATGTTTTACAGATCTCAAAAAACATAAAATGTCAGCCAGTAATTAGTACACCTGTGCCCCAACTAGGAGATCTGTAAAACATGCACTGTTACGGCTTCCTGAGGACCAGAGTTGGGAAACAGTGGACTAATCTGTATTTCAATTTATCTGTATGGGTCCGCTTGTTCCATCAATCCATTAAAGAAGTCTTAACAGTTTGCTGGATGTATTTAATCTCCCTCAATTACATTAGCCATCATGATGGTATAAACCATTGTTCACATCACTGTGGCTATTTGTGTCTTTAGCATGTGCTATGTACATGTTTAAAGTTTTATAATAAATATTTTTTTCATTATTGATTGTTGTCACAGCATTTCTGTGTCTATAGCTTTTTATATCATTCACAATATATTTGTTGAGCGTGGATTTGAATTTCTTTTTCTAGTTATCTACTAGGAATTTTATTCCTTAACCTGATTATCTTAATTATTGTTTATTGTTTTTAGATATTGGTAATCTTTGTAGGTGCTAGTAGTATGATCATCATACCAGGGGTATATACATCTTTTCAAGCAGACTTATACCCCTTTTACACTTGCAGAAATAACCGGGGTACTGGAGTTACTGTGCGGTGTGAAAGGGCCAAGGTGAAATAAGCCGGGTTGTGTGACCCAACATTTCAAACCAGGTCACGAGAAGGGTTGAATGTGTGTTCAAGTCTGCTCTGGATGCAGTGTGAATGGATAACCCGGGTTATTGTGACACTCCATAGGAAGGGTGGGCACTTGGATAGGACTTCCTCTCCAAGCGCCGGCTCATCCATGTGATGCTGATGGCCTGATCGACCCAGGGTTAGTGCCGGGTCTCGGCCACCTGTCTGTAGGGGATCTCAGCCGGGTCGTACTCTGTTTGGGTGCTTGAACACAATCCCATGTGCGACGCGGCAGTCAGATGTAAAAGTGGTATAACATGCCTAATTACTGCCCCTGACAACTATTAGTGGATTGCACACAGAGAGCGGAGATATAACACACTATGCATTTAGAAATCTACATCCCTAACACAATGCAGCCAGGGATGTGGTTCTCTGAATGCACCACTATATAGAAAAATAATGTATATTATTAACACAGAGTTACTAAGCCTCATTTGGGGAGGTTACAGTGCAGGTCTGGCACCTATTACTATAGCCAAGGGGATGTCAAAATGTTGACAGGCAAAATGTCAACATCCACAGAATGTTGACAGGTGAAATGACGACAATGCCAGAATATTGACATTAGGGTTAGGCTGTGGGTGGGGTGGCGGAGTAGAATTAGGCACTAGAGTGGTATGGGAGAAATACTCACCTGAATGTTGGAGGATCAGAGGTCTGACATGGAAGTTGGTCACATGACCGCCATCACCCAGAAGACACTGCTGCAGCTGTCGGGCAGGTAAATCACTGCTGGGCCAACAGGGACAATATGTCAATATTTCATCACTGTCTGTATGATGAATGTCGATTGATCAACATGTCGACGTAACATACCCACCCCAAGCCAAGTACCAACTGCAAAGCCAGATTATCAAAAGGGCAGCCAGGGGACCCCACACATAGGCAATGTGCCCCTATGCTGGTGATGCTCTATGTAAACTGGCATTTCTGTGGCATAATGTGAACTGGGTCCACTAGAGTGTGTTTAACTCATTGGTGGTGCTGGCATTATTTACATAGTATTTTTATTAGCCTTGCCAGCATATCTTATTTATTGTTGTTCTGGGCCCCCACAAATCTTAGTCTGGCCCTGGTGACAAGATCTAAGCACATTACTGGATGCATATGAGTAAAGGCTATCAGGTAGAAGAGTGGTTTTGCCATGTGTTTATTGTTTTTGTGCTGAGAAAAACAAATCTGGAATTTTAAGGAGAGTGAAGGACTGCATGCAAATCTAGGCACAGGGCAGTGGGGATAACAAACATGAAACAATATGCACCTACAAGTCTCTGATACCTCCACAGCTATGCTGGGAAACAGCTGGCACCTGAAGCCTATGAGAACAGGATTCCACATTCTTCCCAATTAGAACTGCGGATTATGGGAATTGTACTCTGGTCCCCTCTTCCCCACCACACACTTACCATAGCCACACTTCCCAGCCGCCCTTTCCATCTCTCAAACTGCAGTGTGAGCTGGTAATGTCAGGAAGGTGGGACAAGGCTGTTAGTCTGGTCAGACATGCTCCCATTGGCCATGTTTGTCTTGGGAAACACTTTGTAGAATGATAATATAGGTTCTGAGAAGGAAATGATTGATATAAAGTGATATGAGATCTATGGGAGTTCTATGCTAATGCTATATTTCTATTGGACTGTAGTATGTTATTGCTATGGGGATGCTATATGTACAGTCAGGTCCATAAATATTGGGACATTGACAGAATTTTCAGATTTTGACCTCTATTCACCACCACAATGGTTTTGAAATTAAACAAACAAGATGTGCTTTAACTGCAGACTTTCAGATTTAATTTGAGGGTAATTACATCCAAATCAGGTGAACGGTGTAGGAATTACAACAGTTTCAATATGTGCCTCACACTTTTTAAGGGGCCAATAGTAATGGGACTATCAACTCAAAAGCTATTTCATGGACAGGTGTGGGCTATTCCCTCGTTATTTCATTATAAATTAAGCAGGTAAAAGGTCTGGAGTTGATTCTAGGTGTGACATTTGCATTTGGAATCGGTTGCTGTCGACTCTCAATATGAGATCCAAAGAGCTGTCACTATCAGTGAAGCAAGCCATCATTAGGCTGAAAAATCAAAACAAACCCATCAGAGAGATAGCAAAAACATTAGGTTTGGCCAAATCAATTTTTTGGAACATTCTTAAAAAGAAAGAATGCACCGGAGAGCTCAGCAACACGAAAAGACCCGGAAGACCACGGAAAACAACTGTGGTGGATGACAGAAGAATTATTTCCCTGGTGATGAAAAACCCCTTCACAACAGTTGGCCAAATCAAGAACACTCTCCAGGAGGTAGATGTATATGTGTCAAAGTCAACAATCAAGAGAAGACTTCACAAGTGTGAATATAGAGGTTTCACCACAAGATACAAACCATTGGTGAGCCACAAAAACAGGAAGACCAGATTAGAGTTTGCCAAACAACATCTAAAAAAGCCATTACAGTTCTGGAACAACATCCTATTGACAGATGAGACAAAGATCAACTTGTACCAGAGTGATGGGATGAGAAGAGAAGGAAAGGAACTGCTCATGATCCAAAACATACCACCTCATCAGTGAAGCATGGTGGTGGTAGTGTCATGGCGTGGGCATGTATGGCTGCCAATGGAACTGGTTCCCTTGTATTTATTGATGATGTGACTGCTGACTAAAGCAGCAGAATGAATTCTGAAGTGTTTCGGGCAATATTATATGCTCATATTCAGTCAAATGCTTCAGAACTCATTGGACAGCGGTTCACAGTGCAGATGGACAATGACCCGAAGCATACTGCAAAAGCAACCAAAGAGTTTTTTAAGGCTAAAAAGTGGAATGTTATGCAATGGCCAAGTCAATCCCCTGACCTGAATCCGATTGAGCATGCATTTCAGTTGAAGACAAAACTGAAGGGAAAATGCCCCAAGAACAAGCAGGAACTGAAGACATTTGCAGTAGAGGCCTGGCAGAGCATCACCAGGGATGAAACCCAGCGTCTGGTGATGCCCATGCGTTCCAGACTTCAGCCTGTAATTGCCTGCAAAGGATTTGCAACAAAGTATTAAAAAGTGAAAGTTAGATTTAGGATTGTTTAGTTAGTCCCATTACTTTTGGCCCCTTAAAAAGTGGGAGGCACATATAGAAACCGTTGTAATCCCTACACCGTTCACCTGATTTGGATGTAATTACCCTCAAATTAAATCTGAAAGTCTGCAGTTAAATCACATCTTGTTTGTTTCATTTCAAAGCCATTGTGGTGGTGAATAGAGGACAAAATATGAAAATTCTGTCAATGTCCCAATATTTATGGACCTGACTGTATATGGGATTCATTTATGAATACTGAGCAACATGAGAGCTATAATGGAGATAAGGAAACATGGAAATTAGAATTGAACCTGGGATACCCTCGCACACATAAGAAAAATAACTACGCACACAGGGGTCTATTCTTAGAGTAGTGAAAAGTCCTATTTATCTGAAATCGGCTATTCACTGCCTTTGGCAATTCATACAGGGGGTTACTATGGAGAAGGTTATTCCTTCTCCAGCAGCATCACCGCTTAATGTATGAATCGCATCCCCATACTTTTGTATGATGAGTGCAATTAATAAGGAACAGAAAGCTCAGCTTTCCATTCCCCTGCTGCGTACAGATTCCCCTTCTCAGGATGGCGTAATCTGTACATGCGAGCAGAGCAGGGAAGTTGCATTCTTCCCTGCTGTCTGCCCTGCTGCTGACTCTGCCCCCTATTACCCAGCGTCCATTGCAGCAGGTCTGACCTGAACTGCTGCTTTCAGACGCCGGCGCATGCACAGTGTGAGGTAGACATTTCAGGCACCTGAAATGTCTCTATCCGCACTGCGTCCAGGGATCGCGGAACGGCCAGATACCGCACAAAGACACTGGACAGGTAAGTGTACATGAATGGCTACTAAACATTACTATATATATTGCATCAATGTGATGCAATATATAGTGATATTTTTCGTTAGCCTCTTCATAAATAGATTCCATACTTTTATATCTCTCAGAAACCGACTTCATATCATTAACAATGCATTGAGTCAACTACTGTATGTTGAACAGTTTTATAATAAATTTACTGAGTGTAAGATCAAGGTACTGAAGATATATGTTGTAACATTATTGAGAAATGTGTTGTGAATTGCACTCCCTATGTAGTGGGTTGGTGCTATGCCACCAGTATTAATGAAGCTTTTTACTTATTTGGAAAGTTGAGGAACAGACTAGTCCTTAAGGGATCGTCTGACTGTCAGGATCTCGTACACAACCCATTTAGAACAGAGCTCTACATAAAGGAAATGGTACAAGGTCCGTGGTTTGGTAGGTACTGGCCGACTGTTTGAGATAAGGTCATGAGTTTGTGTGGCACACATTTAGTTAGGACCCTGCACGGTAGGTGGTATATTTATTGTCCCCTTATTGGGGACTGTGAGGGTCTGATGAGTCAAGTAAAAACCTTGTGTGTTTGCACCATCTTTTACTTTCCCCTTCTCTTACAGGCACAATAGAGCCTTATACCCCAGGGTAAAGATGGTTTTCCACCTGCTGAGCAAGTATCGATAGGTTAAAATACGGATCTGAGGTCAAAAGTGCCAGTGATAATTTTCCACTTAAACCAATTAACAAATTTTATTTCACTTATCGGATCAATAAAGGTGTTATGGTCATCGAAGAGAGAGACACTGGTGGGATTCGCGCACCTACTGTGACGCATGGATAGGACAGGGAACAACTTCTCTGACTAGACATGGGGTTCCCAACCACGGTCCTCAAGGCACACTAACAGTCCAGGTTTTAGGGATAGCCATACTTGAGCACAAGTGACTTAATTAGTACTTCAGTTATTTTGATTTAACCATCTTTGCACAATTATGGATATCACTAAAACCAGTACTGTTAGTGTGCCTTGAGGACCGAGGTTGGGAATCACTGGACTAGACAGTCAGATGAGCACCCTCAAGGGACCCCTCTAGTATCACCCTTATCAGGTCCATTCTGGGTGGTGTGTGATTTGGGATTGTAGTGGGTTGTATACAGCAAGAAGGCTGTTATGAAGTTATGGGTGGTGTATTGGGATAATAAATCAGTCTGTGATTGAATGGATATATCCAAACACATTGTAAGAATATAAAAGTAATAAAAAATCATATGCAATTGTTTAAAACAGAAGTTGTTAAAGCTAAATCACTGCAGCTGGGAATAGATGAGACATTATTGAGCGCTCACCAAGTGAGTGGGAACAAAGCAACGCTGTATGGATGTCAAGCAGCAGAACTCACTTTATATCCCACTGCCATTCCAGGATGCACTGGCCCATACATTTACTGAGCAGCATACCTGCACATTCTCCATACTAGGAAAGCTACCACCATATGAATTTACACATACAAACCTGAGGTAAGCACAGCATGCAGAAGACTACTGAATAATAGCATTTTTTTTAAACCATTGGAACAACTCTTAAAAAACTATTTTTTCATTGAACTATGAGGAACGGAGCAAACAGACATTATCCTTGCATACATCACCTTATTTGGTTTTATACTGGACTTTTAAATTATATTCATGGTTGAATTTGTTTTTATATGCTCCTATTATTTTTTATTGATATCGGGGCAGATTCATAGATGTACGCGAATGTCAACGCAGATGCCATCCAAGCATCTGTGTACAAAGATGCAGCATCAGTCGCAGACCGATTATTACAGTCCTGAGTTTACCCAACAGCTACTCAGAATGCGGTGGGAACAGAGATGCCACAGATATTTTTATTGCGTATGGGATCACAGGTGCAGGCTGTTACACTCTCCAAAAACATTTGTGACACGCATGTGTTTTTTGCCACCAGTCCTGTGGTTCCTGGTAGGAAAACCATGGGCTGCTCCCCAAGTCCAAAATAAATTCTATATCTAGTGTCAGAGAGCATTATGGTTTGTACTTGGTTATTTGGCTCTTGAAAGTCGAGCACGGAATTTTGTTTTCTCAAACTTACTAATATATCTTTTCTGAATGTTCCCATTTCCCACATATAATAATGTTGTTTTAATTTTATATATTGATTAGTTTCTTTGTACAAAACTAACATTTCTGTAATTACAAATTTATTCATGTAAGGACAACATAATTTATTGGTCTTCCAATGAAAAGTTTTTTTTTAAAAAAACCTAGGTGCTTTATTGCTTATAATAAATTGTGAAAATATTTTTAACTGCAAATTAACTTTTATTTTCTGTTGTGTGATTGCATTGAATATGATATTGAGCAAGCTTCTGCTGTAACTACCTTTGCCTAATCTAGCTTGTTAGTTTAAATCACACTAAGAGTAATATAAAGTCCGAAACTGAGCCATTAGCAACACCATAGTATTGTCCAATGAAACTATCTGTATCAATCAAAGAAACAATATAACATTTTGGTAGATCTCCTGTAAGTTCAGTATTTATTGATATATCCATTAAACGAAACTACACAGTAGTGTAGAGAGAGATCAATTATTGAGTTCTATTGTGTGGGACAGATAAAAATATCACATCACTCAGTTCATAATTCATATCCTATATTTCACACGAATGGAAAAGAAGAGATGTTTGGTTAATTTCCCCCACAAAGTTATCATCATTGCATCTCAATAACAATTGGTTATAATATATATTATATAGTCTGGTAAATTGCAATAGTTTCAGTTATGAACCATTTCTATTTCCTACACTTAATAATTATTTAAAATTATTTTAAAAATATATCAGAAACATACATTTGGAAAACACACTTGTTTTTTTTTTAAAAGTTACAGCTACCAGTTTTGCTTTATTGAACCATAAAAGTACTTTAAGTTCAAATATTTTAATCAAGAAGTTCTAGTAATTATTGCATGCAAATCTATTTACAGCTTTCTCAGCGCTCAATTCTCCGGAAATAGAGAGGGATGACTACAGCTTTTTAGCAAACACTTAAGATCTGTAGAGCTCTTCTGTTCCTCTAGAATTGCTCCGAAGGGAAGAATATTGGAACAGACCATTTTTAAAGAGAGAAAAAGCAGAGCAGCATAGGAAACTAAAGGTTGTGGTTGACTAGTAAGGTTAATAGCTTGCTGTAACATTTACAGTTTTCCACTTCGCTGCGTTAGACATACTGCACAGTCTAAGTAACATGAGATTAGAACTGACTGCTTGGCAATCTAAATTTTTGCCACTTTTCACCTAGGTTCAGGAATGTAGAAGAACTCTTGCTCCCCTGGGCAGATGCTGTGCATGAAGGTATAAAAAGTTATTACCTTTCATTCCATCAGCAGTATTACTGGGCAGAGACTCCTTGTACTCTTTTTACAAAGTGGCACAGTTTTCAGTTTTTGAAGAAGTACAGTGACAGTTCAGCATAGCTTGCTAAATGGTGATTGCACGTGTGAACACCTTCTAGCTAACATGGATAAAAGTTTCTATCAAGGGCTTTTATTTCATTTCTGTACCTTGCACAAGACGTAATTGCCTACACTATGGCCAGATTCTGAGATATACGCTAATGCAATCGCAAATGCATCCTCTTACAGATTGCAGTTGCTAAAGTATTGTAAGGCCCTCCAAAAGCATAGCCGGGCATAGGGACGCCCACTGCTGCCTTCTCATATCTGTCTGACAATGTGCAACAGTGTAAACATTGGTAACATCGACACGCGTCGTGGAGTCATACAACATGTTGGTCAAGTCTGGCCAGCTGCAAGCACTGCAGCTCTCCTGACAGACAGGGAGCTCTCATACTGTGAAGGAGATCGCAATGGCTAATTTATGCTTGCCGACGAAAAGGTGTTTAAACGGTCAGACACACCTGTGTCTTTCTAACCACCCCCATGTTACCACCCCCAATCATTGACTGTATGCCACTCACTTTGTGAGTGGTAATCGCAATGCAATCGCTGTGCATGTGCAGTGAAACTTTCGCATATGAGCAATGGCAAACTATCGCTTGATCTGCGTAGATATCGGCTTTGCAAAAATCTCTGAATCAGGCCCAATATTAGGAAAATGTAAACCTTAGCATAAAAAAAATAACTTTAAACTTCACACTTTTCATAATACTATGGCAATATGAATAGTAGGACTATAATTATAAATCAGAGCTGGGTAACCTTCAGGACTTCAGCTGCGAACATGTATAACCACAGTGCTCAACAAGCTACTAATTTATTAAGCAGCAACAGAGATTTTAGAAGGTTGCTTATTACTCTCTCTATCTGTATGTAGTCAGGGAGTCGGCGGTCGAAATGCCGACCGCCGGCTTCCCGACTGTGAAATCCAAGCATGGGACTATTGATAGGCATCTAAATACTGACGCCTATCATCACCTCCACGCCAAAATCCCGATGCCTGGCATACTGAGCAAAGGTAAGCCGGGCATCGGGACCTGTTAGCCGCGGGGCGGGGGTTAGGTTTAGGGACTCCCGGGGGGACTTAGGGTTAGGCACCCCCCAGGAGGGTTATGATTAGGCTAGGGGAAGGGAGGGTTAGGGGCAGGTACCCCCTCGGGAGAGTTAGGTTTTGGGAGCGGGTAGAGGGGGTTAGGTTTAGGCACCCCTCGGGGGAGGTTAGGGTTACCAGGCGCCGTCGGGATCTTCATCTGCCGGACTTCCGGCATCTGTATTTCATCCGCTGGGCTTAGGTCCGGCAGTATGTCATACCTATTCCCTCTATCTATCCATCTATCATTATGGATAGATATGTATATTATCCAGTAAGGTAATAGCATTAGTTTATTTATATCAAATAGAGATTTTACTTGCTGTATAAGTAATATAACTTGTACTCAAATAGTTTACAATCTTACAATTCTGTCATGGCGTGGAAGCATGTTTTGTGACCCATTAAGTTAAAGTGTCACATGACCTAATCTTGTAAAATTAGCTCTGCATATTTATACTGGCTATTTTGACAAGTGATTTCAGAAGAAGAGAGACAGCTTTCAGTAGCTACTCTAAAGCTGCATACACACGTAAAGATTTTCTGTCCAACCATCCAACTAGTTGATTGCTTGGAATGAAAATCTGGTAAGGTATGGGAGTAAATGATGATTAGCAATTTGCTCCTAAATGGCAGAAAACAGATGAAAATGGACGTTCAGACAAGTTTGAACAAATTGTTTAGATCAAACATTTAACAAACAGCAGTTTTTGTATATTTTCCGGCATTTGGGAGCAAATTGCTGATTGTCATTTGCTTTCATACCTTACCAGATTTTAATTCCAACCAATCAACTAGTTGTATGGTTTCACAGAAAATCTTTAGGTGTGTACGCACCAATAGACCTGCCAACATACAAACTTCTCATCACTGTTAGCAAATAAAGACATTTGTGGGCCCCATAGCCTGCTGGTACATAAAACACTGCTGCATAATCTCCACTTCTCGAGTGGCCGCTGAATAGTTGGCCTTTCTTTCTTTTGCCACCATGCATTTATTAAATAAAGCGGACCATTTTTTGAGTAACATATTCTTGTCTTGAGTCTTTTAATGTCAAGGTAAAATTTTATGTATAATCTGACCTCTGATGATAGAAAGTTTAGTGTTCACATCAAAGTTCACTGTTACTCACTTTAATTTTATATAATAATATTCTTGAATACTAAACACTATTTTAAATTTTTTTATTTCAACTGTTTGAGTTTTGCTGTTCACCCTTTGCATTGTTAAACAGTTAATTTGAGCTTTGACATGTTCAGGACTGGCTCAAACATGGCTGAATTTGCTTATGTTGCTCAAATTTTTAAATCAATGTTTCTACTTCAGGGTCCATAGGGTATCCACAGGATACCTTGGGGTATAGGTGTGACGTCAGTCGCAGGGCACCAAAGAGTTAAGCTTTCAGCCTCCCAGGATGCACTAGGTCCCCCTCCTATACCCCGCCCCCGAGCCAAGGCACCTCAGTTTAGTTTGGTGCCCGGCCGGAGTCGGGTGCACCTGTTGGAGTGGGGGCTAGAAGAGCCCCTGAAGCTTTTTCTTCATGCAGCGGTGGCTGCACATCTGGATGAACAGCATGGACAGTCAGTCCTGACGTCCATGCTGTCTTCCCTACACCCCGCCGGTACCAGAACGCCGGTACTGATCCGGGGATGCTGGTGGGCATCTGGGGTCACAGCTAGCGGTGACCCCAGATGTTCCGGACCATGGCCGGATTCAAGGGGGACAGAGGTAAGCAGCGGGGTCCCGCGGTGGGTCCCCGCTGATCACATGGTCCTAAGTCCCCAGGCAGGGGGCTCCCTGGGGACTGGCTGCAGCGTGGAGCCAGGTGACCAACCTGCGCTTCCACTACCCCCTGGGACAGCGGACCGCAGCAGAGCGGTAGCGCTGCGGCGTCCCAGGGCTTAAATGCATGCCAGGGGAGCGCGCCTTCCCTGTCTCACAGCCGGCGCCTCCCCCGCTGCACACAGCCCTCTCTGCACTGTGCTGACTGGCCCTGTGTCAGCGCTCCTCCCCCAGGCCAGCCTCCTCTCTGCTCCTCGGCGGCCATCTTTTCAGAAGCATGGTGAACGCTGCTGGAAGCCTGCATTGGAAGCATCGTGGTCTGGGTCCCCCCGCATACCTCTCCTCCGCTGTGGTCAGGTCTGTGTATGCAGCGCTGTGTCCTACCAGGCCCTGTGTGTGTGTAGTTGAGTAATCAGCGCTGTTAGTGCAGGAATTGATTTTCTTTGCATTGTATGTGACTGTGCTAGCGCTGCTGCCTGTAACTTTTCTTCTCAAGACTGTCAGCTTTATTACTGTCCCTGTTCTTTCTGCTAAGCCCTTGCGGTGTGGTGCTGCAGGGTGGTCTCTCGCCTATTTAATATATAATTGGTGAGAGGGGTCACATACGTGGTGCCATCATGTCTGAAAGTGATTTTCCCCTCCGGCTACAGTGTACCACGTGTAAAGTACCGTTAGCGGAGGGGGAGGGTAGCGCGGAGGGCCTTTGCCGGCAGTGTTTGTCCATGGCGGAAGGGCGATGCCACAGTCTTTCCTCTTTCGGGTCAGTTGGTGGATCATTTAGAGGAGGCATGGAAACAGCCTGGCAAAAGATACCAGCCGCAGCGACGCCTGGCGGTGGCTTATCCGTTCGCGGATAATTATTTTGCTAAGTGGGAATCCCCTCCACAGGTGGATTCTCACGTGACCCGTCTTGTCCTTAGTGCCACATTGCCGATGCCATCCATGTCCTCCCTTAAGGATGCTACGGACCGCAAGGTGGAAATCTGCCTGAAGTCCGCTTATTCCCTTGCGGGGGGGGCAGCACGGCCGGCTATAGCCATTTGCTGGGTTGCCAGAGCGATGGAGCGCTGGGCGGATTCATTAGAGGCTTCTTTTGATTCCGACTGTCCGGCCGAACAGGCGGAGTTGATTGGCAATCTCCGTGATTCGGCCACCTACATCAACGAGGCAGCTCTAGACATTAGTACTCTGGTGTCAAGAATTTCTTCAGCAGCGGTAGCTGCTCGTCGCACCTTGTGGCTGCGATCCTGGAAGGCGGACGCAGATTCCAAGAAGGGTCTGCAAGCCTTGCCGTTTACCGGAGAAGTTCTCTTCGGTCCGGATCTGGATAAGATTGTGGCCACGCTGGCGGCAGCCAAATCGGCTTGTCTCCCGTCGGCCGCTGCTCCTTCTGGTTCTGGACCATCGTCCTTTCGGTCATCTAGGGCCCAGGGCAGGCCCAAACCACAGTCGTTTCCTCGTCAGGCTGGCCCTAGGAAATCGGTCAAGCCCCGGAAGCAGGCATGGAGTAACAGACGTCCGGCCCCCAAGCCAGATGACAAGCCTGCAGCCTGACGGTCCGGGCCTCCCTTTGGGGGATCCCAGGGTGGGAGGCCGCCTGCTGCAGTTCGCCCAGTGTTGGTCGGTCACTATGACAGACACTTGGGTTCTGGAGGTGGTCTCCCACGGGTACGCCCTCTCCTTCCGGCACAGACCCCCGGCTCGATTCTTCACCACGGGTCTACCATCAGACCGGAACAAGGCTACGGAGCTGCGGAAGGTATTGCACACTATGCTCCAGGCTGGAGTTATAGTGCCTGTTCCATTCTCCCAGAGGGGCCAGGGTTTCTATTCAAATCTTTTTTTTGGTACAGAAACCCAATGGGTCGTATCGTCCGATTCTCAACCTCAAAGCACTCAACAAGTCTTTGCGGGTACCGAAGTTTTGGATGGAGACCCTACGGTCCATCATTCTGGCGCTGGAACCTGGGGACTACATGGTGTCATTGGATATACAGGACGCTTACCTGCATGTCCCTATTCTTTTGCGCCATCAACAGTTCCTCAGGTTTGCAATCCGCAGCGACCACTTCCAGTTTCGGGCGTTACCTTTTGGAGTGGCGACAGCACCACGTGTTTTCACCAAGGTGATGGCGGTCATGGCGGCTTCTCTGCGGCTGCAGGGAGTCCACATGTTGCCGTACTTGGACGACCTGTTATTGGTGGCGGGATCTCCAGAGCTCCTGTTACGCCACTTGGACCTGACCATTACCCTGCTGCAACGGCACGGCTGGCTAATCAACTGGCAGAAGTCCACTCTAATCCCGTCTTGGAGGATTCTGCATCTTGGAGCCTTATTGGACTCTGGACAGCAAAAGATCTTCGTGACGGAGGAATAGATCTCTGCTTTACAGTCAAGGTTGCGCAGTTGTCTGCACAGCCGCCGGGTGTCTCTACACTCGGCGATGAGGTTACCGGGCTCCATGGTGTCGGTGTTCGACATGATGGAATATGCCCAGTTTCACTCCAGACCTCTGCAGAACCTGATCCTGTCAAAGTGGAACGGGCTGCCTCAGTCTCTGAAGTCCCAGATGATTGTGTTCACCCCGGAGGTTCGCCTGTCCCTTGCTTGGTGGTTACAAACGACCCACCTCAGCAAGGGACGTCCGTTCTGGGTTCCAAATTGGGTCCTGTTGACAACGGACGCCAGTCTTCGGGGCTGGGCAGCAGTTTCGGGTCCACATCTGTTCCAGGGTAGGTGGACGCCGACAGAAGCGGAGCTTCCAATCAATATCTTGGAACTCTGTGCGGTCTTCAATGCTCTCCAGCAGGCACATCGGTTTCTCCAGGGTCACCCGGTACAGGTCCAGTCGGACAACGCTACCACCGTGGCCTACATAAACAGGCAAGGAGGAACCCGAAGCCGGGCGGCTCTCGTAGAGGTGTCTCGGATCCTGGTTTGGGCGGAGCGCAATCTTCCGGCCATATCAGCGGTCTTCATCCCGGGAGTGCTCAATTGGGAGGCGGACTTTCTAAGTCGCCAGGACGTTCTTCCGGGGGAATGGTCCCTGCACCCGGACGTTTTTCAACTACTGGTGGACAGATGGGGTCTTCCAGAGATCGACCTCATGGCGTCCCGGCACAACAACAAGTTGCCGGTGTACGGGTCTCGCACAAGAGACGAAGGGGCGTCTCTGGTGGATGCTCTGTCCGTCCGGTGGACGTTCCGGTTCGCATACCTGTTCCCTCCGGTCTCCCTTCTTCCATGGGTAATCCGGAAATTGAAACAGGAAGGAGGATGCTCCTGTTGATAGCTCCCGCGTGGCCCAGACGGCACTGGTTCTCAGACCTTCAGGGTCTGTCCGTGGACAGTCCTCTGCGGTTGCCGCTACGACCGGACCTCCTGTCTCAGGGTCCTTGTCGTCACCCGGGCCTGACTTGGCTGTCTTTGACGGCGTGGCTGTTGAGACGGCCATGCTGAGGTCCCGGGGTTTTTCCAGCTCTGTGGTGCGTACCATGTTGCGAGCTCGGAAACCGTCTTCCACGAGGATATACCATCGCGTGTGGCATACGTTCTTCCAGTGGTGACGACCGAGAGGTTATGCACCGCTGGAGTTTCGTCTGTCTCGGATTCTCGCCTTCCTGCAAGCGGGACTTGATCATGGGCTTCGCCTTGCTTCTTTGAAGGTACAGGTTGCGGCCCTGTCTGTCTGGTTTCACCGTAGGATTGCTACAATCCCGGATGTGCGCACCTTTATGCAAGGTGTTGTCCGCATTCAGCCGCCCTTTGTTCCACCTGTGGCGCCTTGGGATTTGGCTGTGGTCCTGAGGGCTCTCCAAGGACCGCCGTTTGAACCACTGGGATCAGTGGATCTTAAATGGCTAACAGCTAAGACTGTTTTCCTTCTGGCTATTGCTTCGGCCAGACGTGTTTCTGAGTTAGGGGCTCTTTCTTGTAGACACCCTTTCTTGGTTTTTCATGGGAACAGGGCAGTACTCTGCACTCGGCCCGAGTTTCTTCCCAAAGTTGTTTCCCAGTTTCATGTTAACGAGGAAATCATTGTTCCGGCCTTTAACTCACCGGGTCTTTCCGTAGGTGAGGCCTCTTTGGATGTTGTGCGGGCCTTAAGGACTTATGTTGACCGCACCTCTTCGTTTAGGAAGTCGGACGCTTTGTTTGTCCTCTATGGCTTCCGTAAAAAGGGTTGGCCTGCTTCAAAGCAAACTTTGGCAGCCTGGATTCGTATGACTATTTCTGAAGCTTATCTTCATGAAGGCCTACCGGTTCCTCCTTCTCTGAAGACTCATTCCACTAGGTCTGTGGGTCCTTCGTGGGCAGCTCGACGTGGTGCCTCTGCAGTCCAGATCTGCAAGGCTGCTATGTGGTCCTCTGTCCATACCTTCGTGAGGTATTACAGGTTTGACACCTTCGCCTCTCAGGATGCTTCCTTCGGGCGGCGGATTCTCCTTTCTGCCCAGGAGCGTCCCCACCCTTGAAGGATACTGCTTTGGGACATCCCCAAGGTATCCTGTGGATACCCTATGGACCCTGAAGTAGAAAATATGAGATATGGTAAAAACTTACCCTTGTTATCTCTATTTCTACGAAGTCCATAGGGTTCCACAGGACTCCCGCCCTGTCGCACCTGTGCTGCAGATGGGCTTTGCTCTGGTCACCGGTTTTCCGTCTCCCTCTGGTGAGAATGTGATTCTTGTATGTGTCCAGATCTTTGTTCTCTCTCTTCCTTCTCCTCCTCCGGCCTATGGCTTGGTAACTAACTGAGGTGCCTTGGCTCGGGGGCGGGGTATAGGAGGGGGACCTAGTGCATCCTGGGAGGCTGAAAGCTTAACTCTTTGGTGCCCTGCGACTGACGTCACACCTATACCCCAATACCCCAAGGTATCCTGTGGAACCCTATGGACTTCGTAGAAATAGAGATAACAAGGGTAAGTTTTTACCATATCTCATATTTTTTTGCAGTTTAAAACTTTAGAATTAATTGACTTCAAGTTCAGTTCAAGAAACAATTCTGAGCATCTCTATTTAGAACACAAGCTTGTATTTCAACTGCTACAAACCTATAGTAGGTCACATCTTGGGGGCATAGCTTGGTCTAATTAGTTGAACTGTGCTCCCAGACAGGCCCAGGAACTTTGTACTCACCTCTGGGTGACCGGTCTCTTTCTGAGCAACAATAACAACTATGTAAAATTTAAAAAAACTCTCTCCTCACCACATACTACCTCAAGTCTAGTGTTGGCCCAAGCCATACATCAATGACTAAAGTTATGGTAATGACATATAGTATATGTTAGGGCATAGCGAGTTGGTAAAGGTTTAAATATGGAGCACAGGAAGACCAGCTTGGGCTGTAGAGTGTAAAATCCAGTGCACAAAGCAGCTCTTGCCTTGCTTCTTGTAACACATCAGGGTTCCAGACCCTGTTATCTGATCCAGTGGTGACGGCTCACGACAATCAGTTCTTCTGCTGGCTGCCGGAGACATCGCTAAGTTTCATGCCTGCCAACCAGCAGGGTGGTTGGCGTCCTTCTGGAGTCATCTCCCTTGCTGGTGGAGCATGGGCAGTGCCATGTTGGCTACTATCACCTGATTGTCTTACTGCCTACCAAGTTCCACTATCTGCTCACATGGTCCACTCAGCCTATTCATGACAAGGGCACCCTAATTAAACCTGCTCTGACATTGCCCCCATTGCCAGAACAACTTTTCTCCATGATACCAACTTCCTGGCTCAAGTGTGGTTTCATTTATTTTCAACAAACAGTTCATCCTGTCGACAGTTATCATGTTGACATGAGAAAAACTGACAAAGTACCCAAAAGGACTAAACATCAACCTTGGTGATGTGACAACTTGGTGTGAGTTAATAAATTTGTTCTTTGATATCAACTACAAGTCAGATGAGTGCTCTCTTATGTATGTATAATATATATATATATATATATATACATATATACACATATATATATATATACACACACACACAATACTGTACAGAGTTAATAGTTTATTTTTATCAATTAACAAAATGCAAAGTGAATGAACAGAAGAGAAATCTGAATCAAATCAATATTGGTGTGACCATCCTTTGCCTTCAATACAGCAACAATTCTTCTAGGTACACTTGCAAAAAGTAATTTTGTAGGATTATAGTCAGGTGCAAGATTAACCAATCATACCAAACAGGTGATAATGATTTTCATTTTCATATGTAAGTTGAAACACAGTTATTATCTGAAACAAACAGCTGTGTAGGAGGCTTAAAACTGGGTGAGAAACAGCCAAACTCTGCTACAAAGGTGAGGTTATGGAAGACCGTTTTATGTCACAGGTCATACACCATGGCAAGACTGAGCACAACAATAAAACTCAAGGTAGTTATACTGTATCAGGAAGGTCCCTCTCAAGCAAAGATTTCAAAGCAGACTGAGGTTTCAAGATATGCTGTTCAAGCTCTTTTGAAGAAGCACAAAGAAACAGGCAATATTGAGGACCGTAGATGCAGTGATCGGCCAAAGAAACGTAGGCCCTGATTCAGACCCCCTCGCTGCCGGAGGCAGCTCGCAGGGTCTGATGGGCTTGTTTGTTTTATTTTCTCTGGCATCTCGCTGAGCTGTGGGAGACCTCCCACAGCTTGTGCGAGCAGGCAGGAGGCTGTCGCGATTATCACAACCATCGGCCTTGCGACGAGACCCTGTGGTAGAAACTCGGCTACTGCAAGGCCAAGTGGACTTCCTGCTCTAATAGAGCAGGAAGTCCACTACTGACATCACTAGTGATGTCAGTAGGGCCTCCCACAAACGCCAGGCGTTCCTAAGGGAACACCTGCGTTTGTGCAGCCACCCCCCCTCCCCGCCTACAGAATGGGGTGAACTGTCACTCACCATCGACAGCCGCCCCATCTTGTAGCGAGCCCCGCAGCGACTGAAGTTCAGATGCTTGGCAGGGCTCGCGCATGCACTTGCCGGACATGGCGCATGTGGGAAACATCGAGCCGCTTGCGAGCGGCTCTGAATCAGGCCCTTAGTGCATCAGATAAAAGACTCATCATGCTGACTTCCCTTCGAAACCAGAAAATGTCCAGCAGTGCCATCAGCTCAGAGAGCTCAGAGGGAAAGGAGAATTAGTGAAATCAGAAACTGAGCATAGTCTGGTGAATACAAGATCAAGCCAATGGCCCTCCTGATGAGTAGAGGAGTCAGTCCATTGGGAGAGGCCAAGAGAGGATGTTAAAGAGAGTAGTTTGGAGGCATGAGGAGATTGTGGACTGTCAATGGGGATATTGAAATCACCCATAATGATGGTGGAGATGTCTGAGGATAGAAAGTGAGGGAGCCAGGCAGAAAAGTGTTCCAGAAATTGTTGAGGTGGCCCAGGTGGGTGATAGATAACAGCAACTCATCGAATGTACTTCAAATGATGTAAATGTGAGTGAAGGTACCTGTGGGAGAACTGTGTATGTGAAAGATTGGGAGAGTAATATTCCTACCCCACCTCCTTTACAATTACCAGGCCTGGAGGTGTGTGAGAAGTGTAGGTTACCATGTGAAAGTGCAGCAGGGGAGACAGTGTCTGATTGTGTAAGCCATGGTTCTGTTATTGCCAGAAGGTTGAGGTTGGTTGAAATAAAGAGGTCGTGGATGGATGTTAGCTTATTGCAGACAGAGCGTGCATTCCATAAGGCACATTTTAGTGACTTGGATGGTGAAGGGATGCACGCAATGTTTATGAGGTTAGCTGGATTTATAATTCGTTGTGGATGTGGAATGTGGGTTGGGCCTGTATTTGGTGATATGTCACCAGCTAATAGAAGCAGCAATAGAGAGATATAAATATAATTGTTGGATTTGTCCGAAAGATTTTTATGGCGACAAGTTGTGTATGTTATTGTCAGTGTGTATAGATAAGTTAAAAGCTCATGTGTGTTCATAAGTGGTGAGTAGATTAATGAGGTAGCAATATGTACAGAAGGGTGAGCTGCAGGGAGAGTAAAGGATGTAGTAGCCTTAGAGATGATTCCATGAAGTGAGATTATAAAAATAAGTTTTTGATACATTGTCTTTTTTGTATTTGGAAAAAATAAAATTTTCTAAGGAATGGGTTTATAATTACCTGGTCTTCAATGTTGTTCAAATGTTATTTAACTGTTCAGAAAGCCCAATTGTTTTTAACCCCTTAATGCATAACCACATCAAGCTGCTACCCTCAGCAAGCTGCCCTAAGACTGAATGTTAAGAAATAGTATGCCTGATCAAGACACTAGCTTACATCTGAGCCAATTGGTCAGCTGGTTGAAATGCAGATTGATCAGTGGACATACATTGCACTAAGTTTAAGTAAACAGGCAGTATGACACTATAAACTATGCTTCAGTGATCCCCATCCAAACAGAGGTAATGACTATGGCTAGCAAGTCAAAAAAGATTCACAGACATTTAAACAATATCAATTACAAACTTGTACAAAATTAAACACATACTTTAAATATACAGCTAATTTTGCATTAATGCAACTATAGATTAGGAGTTGTGGTTTGCAGGATGTCAAATAATATCACATACATTGCCTAGACAGCTGATGGTGCATGGGGGTTAATGCAGGCCCTGGCAGTTGTACTCAGCAAGGCCAATCACATACCTGGGATGAAAAGAGACAGATGATAAGTCCATATTCAGTGAGATTCATGAGGTTATATATATATATATATATATATATATATATATATATATATATATATATATATATATATATTCTTGATTAATATACACACATACAGCAGTACACATGATTCTGGATTGCAACTAATTTCAACATATTGTTTGCACATTTTTTTCACACATGAAGTGCTTGTGATAAGTAGAGTGTGACAAATAATCATCTCACAGTCCTGAATGTACTGTAATTGCTGTAACATTTAGCTGGTGAAAGAATTACATGGGAAGCAAAAATTACTGGCTAAGGTCTCTGTGTGAAAGCTCTGTCCCTTGGTCTACAATTTGCTTAGAAAACAGAGATATCAGTATATTTGTGCCACTTTGCATCATGGTGTCTGGTGTCCAAATCAATTAGATTCTATATAGACTGAACATTTTGTATATTCTGTATAATTATTCAGAACCTTTTGTATAAAGCATTTTGAATGATGTGGTCCTGTAGGTAACAATATTGCATAGATAGCTATTTTAAAGATGAAAAAATACTAAATAAAAATGTAACTCTGTGTTGCTCCAGGGTTTCTTATACTTGGGTAACCCTGCAACCTCAACTTACCAAAGTACATATGTTTGTTATAGGTCCTAGTTTTGGATGTCTGCAGAGCAGTGTCGGACTGGGGCATGAAGGGCCCATCTGGAAAATGCAGTGGTAGGGACATGCTTAAGGGGTGTGGTCACACACCAGAGAGGGTGTAGCCAGCCACCACAAACACTTGACTAACCATTAATCAAATCTTAGTGTACAGTAGTTTCTATAGAAGGGAACCAAGCCCCCATGATGATAAGTGGTTCTGCTCCTCCAGGTAATTGACCATTTAATACAGTAACAATCTATAATTTGAGGTCTGGTACCTGACACCTAGAAGAGGAAGGTGGGTCCACAGGCAGTGGGGACCTCCGGGGATTTCCCCCTGTACCTGTGTGGGTCAGTCTAACCCTGCTGCAGAGTATTTCACAAGAGCTGAGGCCTGATTTATTAAAGGTAAACGGCTACCAAACTACCATATTTAAACCATCAGAATTTATTCAATGTTCCGAATATAAACAGCCAGATATATTACTTTGTGAGTTCACAAAATACTAGAAAACATGGCGGAAAAACTGCCAAACAAAAGATGTGCCTCTGGCATGCAAAATGGCTCAAATCGCACAGCATTAGCCAATTTGGACACAGGAAACATATGAAAGATTACCCATACTTCCTTGCAGTTCTAGGTGTGGCAATATGGCAGATTGGAAATTGTATGAAAGATTCATTGTGAAGTACAGTATGTGATGAGTAATGTGCAGTAGAGGGGCAGGAAGGAGTAAGAGTAATGCTACCAAAACAAGGGTCAGCAAAACTCCCTCACTGTCCATGGGAGAGTACATGGGGGGCCGCAGGCCGTAGTCCGGATCAGTGACACATTCATCACATGTTATTGTGAAAAATGCAGATTCAGTATGCTCATTCTGTTTTAACCCTTTAAAGTCATTAGAAATCATGTGTTATTTTTGTAGTACTAAGAGAATTGGCCACTATATTGCCCACTGCAGACACATTGTTGGCTATACATGTGACACATTTAACCTTGCATGTGCACTGTGCATTATGCTATCACCCCTACTCAGAAGCTGCATAAATAACCTTACAGCATGACACAATTATACTTTTTCTTGTTAACATTTTCAACAAAGCTAGTTAAAACCATACAACAATATTATGAAATAAATATAGGGGATATGTATTAAGCCTTGGAGCGAGATAAAGTGGAAAGAGAGAAAGTACCAACCAATCAACTTCTGTCATTTTTCAAACACAGCCTGTAACATGACAGGAGCTGATTGGTTGGTACTTTGTCTCTCTCCAAGGTTTGATACATTTCCACCATAACAACATAGGCATAAATTATACATGTAGCATGTCAGGCCCTGGTGTTGATTGACCTCAGTTGCGGGTGCAGTGGCCGGTGGGCTTGGGTGAGTTGATGGAAATAAATGGGGAGGCAATATGTAAGTCTTCCTCATAGGCTACTCTCAGATGTTGACGAGACCTACTCTGAGGCGCGGAGTCTAATCCACTTGGTATTCACCAGTGACCCCTCCAAGCGGGATATGGGTTTCCCTGACCAAGTGAACAGGTCGCGGCCCCCAGAGTAGGTATCTGAGAGAAGCGAGAAGACAAGGGACAGAACTAGAAATGTACTGGAGGAGTATCTGCTATGATGAATCAGACACTGATTAGCGATGGGGACAACTCCGGAGATCCAGAAACTGTTAGTCACGAGTAGCTGCACTGGGAATCTAGATGCTGAATAGTGAAAGGTAACCGCTCCGGTGATCCTGATGCTGTATAGCAAAAGATAGGTAACTAGGTATTCAGATGCTGAATAGCGATGGGTAACAGCTCTGGTGATCCTGATGCTGTATAGCAAAGGAAAGGTAACTAGGTATCCAAACACTGAATAATGATGGGTAACAGCTTCGGTGATCCTGATGCTATATAGCAAAGGAAAGGTAACTAGGTATTCAGAGGTTGAATAGCAATAGGTAACAGCTCTGGTGATCCTGACACTGTATAGCAATAGATAGGTAACTGGGTTTTCAGACGCTGAAACGCGATGGGTAACACAAGGAATGATTACTGATGGAGAGCACTAAGAATAGTGTGGATTCTAGGACGTGGTCTCAACAAATAGATTGAAGATGCCGGTAAATAGGAGAGAGGTTGCCGATCCCAGGCTGCAAACTGATTGTACCTCCTCTTTTAGGGTGGACTCTGGACACCTAAATGGCTTTTTAGGATACTTCTTTAGGAAGGCACGAAAGAGTTGTGGAGCATGGACATCAGAAGCTTTAATCCAAGAAAGCTCCTCAGCCTTTCCAGTCAATCAAGTACTGAAGGTGCCCTAGGCGAAGACGAGAATCCAAATTTTGTTTCACTTCAACTTCAATTCTGCAATGAGTGTGAACTTGAGGAGCCTTAGGAGGAGAATGTTGGAATTGATTCTGACATAGAGAAACGTGAAAACAATTTGGCATTTTCAAAAGGAATTTTCAATTTATAGGCAACAGGATTGATGACTTGCAAAACAGGATAAGGACCAATGGACCGAGGAGCTATTTTCATACTGGGTACCTTCATCCTGAGATTTTAGGGAGAGAGACTTAAAAATAGGAGCAGCCAAGCATTTCCAATCCACAAACTTTTTATAATTGCTGGAAGCCTTCTTCAAAGAGGAATACGCCTTTTTCCAAATACTAGAATAAGACTCTAGAAGACTTGATACTGCAGGAACTTTGAGAGGTGGTAGCTCTTGAATCTCTGGAACTTTAGGATGCCTACCGTACACAGTAAGAAATGGTGTGGTATTCGTAGATGTATGATAACTAAAATTATGGGCGAATTCTTCCCAAGGCAAAATATCCTCCCAATCATCTTGAGAAGAGGTCACAAACAATTGGATTAATGTTTTCAGTTCTTGATTGATGCACTCTGTTTGTCAGTTAATCTGAGGATGGTAGGCAGACAACAACTTGAGTTTGACCCCACAAGAAGAAAATGGAGCACGCCAAAATTTGGCTCATCTATCCAATACAATTTAGGTAGGAAGTCCATGGAGTCTAAAGACTTCTTGTACAAAAACATTGGCTAAATGCAGTGCAGAGGGAAGGCCAACTAGAGGGACAAAATTAGCCATTTTGGAGAAACAGTCCATGACAACCCAAATGGTGGTGTACCCCTTGAAGACTGGAAGATCAGAAATAAACTCTATGGAGAGATGGGACCAAGGCCTATTAGGAATAGGTAATGAACCCCAGAATGACCAAAAAACAAAGAAGTGTGGGCCAAGTGAGGAGTTGTTTGCAGAGGCTGGGATCTACAAAGATTCTGCCATGGGGTGCAGTGTCCACTAATGTGAAAGCAAAGATGGTGGGATGAAGAACAGTCTGAATTTTGTGTTGGCTTTCATTTCCCTCTAGTGGCAGGCAAGACCGGTAAAGCGCATCCACTTTTATTTTGACTGCCAGGACGAATCATAACTTTGATATTGAAATGAGAAAAGAAGAGAGCCCACTGAGCCTGTTTTGGATTGAGTCGTTAAGCAGTCTTCAAATATAAGAGATTTTGTATGATCTGAAATTACAGTAATAGGGAACTGAGCTACTTCTAAAAGATGTCTCCACTCTTCCATTGCCAGCTTCATGGCTAGAACTTCCTGATCTCCAATGGCATAGTTCCCTTCTGCTGGGAGAAATTTCTTAGAAAAGTAACCACATGGATGGTTTCATCCATCTTCAGCCAATTGAGAAAGTACAGCTCCCACACCTGCTGAGGAAGCATCAACTTCTACCATGAATGGTATCTCCAAATCTAGTTGTTTTAAGATGGGAGCAGAAGAGAAAGCTGATTTGAGGGTTTGAAAGGCATCCAGAGTTTGAGATGGCCAACATGAAGGATCAGCTCCCTTCTTAGTGAGAGCTGTAATGGGAGCAACAATGGTTGGGAACCCATGAATAAATATCTGATGATAATTAGAAAACCCCAGGAATCGTTGAATCCCCTTTAAAGTGTTTGGCTGTGGCCAATCCCAGATGGCACTCAGTTTATCAGGGTCCATTCATAAGGATTTCCCAGAGAGAATTTGACCCAAGAAAGGTACCGCAGGTTCTTCAAAAATACATTTGGACATTTTTCCAAACAAGCGATGAGTCCCTGACATGTTGTCGAAGGAGTTGAAGATTTTTAGAAAAAAATGAAAATATCGTCCAAGTAAACCAAACAAATTGATAGAGAATGGCACAAAACATTTCATTGATGTATCCTTGAAAAACTGCTGGTGCATTACATAACCTGAAAGGCATCACAAAGTACCTGAAGTTGCCATCTCGGGTATTGAAAGCAGTTTTCCACTCACCCCCCTCTCGTATGCGGATGAGGTTGTATGCCCTACATAGATCGAAGCTCCACACTCCTTGTCAAACAATTCAGAAGACTTGAGGGGGAGAGGATACCTGTTCTTAATTGTACTGTCATTGAGGCCACAATAGTCGATACAGGGTCTAAGGCCACCATCTTTTTTTTCCACAAAAAACCCCTGCACTGGCTGGAGAAGTAAATGGTCTAATAAAACCTTTTTCGAAGTATCCTTAATATACTCGGACATAGACGCTGTTTCCAGAACCGAAAGAGGATAAACATAACCACGAGGGGGCGCCTTCCCTGGAATAAGATCAATGCCACAATCCCAGTAGCGATGGGGTGGCAGTGAATTGCTTGCTTTTTCAAAAAAGACATCAATGAAGTTGGAGTATGGCTCAAGAATTTGAAGATTTAGATGCTACTGAGATCTCAGGAAATTTAGAGGTGTCACCTTTATGAGAAACAGGAAGACTACGCATGTGAAGAACTTTAGAAAGGCAATTGTTCTGGCAGTGAGATCCCCAAGTTAGTACCTGCATAGTCCAAAGTGGGATTATGGATCTTCAACCAAGGCAAACCTAATTAATACTAGAGCATGGGTACTTTTAGGAAGAACTAGAAATGTAATTTCTTCATGATGGAGAGCACCTATTCCAAGGGTGACCAGAGTAGTTTCAGAAGAAATTAGACCAGCTTGGAGAGTACTTCTATCTACCCTGGATAGGAACATAGTATTTTGTAGGGGTCTAACCGGTATGCTGAGGTCTTGTACAAGGGCTTTGGAGATTATATTTCCAGCCGTGCCAGAATCCACTAATGCCAAGAGATTTTTCATTTGTGAGGCTACCCAGAGAGAAACTGGTAATAACGGATTAATCGATTGAGAGGACATAGATAAAAAAAACAGCTGGAGACCTACCTGTACGGTTAGGGTTTCTCATTTCCCAAAATCTGGGAACAAGAACTTAGGAAATGTCCAGATTCTGCGCAATAGAGACAGAGTTGGTTACACAGATGACAGGCGAGACCTATTAACCTGCATGGGCTCCTCTTGCGATAAAGACAAAGGGCTGCTGACAGGACAAACAAAAGGAGGACGAGTTCGCGGGTGGTCTTCACACCACCAGCTCACTTTCCTTTCACTATGCCATAATTCAATTCTAATACACAGTGATATTAGATCGGCTAAAGTCTCTGGCAGATCTCTAGAAGCCAATTCGTCTTTGATTTTATCTGACAGACAATGTAAAAAGGCGGCTCTGAGGGCTGCATTGTTCCATTGGACCTCAGAAGCAGTGGTTTGAAATTGTACAACGTACTGACCCACAGAGCGGGAACCTTGTCGGACTTGTCAAATTTCAGAAGGCACTGAAATAGACCTGCCTGGTTCATTGAATATCCTTTTAAAAGTTTTAATGAATTCCTCATAACTAGACATCAGAGGATCTGCCCGCTCCAACAAGGGGGACCCAGTGAGCAGAGAAATAATATATATGACCTTGGAATTTGGGAAGGAAAATTTGTGAGGAAGGTACTCAAACTGAATTTCACAGACATTAATGAACCCTCAGCGGTTTTTAGGGTTGCCATCAAAATGGTTTGGATGAACTAACGGGAGACGAGACTGATGTGGAGCATAAGCTCCCAAAGGAGGTACAGGAGGAAATTGCAGTGGTGCTGGATCCATTACTGAAAGAACTTGACTGGCCAGTGAGTTCCAGAAGATGTTGCCCCATGAGTTCTTGAGTGGCTTCTTGGGATTCCATATGAGAAAGCAGATTATATAGAACTCCATCACCCTGAACCCCGGCAGCCTCCATATGCCCTGGTGTTGATTGACCTCAGTTGCGGGTGCAGTGGCCAGTGAGCTTGGGTGAGTTGATGGTAATAAATGGGGAGGCAATATGTAAGTCTTCCTCAAAGACTCTCAGATGTTGACAAGACCTACTCTGAGGCGCGAAGTCTAATCCACTTAATGGTATTCACCAGTGACCTCTCCAAGTGGGATATGGGTTTCACTGCACCAAGTGAACAGGTCGCGGCCTCCAGAGTAGGTATCTGAGAGAAGCGGGAAGACAAGGGACAGAACTCGGAATGTACTGGAGGAGTATCTGCTATGATAAATCAGACACTGATTAGCGATGGGGACCACTCCGGAGATCAGGCCCTATGTATCTTAGTGTGAGATGAGAAAATGCATTCTCATATTCAATAATTCAGTGGTTCTTTATGGGTTTAATGGTTTATTTTGGAACTGTTGTCTTCCTCAGAAGGATAGTTAGGAGCTGATTGGCTGGTACTTTATCTCTCTCCACTTTATCACTCTCTAAGGCTTAGTACATCTCTCCCCTGGACTAAAATCTTATTACCTAAATCTTACTAGGGTTGTCAATTATTCTTTCTGCGGACACCACATGTCCTATATCTGTCACTGATGACTCACAGGACAAATACAGTAACCCTTCTTTCTTTAGCTTGTCCATCATAACCCTCTTCTTAATTTCTTTAAGATCTTTCACTGTACTTTTTTTCTCATGTACTCAACAGGACTGAGGACCTCATTCAGAGTCTGTCGAAGCGGCCGCACGGTCGTACGGAAAAAGGGGCCGGATATGCAAATTATTCCCTCGCAAGTTGCGTCCTTAAGTTCGGATCGGTAGTTGGCCGACCAAGGGGAGGAAGCGGTCGGAAGACAAAAAAATACGCCCCCTTCTCGTACGCATTGCACGTCATCTCCGGGCATATAAGGATTAATAGAGACCATCGGAACTGGTCATAGAGCTTAAGGTTGACCATACACTCTACGATCAGTGTAAAAACTTCCCATGTCACATGTGCCATGACGCTACTTTGTTAATTATGCACTCCCATAATCCGTATGCACTCCCATAAAACGCCGTTCGCATAATGAGGCACACCTGCGTTTTCAAGCACCTTCCCTTGTTACCACCCACAAACGCCTCCATCTGTCACTCAAACTACCGACCTGGCTGTGTTCAAGGAGAGAGAAATTTCTGATCGTATCGGCAAGTTTGCGCACGCGCATTGCGAACTTTACGCATGCGCAGTATAGCGAACATCGGTGGCGTACGACCGTGCGGCCGCAACGACCGACTCTGAATGAGGTCCTGAGTACCAGCAACTTTTATTTCGGGAAACCGGAAGATCTTCTGCTGTCATCACTGGTATAGTGTAACACACCTGCCTGGAACTTGTATCACCAGACTTCTCCATTCCAAATACTAGATCAGGGAAACACTTATCTGGCCACAGAATCTTCATCAGTGTAAGTGAGCACCAGTACATTGTTTCAAAGTATCTATACATAGGATAAAATGTCTGGTCTTCCAAAAGATGATGCCAAGTTTGAAATAGATGCTTATCGCAGTACATCAACAACAATTTTACCCTATAAAAGTGACAGTGATGGGCAGAGTTGTGCGATTTCAAATCTGATAAAACACTACAAACTGCCAGGGACTTTAAGGGAGTGCTGAGATTTAAAAAAAAATGTGTTTTTTTTTATGACATACAGTATGCAATTTTTACCTCACATGCACTATATAAGATTGCCTACTGCATAAGCTTAGTTGATAGGGGTTGCAGGAGTTAATGGTTAGAGAGAAAGAAGGAGAGGAGAGAGGACAATCAGTGAAGTGTTGTAAGTTGACTATTGATTTGTCTGTCTTCTGTATGTGTGCTTTTTATGACAATTTTCTCAATTTAGCTTTTATTGATTATTGTCTTTATTAATTTCATTGGTCTTTCGTCTTATGTGTGTGTGTTGGTGTGGATCCGTGAATGCAGGGGTACTATAAAAGATGTGGAGAATTAGAACCACAGAAAGGATTCTCACACATAAAGGGTCTCATTCAGACCCACTCACAAGCGCCTATGTGCTCGCAAGAGGGTCAATGTTGTGGCCCTGCAAGCAGCGGCCGCACTGCGCGTGCGCAAGCCCCGGGGCGAGAGAGAAATTCTCTCGCTCTGGGACTCACTACAAAAGGGGCGGCTGTCGATGGTGATCGACAGCTTGTCCTGTTTTGTAGGCAGGGCAGGGGGGTGGCTACACAAATGGAGGCGTTCCCGACGGAACGCCTGCCATTTGTGGGCGGCCCTACTGACTTCACTTGTGATGTCAGTGGTGAGCTTCCAGCTCTAATAGAGCCGAAAGCTCGCTGGGGCTTGTGGTAGACTAGACCCTACCACAAGGGTCTTGTTGCAAGCCCCGATGGTTGCGATGGTCTTGACCATCGCGACCATCAACCTGGCCACTCGCTAAAGCTGTGAGTGGTCACCCACAGCCTAGCGAGCGGCCGGGAGGCTGGCTCTAAACATAGAAGCGGCTGCCCTCATTCAGAGCGAGCACTCACATTTTGCGAGCGGCTCTGAATGAGGTCCAAAGAGTTGGACTCCTCAGTAGTTGTAACAAAGTGATATTTTGTCACAAATTACATTGATGTTCCAAGACCCATTGGTTTTTTCATCATGACATGTCCTGATGAAAAGACAGATGGGTCTTAAAACGTCAACAGCACCTACTGAGGAGGGCCACCTGTTTTTTTTCCTGAGGGGCTGTTCAGCTCGGTATGGGAAGTTGTTAGGGGGCACCAGTCAAAATTTTGCCTAGGCACCAAATGGGCTAGGGCCGGCTCTGGGTGAGTACTTGTCACCGGGGTGGGGGAGGTTAGATGAGAATACAGTGCACTGGTAGCCAGCTTATAAAAATGTCACAAATTTACCAACTGGCCGCGGCTGCAGGGGGGCAGGTTGGCGGGCCCCTACAAGCTTTGGGCCCTTGGGCAACTGCCCAACAAGCCTAATGGAAGAGATGGCCCTGGATATAGCTGTTCCTGCTTTTGTTATTTGTATGTATCTAATAAATGTGATGGGTTAGAGAAAATCTGATATTTCCACTAAATTCAGGATCCAAAAATTAGGTGAAACACATATTCGGGAATCTTTTTACATTTTGTTGTGTAGTGTTATCAGACTTCTGAGTTACCATATGGTTGTGCAGAATGGTCGCCGAACTGAGACACCGGAGCCATTTTCATTGCGCACTGGATCAGTTTACCCATGAAAGGTCACAACACACCTACGTTTGAGTCGCCACCACCACTTTGCAGCCCATAAACGGTCCCTGTCTGTCATTCACTTTGCAAATAAATCCTCACTGCCAGTGACAGCGATAATGACACTTGAAGCATGCGCAGTGCAACTCAGATGAATGCGCAGACTATCGTTAATCGCTCAACTGCACAAATATCAGCAATGCATCCATCTCTGAATCAATCTCTCTAAAAAGGAACCAGAAGTAGTGCCCCATCATTGCAGGGTCCCAGTATCCTTGGTAGTGATGCTACATTGTCAGAATGTCTTGATGAAAACATTCCTCCTGTTCATCACCTACACTATCCAGGTTATCAGGGAAAAAGTCTAGATGGAATTGTAAAAAAATTAATATTATGTGACATTCTACAACCCATATTCTTGCAGTTTCCAATATTTCATCCACGATGGACACGTATTAGGCCTCTTTTCTGTTCTCTAAGGGTGCATACACACCTGTACGATATCTGCCTGATTAGGCCGATTTAGCCAAATCGGAACAACAAATCGGGCATATCGTGCAGTGTGTATGCCCAATTTGCGCGTACCTGCAGTCGCATGCGATATCGTGCGATTTCCTGTGCTGCACAGTCAATCATACGATATCGCATGTGGGCCTGTACAAGTTAATGAACGATGGAACCCTGATAGTTCCATCTTCCATTAAATCTTTCATTAAATCTGCGATGTCCAGGGTGAAGGTAAATCGCCCTGAACATCGGCACGATTGCCGGTCGTTTAGGTGTGTACCCTGCCTAAAAATGTAGCTTTGCTAAACTTTGGAAACTTTTCCTTCAGATTTCTGAAAGCCTGGCATTCTTTATCCAGAGATTTCATGAAAATCTTCATCAGTCCCAACTTAATGTGAAGTGGAGGTAAACTGATTTTATGTGGCTCAACCAATGGAGTGTACTCAACGTTTCTCTCTCTGGCCACTTCTCCATGATCATTTGGGCCCTATTTATTAAGCTTGTTTTTGCTAAAGAAACATGAAAAATGTGTTTTTACACCACTTTCACATTATGTGCAGGATGCAGCAACCGGAGAAATGCAGTCAAACCCTCAAACTGCATTTCTCATATGCACCAAGCCCCGGAACGCGATGCACTCCAGGGCTTGTTTGCGGTGGGTAATGCCATCTTCCCCGGGCCGGTGCAAGGCTTCCCGGCACTTTAGGCAAAACGTCTGCCTACTGCCCCCCCCTCCCCCCCCCCCTCTCTCTCTCCACAAACACATTTTAACCCCTCAGGTAAAGTGTGGAGGTGGAGTGTCTTAAAAGTTCCAAAGCTGGCCACTGTCAAACAGGGAAACGCCCCCTCCAAAGAAGAAAATGTAAAAATTCATTATATGCGACATTTGCTGGTACACCCAGGCAAGGTAGTGTAGTCAGGGGACGATAGATAGATAGATAGATAGATAGATAGATAGAGTCACTCTAATGTAAAATGGAGCGTCCAATGTCTGCTCGAAAGTGAGACTTGTACCGCACCATGGCAGATTAGATCCGCATCAGGTAGGCGTCTAAGTAGGCAGCCCATTGGCTGCAGCAAATATATACACAAAACCAGTGCTAAATAAGATGGACGGTGTAATGTAAACCACAAAGTTTTATTTAAAAAGCATAAATACCTCAAATAAAAAATTAATGAATAAAAGTTCACAATAGCACAAGATAAATGAATATCTGTTCCTGTGTAATAAACAGCTGGACCTAGGACAACCTCCGATATGTCCCATACAGATGAATAGATATATGAAGGCAACACTTAATTACCATGAGGTGTTGTGTAAATCACCAGCACAGTCCTTAGCATTCCAGATGCAGCACTTTGTAAACTGTGTAATCAAGCCACATGGAAAGTTCCAGTATATGCCAAAGGGGTCCAGGAGGAGTAGAGCAGAGTCCAAATTATAGTCCAGCAGAATTACAGGAGTACAGAGGGTCTCAACGCGTTTCACTGGGTAAAGAAGACCACCCAGCTTCTTCAGGAGTATGAAACTGTGGGCCTGATTCAGAGTCGCTCGTAAGCGGCCGCTCGTTTGCTCCGAGCGATGTTCGCACATCTGCGCATGCGTATGGGTTTTAGTACGCATGCGCGAATCAGTCAGTGCGGTCGAAAATCGTGTGCTTGCAAAATAGCGAATGCCTACTAATTTGAGTGACAGGATGAGGCATTTGTGGGTGGTAACAGGGGAAGGTGCTTGAAAACGGGGAGTGGAGATCCGAACGCAGGCGTGCCAAACGGTCAAAACGGGTGTTTTAAGGGTGTGCATAATTAACAAAGCAGCGTCATTGACCACGTCACTTGGTTGTCTTTTAGCCTGAACTGCTCGCATGATTGCGGTAGGGAAATCCAACCACAAGCACTGCGAGCAGTTCAGACGCCTATCGATGTACTCGATTAATCAAATAAATAGCGGAGATGACGTAGGATGCGAGAGGCCAGGGGGCGTTTTTTCCTAAATAGTGAGCGCATGTTTTGTTTGCTCGTTCAGACATAGAGGCATCAACAGACCGCAAAGAGCGAGCACTTAATTTAAATAGCCAGCCCCTTTTTATGAACGAGCGTCCGCAAATAGCGTCCGGTTCTGAATCAGGGCCAGTGTCCATAGTTAGCCCTCTTTTATACCCAGAGGTAATCAACCAAATGGTTGCACTTGAGGTTAATTAACTGCATAATCAAAACAAACACTGTCCATCAAAATTGAATTAACTCCACATAATCATTTATTTATTTAATAAAAATGAAGGCAATCTTACTCAGCACCTAATAAAAACCATTTATAGAGTCTACCAACCTTTATTATAGATTACAATATCTCTGTATATACAATCATATGACCGGATGACGTCACTCGATCACCTGACCCGACTATCACGTGGGTACCAACAGGCCACTAGGATCATTTGAAGCAAGGCTGCTACATGAGGCGTGTAAACGCGTAAGAAGTCACTTGTAGTCACGTGACGGAGAATCTCGTGACCGCATGTGGAGGAGGATGCGGGTAGACATTCTCCGCACTAAGTGTATGACGCATGTAGTCACATGATAATGAATCATGTGACCGCATGTGAATGAAAGTCACGTGCAATCACGTGATGAGAAGTTACGCGACCGCATGTGAAGGGGAATGTGGAAAAACATTCTCCACATTAAATGGATAACACATGTAGTCACATGATAACAAATCATGTGACCACATGTAAAAGAGAGACAAATGACTACAGTTAGACAATGGGGTAAATATATGGCCGAAGTCACATGACCGGGTGACAAATGAATATTTAAACAAACCAATAAATCTTACTATCGGAGGTTTAAACCATACATATCTAGTGGGAAAAATATACAGATAACTCTGCTCTATTGACATGACTGCCATGTCCAGAGACATACTAATCAACATATGACCATCAGAGAAGGACATAAAGTGAAAACTAATATTAATATTGGAATCCTCTAGGGGAAATCAAATATATAAATATATGATGTGGGTTATCCAGATATACACAGAAATTAAAACTATTATGAAACTAGTATGAAAGTGTAAAGATGACAATAATAATAATAATAATAATAATACATGGACAAAATGCATTAAAATAATAAGAATAATAATACATATGAATACAAAAAATAAATAAATGAAAAATTATATACATAATGAATAAAATCCTATAAATGATGTAATGATAAACTAATTACAGAATTGAGTTCCATTGATTCGTTCAAGCCATCAGGGTACAGGGAACTAAATTTCAACATCCATTAGACCTCTCTACTACATAATCTGTTGAACCGGTTCCCTCCCCTTGCTATTGGAGGAATGCTCTCAAGTCCAACAACCCTCAAACATTTGGCTGCAGCATTATAACATAAATTGTCACTACTGCATTACAGTCCATCTTTGTGACAGGCCCATAGACATATATAAATATATATATATATATATATATATATATATATATATAATAAATGATAGAAGTGAGGGCACTCACTGTTGCAGCAAAAAAATACTACTTGTATTATTAATACAGATTGCAACATTTCGGTCATATTACAGACCTTTGTCAAGGCACAAGTATATCAAGAAGCCACAACCAGCTGTAGTAGTAGCATATATATATAATATATATATATATATATATATATATATATATATATATATATAGCCTTATATATACATACATATATATATATATATATGTGTGTATCTGTAAACATAATATATATGCACATATGCATATATATATATATATATATATATATATATATAAATAAATCAATCACAGGGGCTCTGCACTCACCATAATAACTAACAATAATAATAATAAACATAATAAACAGTGGTGTTTTGGTTCATGAATTGATCAATGCATTTAAGCTTGCAGCCCCGGTCACGGGACCCCACTTTACTGCAAGTCCCTACTCTATTGCCCAGAATTATAACATGGACATAGCCATCACATTAGTGTTAAACTCAGGGTATGCTATCAAGGATTAAAGGGCCTGATTCAGAGCCGGACGCTATTTGCGCTCGCTCGTTCAGAAAAAGGGGCCGGATATTTAAATAGAGCGCTCGCTCTTTGCGGTCTGTTGACGCCTCTATGTCTGAACGAGCGAACGAAACATGCGCTCGCTATTTTTTGTAAAACGCCCCCTGGCCGCTCGCATCCTACGTCATCTCCGCTATTTATTAGATTAATCGAGTACATCGAAAGGCGTATGAACTGCTCGCAGTGCTTGTGGTTGGATTTTCCTACCGCAATCATGCGAGCAGTTCCATCTAAAAGACAACCAAGTGACGTGGTCGATGACGCTGCTTTGTTAATTATGCACACCCTTAAAACGCCCATTTTGACCGTTTGGCACGCCTCCGTTCGGTTCTCCACTCCCCGTTTTCAAGCACCTTCCCCTGTTACCACCCACAAACGCCTCATCCTGTCACTCAAATTAACAGGCATTCGCTATTTTGCAAGCACACAATTTCCGACCGCAATGACTGGTTCGTGCATGCGTATTACAACCCATACGCATGCGCAGTTGTGCGAACATCGCTCGGAGCGAACGAGCGGCCGCTTACAAGCGGCTTTGAATCAGGCCCAAAGCTCACAGCAACTTTGATTTTAAATGTGAGACAGTTACCAAGCACACCTGTTGCTTCGCACCTAGGAAAACAGCTGACACAAGTTAGATAACTAGTTAAAAGGGGTGCATGAGAAAAATTAATCATAATAAACAAAAAGCACAAAACCACGGCACTCACCATTCCTAGATTTGGGATGCAACATGGCATGTGATCACATTGTTTAAATAGAAATCACAGGGGCTCTGCACTCACCATAATAACTAACAATAATAATAATAAACATAATAAACAGTGGGGTTTTGGTTCATGAATTGATCAATGCATTTAAGCTTGCAGCCCCCGTCACAGGACCCCACTTTACTGCAAGTCCCTACTCTATTGCTCAGAATTATAACATGGACATAGCCATCATATATATATATATATATATATATATATACACACATACATATACAATTTACCTCTGAATAATGTCCAACAGAATGAGTGGAGAGGCCTCCGGTGGAGAGGACATCAGGCTGGAAAGTCTGTGCTCTGTGGCTCAGTCAGGGCCCCTGCACAGGATGGGAGGAGGGGCGCAAGTGCTGGGAGCCAGAAAGCATAGGCACTAGGCAGACTGTCAATCCAGACGGAGCAGCAGAGTGGGCCCGTTGGTGACACAGTGACGTCACCATCGCCGGACTCAGGTCAGTGCTGCTGCTGCTGCAGTTTATATCCTGCGGCACTAGATGTAGCCTGTACAGAGGTATTTTTTTTAGCTTTCTCTGTGGGACGGGTGTAGATGGGCCACTGGGGTAAGTAGCCTTCACCAGGTGGCTCTGGGAGAGACAAGACCATGCCCCCTCTCCAAGGCAGCCTTAGCAGGCCACCTTCTCAGGTCTGGCTCCCTTAGGCAGCTGCCTAATGGAAGCTCTGGCCCTGCATCTTCCTAATGGCATTACCATAGAAGCCAATGGGCTTCTTTCTGCAGAGTGCTGTAAGAGGGATACCATTGGATCCCTCCAAGCACCCCTCGCGACGCGTGCATCCCTCTGCGCAGAAGGACGCCGGAGAAGCTTGTGGGTCATAGACCCAGAAGTCCCTCCATCGCAAACGGCCACTTTTAGCAAGAGTGCAGTCCTTTGCGGTGATCGTCATGCATACCGGTGTTACCAACGCCGCAATGCATGAGAAGACTGGCGGGATGCCGTCCTATGTTAGCTTCACTTAAATGTATTAAAGCCCTTTGCATATTTTTAGTAAGCAGACAGCATTTACCATGTTTGTAATAGGAATTGTGATCTGCTTCCAATTTACCAAAGTAATTTGTGAAAAAACACTATGGGGGTAACCCTGAAAGCAGAGCCCCAGTAGGTGCCTGTGATTAGCCTGCACATCCGCATTTGAGATGTGGCATGTGATAAATAGGGCCCTTATACTTGATTCTCTCCAATAACACAGCCATAGGGGCATATTCAATTAGCCGCGGGAGTTCACCCTGCGGCTAATTGTTGTGCTGATCCAATTCAATTAGGGGGGATTCCTTGTGCGGGAGTCCCAGAGACCCCGCGTGACAGTCCTCGCAGTCGGACTTTACCACACACCTCATGGATGTGCGAGGTAAAATCCGCATAAAAACGGCCTAATCGGCCTCGCGCGCAACGGAAAAAACACTGCTTCTGCAGTTTTCACAGAATAAGTGTGTTTACACATGGGTCCCAATTTAACGATGCGGGGAAAAAGCTATTTAATTGAATAGCTAATCTCCGTGCCGCGGGACTTTGGCCCGGCAAATAGTCAGGGGTGAACTCCCGCGGCTAATTGAATATGCCCCATAGAGTCATAAGTTTCTTTCATGGCCACCGCATAGGTCAGAGGCACTGAAGGGAGTTTGGGCCTAATTCAGACCCACTCGCGAGCACTGAACGCTCGCAAGCGGGTCGATGGTGCCCTAGAGCCAAAAGCACTCCTGGGCTTGCGGCAGCGAGACCCTACCGCAGGGTCTCGTCGCAAGCCCGATGGTCGCGATGGTCAATCTTTTTGGCCGCTCGCATAAGCTGTGGGTGGTCACCCACAGCTATGCGAGCGGCCAGGAGGCCTCTCCATTTTTAGGTAGGAGGGCCCTGATTCAGAGCGAGCGCTCTGGTCAGAGCGTCCGGCTCTGAATCAGGCCCTTTGTTCCCATTATGGAGTAACACTGCTTTTAGACTACTCTTCGAGGAATCAATAAACTGTTGCCACTCACTAGCATAGTGGTAAACACCAAACTCAATTATTAAACTATTAACATCAATACACACACATTACATTTTTCTTTTCAAAAAATGTGGCCAAAGAAAAGTCCGGTGGTGAAACAAATGATGCGGGGAGAGATGAGAATCTGGTTGTTGTGGTCTTTAAGAACCGATAATGCGGCTAATGCCGATGGTGCGGCCACTGGGCCGATGGTGTGGCTAATGAGCCAATGAATGTGGCCAATGGGCCGATGTTGCGGCTGGTGAGCCGATGCTTTGAACGGTGGGTCGATGTTGCAGCCAATGGGCCAATGATTCAGCGAATGAGCCGATGATGAAGACCAACGGGCCTTAGTTGTGGCTGGTGAGCCGATGTTGTGACCTGTGGGTCGATGTTGCGGCCAATGGGCCGATGATGCGGCTAATAAGCCAATGATGAAGGCCAACGGGCATAAGTTGCTGCTGGTGAGCCGATGTTGTGACCAGTGGGTCGTTGTTGTGGCCGATAATGTGGCTAATAAGCCGATGATGAAGGCCAACGGCCCTAAATTGCGGCTGGTGAGCCTATGCTGTGACCAGTCAGTCGATGTTGCAGCAAATGGGCCGATGAAGCGGCTAATAAGCCGATGATGGCTGCCACTGGACCGATGGTACTGCTGATGGTGCTGGAAAGCGATGGGTGCTGCAGCTTGTGGAGCCGATGACAGCACGAGGATGCAGGAGCTGTTATGATAGCCAATGTCCTGGAGGCGCTGCTGGTACTGCGGTGGCTGAGTGCCGATGATGGAACCAGGCACAGACGGAGGCTGGAATGGCAGCGCTGCAGGAGTTGCCAGGTAAGTCAGTCAGGAAGCTGAATACACCCTCAGTGTCAGCCGACAGCAGACAACAGCTGGTGCTGCAGCTAGGAGAGCTGGAGGCAGCACGAGGACGGCTGAGAGGAAGTGTGTCCTGGAGCGGCCGAGCAGTCGGAGGAGACACGGAGGACTTGCAGCAAGTAAGTAATGCTGACCATGCAGCAGAGCTGAGCGCTGAAGTAAACGCTATAGCCGGCGAGGCAACAAAAGTTCAGGGAGTTTAAATAGAGGAAGGACTCATCAGGTGACATGGGAGGAACCCAGCCCAGGTCTCAGAAGTCCGGATCTCCTGGGGGCAGGTCCAGTGGGAACAGGATCAGGATCAGGATAATCTTGAGCCATGTATAAGTCCTGGACTGGACTTGTAACAGGTGTGAGGTGATTCGTCTTGTGTTTGGTACTCCGCTGTAATTTCTGTATCATCTAACTCGCTTTCCTCTGATGTCCCCGATTCACTGGTACACACAAGAGGTACAGGAACAGGCAGCCCTTCTCCACGAGCACAGATATTAGCATGGTAGACACTTTGGGATATTTTATAGTGTGTTTAGTTCTACTGGAATGCCCAGCAATACTAGATTTACATATATAACAGTCAGTACAGTGGCCCATAATATCACGCCATACCATTGGGACAGCGAACAGTAAAGGTCACATATCTCCTTATCGTGATCAGCCAGAGTGCTAGGACACAGAGAAGGGGGTTATGTTATGAAGCAAGTTGGTGTAAGAACACCCCCTGGTTACTGATGGTCATCATACAGTCCAGGGAGCTTCCTGCTTACTTCTCCCTCGGCACACTGGCCAGAAGCTGGGACAGGAGCCAGCAAGCAACATGGCGTCCAGCGCTAAGAGGAGGGTTCTGCCCAAGGACAAGCACATGGAGGAAGAGGAGGGGGATTCCGATGACATAGAGGATGAGGTGTTTGGGCAGGATGCGTACCCCATAGTGCACAAAGAAGGGAGTCTTGCCAAGCACTTACTATGATTAAATATTTTAATTTTAATATTTCAATATTTTAAAATATCTCAAAAACCTTACGTGATATCAAATTTCTGATGGTAAATTTGGATTATTGTTCATTGATATATATCAGGTCAGATACAAAATGGCTGTTGAGTAGTGTAATCGACTGATGTGCAGTCGAGCTGCATCTTTAAGATTGTAATATGACATAAAATATATATTTATTTATTATCAGTTATTTATATAGCACACACATATTCTGTAGAGCTTTGCAAGGCGCTACCGAATGAGAAACTACTGGAGATCTAATGCAGCAGTGTAATTAACCAACTGTGGGGGTTAAATAGATGAAGAGGACCAAACAGAATACATAAAACTGCGCAAAAGAAACAATAGCTAAAAATTCACAATACAAAAAAACATATTTTATTAAAATCTATCATCGAAACATTGCAACATAATGTAGCATTATGTAACCAAATAAGTCACATATACGTGTAAAAAACCACATACAAAGCCTCAGTAATCCCTTGATGTTGTTCCTATCAGAATGAGCACACTAGGAAACGGTAATCAGAAATGTTAGGAGTCCTAAACTCCGAATGATAATGCAATATTGTACACTGTGTGCAAACCTGAGCGCTAGGTAAATTTTCACCAAATTCCAAGGTGATTTAGTCAGAGAACTGTTCACCACCTTGCAAATGAGGTGAATATTATGCAGGTTTTAATTGTTCTGTCTGTCCCAATAATAAGGAGTGCCCTTTAAAGGGTTATAGCTGTAGTAGAAAAGGCAGATAATCAATGCCTAGTGATATTATTCACACACACAGTCTCCGTGTATTAATGCTGCAGCTGAAAATCAGCGTGTATACACTGGAATGTCCCGTCTGTCTTGATGGGTACTCTTTTTAGTGGGTTGTAAAAGAAGCAGCGTCGGCAGGCATAAAGAAATAAAGTAAATACTCACAGCCTCTATATATTAGATAGCACTATAGCTGGATATCAGCATACTGCTGGTCCGAGCGTCCTCGGAACCTGTTACCTCCGCTGCTACCTCCGCTATACCCCAGGCATAAACTCTTTTTTTTTAAACGGAGCTATTAGCTTCGGCATAAAATCCTACATGTTTTGTCCCCTTGGGGACTTCATCAGGGGTAATCAAATAGGATCACAATCAGTTCATATGTGGTCTCAGTGGATCTTGTAAAAATGCATCACAGGTCAATGGAGAATAGATACTTTTTACATGCCTTAGCCAATAAGATCACAACTGATTCATATGCAAAGTAAATGTCTTGGAGAATAATGAAGAGTCGACAATTAAGTGTAGATTAGCTTCTCTGTGCAAGTTTCAGCATATCACTGGTCCAGTTCAATAGTACACCATGAGTAAATTACACAGCTCAGCTGCTGCAGAGGTTTTGTGAGGTTCGGCTAACAGAGGATCCTCATAGAGGTTCAGCATTATAAATTTTTGCCGCAAGATAAGGGTTCTTTTCTTGTAATATATATATATATATATATATATATTTATATATATCGCTCCCCCCAAAAGGCAGAGGAGGTCTCCCACTGCAGCCCAGCACACAGCAGCATATTCTGGGTTGCTGACAGGTAAGAGGGGGGGACTAATTACCTGGGTCCCTCAACAAGTCCGGGCCCAGGTAACTAGTACCCACTCCCCCCCTCACGGCGGCTGTGCTTGGGACACTGTGATTCTGCACAACACTTTTAATATTTCTCAGGCGTTATAATATTCTGAGTTTCAGTGCCCCCTTTGTCTTCCCCACACCCACATTCCAATAATTAAATCACGATGGTTGTATTACAATTAATCATTCCTTTCTCTTTATACTTTTTTCCTGAATTGTGTCCACCTTTAAAGGTTTTACTTCCTTTCAAACCATGTGGGAATACCTTACATTTACCACATGTTTAAAATCCTTCTGCTCTACCAAGGGAGACACTGGTCTCATTTTTCTCACATATTCCAGGTAAACAAACTAGGAAACAAATATGATTTCAAAGTCTTGGCCTTTCTGAAAACCAGATCTGTTTTTTGGGCAACATGTACAAACAAAATTGGGTCCATCTGAATAATATTCCAATATTTCATGAGAATCTTCTGAATTTCATCACTAGAACAATTATATGTCATAAATGGATAATAAAACCTATTATCATTCTCTTTCATTGTTTTATCTGTTGCCTTATACACCATCAAATCCTTTCTTCTAGCTTCCTTGCTCTATCCACCGCTGTATTAATTAATGAAAGAGGAAAATCTTTTCAAAGGAATATCTCCTTATAAATTTCTGATTGCTCTTCAAACTTTTTACAGAGGTACAATTGCGTCTAAGCCTGACCAACTAGGAGAATGGCAGATTATTTTCCATTTTTGTGTTGACAACTATTAAAATCTAAATAATTGAGCTATCTAGTTTATTTTTTTATTTTTTTTACTCTTTTGTATAGTATTGATTCCATATGTGAATGGAACCTCTTGGTTCCCCTCTTTACTGTTTTGATGATGTTATACACCATTTGCACTATTGTACAACTATTTGTGAACATTGCTTTCCTTTTTTATTAACATTTGTATTATTGTTCATTGCGACGTCTGTAAATGTGACACTTGACACTTCAATAAAAAAATGTGTTTTAAAAAATATTTAATCTAAATAATTGTTACTATCAACCTTTTTAAAGAAGGTATATGTCTCAATAGTTCTGGTATCTAGTTGACGGTTTTTAGCACTAATGCTGGCCATACACCTGCACGATTTCGGGCCGATTGCCTGATTTTCGATGAGTCATATGATGGATCATGTGGAAATCGTGTATTTTTTAAGTAAGATAAGATCTGATGTGTGCTCCCGCAGCTCCTTAAATCGGATCTTATGATCAGATGTGCAGCCCATATGTTCCATCGTATCATGTGCAGATCGTGCCGTTTATTTTGTTCATGTGATCCATCGTGCAGCAATTCAAGTAATTTCAATGACTGTTTCCCTAATGAGCACGTGAGGCACAGGATCGATCATACGACAGATTTTGTGCTAAGAAAAACAGCAAATATGCTGCCGGGACTGCCAGGGAGCT
The DNA here is from genome assembly GCA_031769625.1 of Taudactylus pleione. Lineage (NCBI taxonomy): Eukaryota > Metazoa > Chordata > Amphibia > Anura > Myobatrachidae > Taudactylus > Taudactylus pleione. The sequence goes on along the minus strand of JAUIMM010000264.1, from coordinate 2,562,193 downwards.
CCTGGGAGTCGGATGCTGAATCGCAACGTATGTTGGTCATGCAGGTGTATGGCCAGCTTAAGAATCAAGTCCAAAAATTCAACATCTTGTTTTTGGAAGTTATATGTAAACTGTAAATTCCAATCATTTATATTCAAATATTTCTCAAAATCTCCAAACTCATCATGTGCGTAAGTGTTCCTTCCACACACTGTAACCCTTTAAAATGTGGGATTGAGTTGTACAAACTTTACACATCTATAGTGCCCCTGCCAAATTCTTTCTTCTTCCCACAAGAAAGTGTCCAACAATTGCAGTACATGAGTGGAATCTTTAACATAAGTATCCAATAGCAGCACATATTTAAAAAAATATATATCTACATACTCAGAGATTCTAGTCGCCAGAGAATCAATTCCCGAGATAATTGGGTGACCTGGCTGCCTGTTCCGATTTTTATGTATCTTAGGTAAATAGTATATAGTAGCTAATCTCGGAGATTCTTTATATAAATAATTATATTCCTCATTCCCTAATATGATTAAATTTATCCCTTTATCCAAAAGTTGTTTTCAAATTTCCAACTATTGCCTGGTGGGCTCCCCCTTTAATCTGCGATAAGAGTTTTCAATCGACGATAATATGTACATCTCTGCTTCATAATCGGTCCGTTCTAAAATAACTAATCTCCCACCCTTATCCGCTTGTTTTATTATAATATTTTTATTCTCCATAAATTTTTCAAGGCTTTATTCTTTGCTGGGATTAGTTTATTATTTATTTTATTTTATCAAAATTAATTTTATTTCTACTAACTGTGCAAATGATCCAAATGGGACCCTCTGGATTCTACAGGATAAAAGGTGGACCTAGATTTTAACCCCGATGCATTATCATATTTGCTCCCAATTTTTATGGGTACAAGGGATTTGTTGTTTTGTCTTATAAAATGCTGTTTTAGGGTCATTTTACATACAAATAGATTTAAGTCCATGTACAAATTAAATGTATTAGCTCCCGCATTAGGGGCAAATGATAAACCCTTTTGTAATAACTTTTCCTCTACCTTAGATAATGGAGATTAAGCCAAACTATAAATCCCTTTGTCTTTCAGCTTTGAAGTGCTGAGATCAGTGCTCTTTTTGTATGGGGTCCTTTACCCCTCTCTTCCTTCTACTTTTCTGTTTCTTTTTCTGATTCCTGTAGGGGAGACCCTGCTCCCTCCCATATCCGGTTTCAGAAGCATGGATTTGCATCTTCCTTATAAAAATATCATGGAGAACTCATTACCATTCAGAGAGTCATGAGGTTTATACCTATTAGTCAATGCTGGAGAACAGCTCTCATTAAATCTGTTCAAATTTCTCCATGCCTTTTCCTGCATTACTTTTTGCCAATGAGGAGACAAACCTGGACCCTACTTTTGTATGTGTTTAGGAGTGCCCATCTCCTGTCTCTCTCTCTATATATGTGCGTGTAGAGGAAAATTAATTGACACTACCACTTCCAATCACCTCTGCCCCCACATTTATTTAATCTCTCACCACTTCAACAGACCAGCCGACAGTTTCACTTCTTTTCTGCTTTAAGCATAACCTGTCCCTGATGTAGTTCTAGTTATCTCCAGGCACTTCCTATTCATCTGTTCTATTTTCTACAAGCTATGTATATTGTGTTCAATGGATGTTTCACTTTCTTGTGTTTTATTTGGTCCTTGTATTATATATTATCTAATTATATGGTCCTCTGGGTATCTGTTTTTTCATATGTTGTATTTTTTACTACACCATGGTTTCTCTTATCTCCACGTATTGCTCATCTCACCCACTGTAACCTATGTGGTGCATCCAAGATGTCTGCCTTATTCATGGGTAGGATGAATAATCCACAGAATTGATGATTCTGTGGGTATCATTTACTTTGTATCTTTATTCTTTATTCATGGTTAACTGTTAAATGTTCTTCCCCATAACATTCAGTTGTACTTTATCCTGTCACCTCCTTGTCACTAGGTGTGTATGTTCCTGGGTGTATTCAGAACAAATAAGAATTTGCTAATTTTCCTGAATTACCCCAAAAGAAAATTTATTGGGTTCTCTTTATATATTTCTATTACATAGATGATAATATGAGCACATTTAACATCACTTTTATGCAGAAATTCCAAAAATTCTGAAGGGTTGACAACCTTTCTATCACAAACTCAGCTATTTAATGGATGACTACCACCAGCTACTTAAAACTTATTCAAACGTGCTTGTGGTCTTCTCCAGGGACCTCCAGAAGGGGATTTGGGCTTTGCTGTGCCTACACACAGGTCGCAGTCTATTGAGTGGGTACCTAGTGTGACGCAGTGAAACAAGTACATAAGAGTAGTCTAACTAGCCATGGGTCTGAACCAGATATGTCGGAGGAAGTACCAGTGAGTGTAACTCTCTGAAACTGCTCTTGTGCCAGATAACTTGTAAATATTAAATTTTTTAAGGTTTTATATTGAATGTTCATTTTTATTTTTATTGCAGGAAAATCAGATTAATATACTACTTTTGTATTTACAAACTTTGACCTTTACAGCAATGCTTTAAGTCTGTGTTTATATTTTGTAAGAGCAATGCCTTCTGGACATGTAGATAATATGATGGGCACATTACTTGGGTTCCTTATCTCGTGTCCTTTTTTCTTTCCAGACTGACCCTGACTCTATTGTTAGACTGAACAGATGTTACCTCCATAACAGGTTGTTTATCACTTGATGGAGTGAGTCAGGTCTGACTTTGGTTTAGTGAATAAAAATGTGCGCTCAGCTGCCATTTGCTCTGCAGGAAGATAGATCTTGTCCATGAATTCCATGTGTTATTGTCCTGTTTGTTTACAGCATAGACATACATTTAACCTGCAATTAATGAAGCATAAAAATAGATCAATTAATGAATTTGTGCTGCAGCCTCATATACCAGTACATATTATGAGATGCCTATGAAGAGCACAGCTGCAGAACTGACAAATGTACCTACACGGTTGTGCAGTAATATGACATATTTAGCCAAAAGATGTGTGTAATCTAATTAATTTATCATTAATCTTCCCTGTAATGACCTCAACTGGCGAACATATATTAATCAGCATTGGAATATTCAGTAACAGTGGCGCTTAGGAACAATTCTGTACAGTGCCTTGTTAAATTATCAAAAGGACTTTAAAATGACTATTAGCAAGGTCAAATCAAATATTAATATATGTGTCAAGAATTGTATAATTTATTCCATTCATTTCATGAAATTAGTCTTTTACCAGGATTTAAACCCCTGGGTGCATTTCTTAAAATAGACTTACCCCTTGTTTCGTTGCTTTACATAATGCTCATGGCTGTATCAGTGGATGTAGTTATCTCACCTATGATGTGTAAAATAATTGCAAACAATTAAGCCCAAAAAGTGAAAACAAATAAAAGAACCAGGAAACACACAGTCTCCATTCGATTTATTGTGCTATCAAGAAAAATAAACTTGTAAAACTGACATGTTTTCCTTTGCAGAATAGCAAGTGAAATAAATAACTCCACCTGTGGATCTTTTAAAATGTGTCAGGGAGTAATGAACACACTTGTGCACCTGCTGGGTGACCTGGAGAATGGAAACTGTGTGGGGTCCTGAGGATCGCATTTGAGAACCACTGCTCTATACCAAGCAAACTAACTTCTTTCACACAGTAAAAAATTATGTAGATCCCAAACTTTCCGCTTCATTTATATTTGCAGCTACCTGGGCTAAAATTTTATTGGTGAAGCAGGGCTTTGAGCGAGGAAAGGAAAAATTTCAGGGGAGCTTTGCCATTGTGGGCATTCAAAGTACGATGGAGTTATAAGTATAACACTAGAGATGAGCGGGTTCGGATTTACTCGGTTCTTTTCGCCTCTTAACCGCAAGTTCGGATTAGTTCGGATTTATTTTATTGGATATCCAAAACACGTGATAGCCGATAGCCAATAAAATGCCGTTTTGAGATCCGAGTAAATCCGAGTAAAACCGAGTAAATCCGAACCTGCTCATCTCACTATAAACAATTTAATATGCAGGAGCTCAACTTCCTCCTGAAGACGTTCAGAAGATTTAAGAAAAAATTTGGAAAAAATATTAGCCAGGTAAGTGATTAAGGAGCATCTCAGAACAGTCATATAGACCTATTCCTTTGTTGTCCACAGACTAGACAAAGTACAGTTATAAGACAAATTGTACATCCAGATCAAGCTGGATTGTGTGTCTCCATCTCTGCTTCCCTCCATCCAATACATTTGTGCCACCTTTTTATTAAAGTGCCCAGGATAAAGACCATAAAGGAGTCCTAGGAATTAACCTTGTTTTGGCTACACTCATTATCTGAAAAGTAACCCTCCCATAAAGTAATCAGGTCATAACCAACTCCCATATACTCTAACCACAAGAGTTATATTTATATTTATTTCTCCACCTTGAGAAGTATTCTTACTTTTATGTGAGGACACTCAAGACAGTGCATGCTCCCTTCCATATGCATCACCTTTAGGGGTTTATTTATTAAGTGCTCACCCTCGATAATCATGTGAAAAGTGGGATAACTGGTATTTATTACAATCTGAGGCCCTCATTCAGAGCCGTACGCTCTGAGCAGAGCGCACGCTCTGAATGAGGGCCGTCCTCCATAATTATGGAGCGTCCTCCTGGACGCTCGTATAGCTGTGGGTCGCCACCCACAGCCTGTACTAGCATGCAGGTTGATGGCCGCAATGGTCTTGACCATCGCCACTGCGAGCCGGAGCCTGCGGTTGAGTTTTTCAACCGCAAGGCCCGGAGTGATTTTGGCTCTATCAGAGCCAAAATCACTCCCACTGACATCACTAGTGATGTCAGTGGGCCGGCTTCTGACGGTAGGCGTTCCCTTGGGAATGCCCCCGGCAGGGAGGCACGCCCCCGGCACGCCCACCAAAGGGGGCATGCTGTCAATCAACATCGACAGCACGCCCCCTTTGATCAGACACAACGAGCGAAGGAAAGTCCTTCGCTCGTCGCTTCTGGCGCATGCGCACGACGGAGCTCCCGCCGTCGTGCACATGCGCAGTGCACAACATCGACCCACTTGCGAGCGGACCGCCGCTTGCGAGTGGGTCTGAATCAGGCCCTGAATGCAGGAGAGATTAGTGATAACTCCCGAGTTCAGTTAAGTAATGCAGGTTTTTGTAGTCCCCATTGTTTAAAGGGATCTGCTTTTTTGTTTTCAATTTACCAAGCTCTGAAAAGCTAACTTTTTAATACTAGACTGCCCCGATAGCTATCCTGCCTTGAGATACATTTCTGAAGTTTTGCTCTGGAGAGGGATCTTCACCCTAAACTTGCACATGCGCAGTAGTAAGCCACAGCAGTAAAGTGATAATTCCCCTGTCACTTTAGTACAGTACTTGCTCTTCACCGGGATGGGATCTTATTGGAGCCACTGCCACAGCAAAATACTTATAAATTGCCTCGAAAAGTATTTTTTTATGGCTACAATATGTAGCAATAAGCAATAATAATTTTCGGGGCTCTAAGCCACTAGTGATAAATAGGCCACTTAGGGGTATATTTACTAAAGTGTGGGTTTTTAGAAGTGGAGATGTTGCCCCTAGCAACTAATCAGATTCTAGCTATTAACTTCTAGAAGTTGCTTGATAAATGTTACATAGAATTTGAACGGTTGCTATGGGCAACATCTCCAATTCTAAAAACCGCACTTTTTACTAAATATACCCCATAGTGTTTTGGTGAATGTTGGCAACAAGTAAGTTAATATGGAGTGCAGTACATTTCTATGCATGTAATTCAGAGCAATACAATAATTGTCACATACAGTAGCTCTACCTAGATTTAGTCACTCCTCCTCTGTCTTTCTAGGAATGAGTTACTGTACTTTGCCTAAATAAAGCTGGGTACACACTGACAGATATATTGGCCGATCAATTGATCGCCCAATATATCTGTTGCCCGTCGGCCAGTGTGTACCCGCGATATGTCTGTGAAAGACATCGTTCACAGATTTATCGCATTGGCTGTGCTGCACAGCCAATGGACAGATATATCTGCAAACATAGAAACAGACAAATCTCAGGTGCACAACTCCAAATTACTGATAATATATAAATGCAATAAAATTTTGCAATCAATAGAGGTTTTTAGCATAATCATGGCCAACGTTATCGGCCTACCCACCAGGGCCACAGCCAGGGGCGGATTGTGCCGCGGGGAAGCAGGGCCGTTTCCCGCTGGGCCGGTCCCTTATTTTATCTTTAGGGGCTGGCGGCGGCCCTTCCCTCACCCGCCCCTCTGCCGGCCCAGCTGCAAGCTGCCGCGATCGGAGCTTACCTCCGATCGTGCAGCATTACAGCTTCCGCACATGCCGGCAACTGCCCCATTCCCCACCCACCCTTCTGTTTAGACAGCACAGCTGCCTTCCGATCGGGCAGTGTTACAGCTGTCTGTGTGCACTTAAACAAAAATGGCAGACGCTGGGGAGCTGCCGCGCATGTCCAGCTGCTGCAGCTCCCCCATAAGCCCTTGCGGATGCTTGTCAGTCACTTCTGACGGCACCGCCTCCAGGCTGTCAGCGGGCCCGCATGGCCGCCTCCAGGACAAGTTATGTACACGCCGGCAGGGCAATGTGCACGGAACAGCAGCATCCTGCACACAGGTGCCTACAGACCAATTGTTATAGTAAGTAAACTATATTATTTATACCTAATATATGTCTGCCTGCCTATATATATATAATATACTGTGTGAGTGTGTGTATATGTGTATATATATATATGTATATATATATATATATATATATACACACACTGTGTGTGTGTGTATATACACACACCCAAAGTGCCGCCCATCATTTACTTGCTATATACTGTGTATGTGTGTGCATAATAAATATATAAATATATATAGTTGCGTACAGAGATGCTGAATCGATCTCGTTGGAGGCCATACTGTGATGAAATGCAACTTGCATACGGTTGGGGCAAGTTTTGATGGCGTAAGCAATGGTGCACCAAGCAGTATTGCAGCATTTGTAGCGCTAATTCTGCGTACACATTTAACGAGCATAGTCTCAGTGATGGGCCCAGTGGTGGTGTCGGGAGCAACAGCGTCATGGCAGGTACCATGCTGCATTCGGCAGCATTGCCCTTGCTAACGATGTCACCTGTCGGACCTGCATGCAAGTCCAAGGGGCGATGTCGCTGACGATGCACGGGAGTGTGCATCGTCAGTTAATTTGAGGATACACACTAGACAATGTTCCCAATATGTCGTCCAATCAGTCCGGATCGGACAACATATCGTTTAGTGCACAGGTTCTCAAACTCGGTCCTCAGGACCCGAAACAGTGCATGTTTTCCAGGTCTCCTCACAGAATTATTAGTGAAATGATTTGCTCCACCTGTGGATCTTTTAAAATGTGTCAGTGAGTAATGAATTCACCTGTGCCCTTGAAAACGTGAACTGTGTGGGGTCCTGAGGACCGAGTTTGAGAACCACTGGTTTAGTATGTACAGGCCATAAGACTATGTGTCTCAGTCCTTGCAGATTCAGATGCACGGCTGTGCACCATGCAAGGGGTTAGTAGTATCCGTAACTGCGTTCAATTTAGAATCAGGGCCTAAAAAGAGGGAGTATCCCATTCCCCCAGGCTGGTTTTCGTCCTAATCCGCCCCTGGCCATAGCTAGGGTAGTGCGGCCGATGCCATCGCACAGGGCACTGTAGGGCAGGGGGGGCTGTTTGGGCCTATCAAATTTCTGTTTATTATCATTCTTGCTTGTAGCTTCCTCTTATTTATTCCCCAGCATCTCCTGGCCTCTCCTATCTCTTCCCTGACCCTTCCCCATGAAGCCAATGCCGTTTTTTAAGTGCATTATGTCCCTTTGAAAAATTAGGGGGGCGCCAATGCTCTTTCTGGCACAGGGCACCAAAAAGTCTAGTTACGGCTCTGCTACCCACCATATCCAGGTGTCAGAACCATGATGATCTCAGTACGTAAAGATAAACTACATTTGCCAAAGTTCCATTGTGGTTGTTGGAGGAGCTATCTTGATTGCTGGTGTTCCCCACATACAGGGGATAGAGAGTTAAAATGATCATCTGTCTCAAAGGTGTTGTCAGGTTGTGGGATTTCTGATTGCTTATTATTTCAAACCTGATTCCATTTGGGTCACATGTTCTGAACTTCCTATGGATCACAGACCCATAGTATAAAGCCTGTTACTAATTGTGTCTCAGTGTCTGTGCAACGTTACTTTCAGGTCTTTCTTGGACTCCTGCCAGATCCCAGCTGAGCCTGTGGTTTGCTGTGGACTTTGCTATATCTCTGCCCGTGATCCGGTTAAACTTCTGATACTGGTTACCAGCCGCACTATAGAGCTCAGCATTACCATTGCCTAAGTATTGTTATCCTGCTCCATCGCTGTGGTTGCATCCCCTGCTGGATTATTTACTCTGCCTGTTGTCTTCTACTTCCATGGACATTGAACTCACCTTTACTACAGTTGTCAACTGCACCGTTACAGTTATCATCGACGGACCCTTCGTGCATCGTGGAGCTCAACCCCTCTCCGGATCCCCGTCATGCCTCAGGGCTCAACCCTGCTCTGGACCCTCACTACATCGCAAGGCTCAACCCCGCTCCGGATCCTCGTCACGCTGCAGGGCTCAACCCTGCTCCGGACCATCACCACATCGCAGGGCTCAACTCTGTCCCGGATCTTAACTACATCACAGGGCTCAACCCTGTCACGGATCTTCACTGCATCACAGGGCTCAACCCTGCTTCACATCACAGGGCTCAACCCTGTCACGGATCTTCACTGTATCACAGGGCTCAACCCTGCTTCACATCACAGGGCTCAACCCTGTCTCTGAGTTTCACCACATCTCAGGGCTCAACCCTTTTCCGGATCTTCAGTACTTTGCAGGCTCAACCCTGTTCCGGATTTCCGTCACACTACAGGGCTCAACCCTAGTAACTTCCTTTATACCTTCCTGAGGTCGTAGCCTCATATTGGACTCGGGGTTCCCCACCACATTAGTATCAGAGACTTTATTTACATATGGGGGTTTACTCCTATATTGACTACTGCATATCTGAACTTCTGTGTTGTTGAGACTTTATGTGAAACGTTGCTATATATTTTGCCTGTGAATAAATTCTATTTACATTTATTCCGTGTTACTGAGATTCCATGAACAGGTCATTCCTAAAACCACCTCAGTTTATAGTGCCCAGTAGGCCTGACTCCTTCCAAGAGTCTAAAGTGTCGGAAGCCATGACACCAGGTAACCTCTTTAGGGTAGATCCCTAACATACTAGGGTTCAAATCCAGAATGCAGGACACCCGCAAACTAGCCCAGCTAAGCCGCCCCAGGGCACTGCCTTAGTAAGAAAAGTGCAGTGTAAAAGAGATAGTTAAGAGCAGCCACTGCTGCATATAAAGAATTAAGTACATACAGTCAGGTGCATAAATATTGGGACACTGATATAATTTTCATATTTTGGCCTCTATTCACCACCACAATGGCTTTGAAATTAAACAAACAAGATGTGCTTTAACTGCAGACTTTCAGATTTAATTTGAGGGTAATTACATCCAAATCAGGTGAACGGTGTAGGAATTACAACGGTTTCTATATGTGCCTCCCACTTTTTAAGGGGCCAAAAGTAATGGGACTATCAACTCAAAAGCTATTTCATGGACAGGTGTAGGCTATTCCCTCGTTATTTCATTATCAATTAAGCAGGTAAAAGGTCTGGAGTTGATTCTAGGTGTGACATTTGCATTTGGAATCAGTTGCTGTCGACTCTCAATATGAGATCCAAAGAGCTGTCACTATCAGTGAAGCAAGCCATCATTAGGCTGAAAAATCAAAACAAACCCATCAAAGAGATAGCAAAAACATTAGGTGTGGCCAAATCAACTGTTTGGAACATTCTTAAAAAGAAAGAATGCCTCGGAGAGCTCAGCAACACCAATAGACCCGGAAGACCACGGAAAACAACTGTGGTGGATGACAGAAGAATTATTTCCCTGGTGAAGAAAAACCCCTTCACAACAGTTGGCCAAATCAAGAACACTCTCCAGGAGGTAGGTGTATATGTGTCTAACTCAACAATCAAGAGAAGACTTCACAAGAGTGAATATAGAGGGTTCACCTCAAGATGTAAACCATTGGTGAGCCACTTAAACAGGAAGACCAGATTAGAGTTTGCCAAACAACATCTAAAAAAGCCATTACAGTTCTGGAACAACATCTTATGGACAGATGAGACAAAGATCAACTTGTACCAGAGTGATGGGAAGAGAAGAGTATGGAGAAGGAAAGGAACTGCACATGATCCAAAACATACCACCTTATCAGTGAAGCATGGTGGTGGCAGTGTCATGGCGTGGGCATGTATGGAACTGGTTCCCTTGTATTTATTGATGATGTGACTGCTGACAAAAGCAGCAGAATGAATTCTGAAGTGTTTCGGGCAATATTATATGCTCATATTCAGTCAAATGCTTCAGAACTCATTGGACGGCGCTTCACAGTGCAGATGGACAATGACCCGAAGCATACTGCAAAAGCAACCAAAGAGTTTTTTAAGGCTAAAAAGTGGAATGTTATGCAATGGCCAAGTCAATCCCCTGACCTGAATCCTATTGAGCATGCATTTCACTTGATGAAGACAAAACTGAAGGGAAAATGCAGCAAGAACAAGCAGGAACTGAAGACATTTGCAGTAGAGGCCTGGCAGAGCATCACCAGGGATGAAACCCAGCGTCTGGTGATTTCTATGTGTTCCAGACTTCAGGCTGTAATTGCCTGTAAAGGATTTGCAACAAAGTTTTAAAAAGTGAAAGTTATATTTAGGATTGTTTTGTTTGTCCCATTACTTTTGGCCCCTTAAAAAGTGGGAGTCACATATAGAAACCATTGTATTTCCTGCACCGTTCACCTGATTTGGATGTAATTACCCTCAAATTAAGTCTGAAAGTCTGCAGTTAAAGCACATCTTGTTTGTTTCATTTCAAAGCCATTGTGGTGGTGAATAGAGGCCAAAATATGAAAATTCTGTCAATTTCCCAATATTTATGCACCTGACTGTATATAATAAACAAACAGTGAAGGGTTAAAATGTGTTATAAAGAAAAATGTGTTATAATGTGGTGCCCTGAAACATATCAACCAAAGCAATCCAGGGGGACCCACGCCTCAAAAATGAACCAAAGTTGCACTACAGTATAGCTGGGCTAGTTTGGGGGTGTGCTGCACTCTGGATTTGAACCCTAGTATGTTAGGGACCTACCCTAAAGAGGTTACCTGGATATGGTGGGTTGGCCCATAACCTTGGCCAGAATTATGCTAAAAACATCTATTGATTGGAAAATTTTGCAATTATATATTATCAGTAATTTGGAGTTGTGCATCTAAGATTTGTCTGTTTCTGTACCTGCAATTAGTCTCATCAGGTAGCACCTCCCATTATATATATTTAGGGTGTGCAGTCCATGAACCTAACCTATACTCCATTTAATGTGCTTTATTGCACACCTGAGGGAAAGGAGACACCCCCAGTCTGGATTAGCACCCTTCCTTATTGGTTTAAAAGCATGGAGTCTGGTAATGTATATGCACACTAGTATTAGGCACAATTCTAGGTAAGTCCTACAAGTTATATACTGTAGTGCAACTTTGGTTCATTTTTGGGGAATGGGTCCCCCTGGATTGCTTTGGTTGATCTGTTTCAGGGCACCACATTATAACACATTTTTCTTTTATAACACATTTTAAGCCTTCACTGTTTGTTTATTATACATGTACTTCACTTCTTTATTTTCATTCTTTATATGCAGCTGTGGCTGCTCTTAACTATCTCTTTACACTGCACTTTTCTTACTATGGCGGTGCCCTGGGGTGGCTTAGTTGGGCTAGTTTGGGGGTGTCCTGCTCTCTGGATTTGAACCCTAGTATGTTAGGGACCTACCCTAAAGAGGTTACCAAGATATGGTTGGTAGGCCCATAACCTTGGCAATGATTATGCTAAAAACCTCTATTGATTGCAAAATTTTATTGCATTTATATATATTATCAGTAATTTGTAGTTGTGCACCTGAGATTTGTCAGTTTCTGTGACTGCAATTAGTCTCATCAGGTAGCACCTCCCATTATATATATTTACGGTGTGCAGTCCAGGAACCTTTCCTATATTTGCAGACATATCTGTCCATCGGCAAGTGTGTACGAGCAGTCTGCAGACACAAGCAGCGGAAGCCTCGGGGAGGAGGACAGACCCATCCCCTCCTACACACTGAACACAGATGATGGTTTTTCAGTGTGTACAAACAACCATCATCTGCAGATGGGTGTAGTAGGTATTACCGCCAGCCGCATATCCCAACAGCAGAAGCCCGGCAGGAGTGAAGATCCCGATCGCTAATTAATTTAAGTGCTGCTAACCCTACTCTCTACCCTAACCCTAACCCTCCCTTATGGGTGCCTAACCCTAACCCCCCTTAGTGCCTAAACCTAACCCCCCCTTGCCCACAGCCTAAACCTAAGTCTCCCATGCGGGGGTGCCTAACGCTAACCCCCCCATTCCCCTAGCCTAACCCTCCCAGGGGGGGTGCCTAACCCTAAGGTTTAGGGAGCCCTAAAACCTAACCCTCCCCCCCTGTGGCTGTCCGTGCCTGTCGCCCGGCTTACCTTCGTTTGGTATGCCAGGCGTCGGGCTCTCGGCATAGGTCTAATTACAGGTGCTGGGTTTTTGACGCCTGTCATTAGTACCTTGCCGGGATTTGACAGATAACAAAATCAGGCATGTCAAATATATGCAAAAATGGTTGCTGTCTAAGAAAATATATATTTGTTTTTTTTTCTCCAAACAATAATGTCAAATTTTTTGAGTTTTTCTTTTCTTGGGAGATTGGGTTGGTGGGGTTTGTCCTAAAGGAGATTTAAAACGTTTATTTTCCTAGATGTTTTTAGAATATGCAGATAACAGTTATGATAGACGTGGTATAAACAGAACATTGACAGCTGAACAGGGAAGTGCTTCAATGGAGGAGAAACATATGTCAGCACCTGTGTATTTGAGCTAACACCTACTTCAGCAATATAAAATAAACTGTGCCACTTTGACAATCCTCTATCCTCTTATATAATATAAATACATAGGTAACTGCAACAACAACAAATGTAGTATGTGCTATGTATATGTAGCAATATCCCATATCTGGTTTTATAATGCAAAGGTTGTACGTAATTAGTCTTTTGTATTACTGAGGTGTCTCATCTACTCCTACTGTGTTGCATCTGGCTAGCTGCCGGTCTCCTTCTTACCTATTGATTTATGTGCAGCTGTGCCTCTTCCCCACTGACTGAGCAGGCACACAGTTTGATGATGTTATGAATTGGAAGCTGAAGTAGATCACTGGCTCTAATCTCAACTGGTAACTCCAGAAAATACATTTTGTTCTGACATTTCCAGGGTTTTAGATCAGTGTTGCATCAATTTATGTGAGAGTGACAGCCAGCAGCAAAGATTGTCTGTGAGCACTAAATTATATTAATGATTTTTATCAGTCTGTCTGTGTATTTATAGCGCTTTGTGGCAGGTTATGAGTTAGGGACATTCTTATTTGTGTCTGTCAGTGCTAATACACAATTGTTTTCAACTATATCCTATATGGTAAAAATGCTTCAAAGAATATTACTTCTGTGTCTGCATTCTGCGCTTAACACTGCAAACTATTTTACTTCCTCCCCAATTGTAGCACATAATAAGCGCAATTCTGCTATTTAAAAAGGTAATGTGTAAAGAAAGAAAATATCAAACAGTGGGCCTGATTCAGACCCGGTCGCGAGTGCTGAGCGCTCGCAACCGGGTCGATGTTTGGTCACTGTGCATGCACACGACGGAGCCGGCTCCGTCGTGCGCATGCGCGAGACCCGGCTAGCGATGGGTGCTCCGTCGCTCCAGGTCTCACACCAAAGGGGCTAGCTGTCGATGGTGATTGACAGCTCGCCCCGTTTGGTAGGCGTAGCCGGGGGGTGGCTTCACAAATGGAGGCGTTCCCAAACGAACGCCTGCCGTTTGTGGGCAACCCCACTGACATCACCAGTGATGTTAGTGGGAGAGCTTCTGGCTCTGTTAGAGCCGAAAGCTCTCTGGGGCTTGCGGCCATGAGACCCTACCACAAGGGTCTCGTCGCAAGCCCGATCAAGACCATCGCGACCATCAACCTGGCCGCTCACTATAGCTGTGGGTGGTCACCGACAGCTATGCGAGCGGCCAGGAGGCCGACAAAAAAATAAAAAAAATGTCCTGATTCAGAGAGAGCGCTCTTTCAGAGTGTCCGTCTCTGAATCAGGCCCAGAGTTCCCTCAAGCCACTAACAGCCTGAAGCATGTGGGTGGGGGGAGGGGAAGACCCCGTTTTCTGGAAGTGCTGAGGCCGCATTTGTTTAGTTGGTAATCCCAGGTAGCAACCTTGATCACAGCGCTGGGGTCACGCAGATGCAGCAAGGAGGCATCTGACACCTCCTTCTGCATTTGCACCTGAGATGGACGGAATTGCACAATTGCTGGTGTGCGGCTCTGCAATTCCATCCGTCTCCAAATCAGGACTTGGGTTCAGTTACTTCACATTTTGCAGAGAAAAACTGTTTATGTAAAATTGCATTGTGTAAGATTAAAAAATGGGAATCAGCCATGCATATTGTTTTCTTGTTTTAAACTTGAAAATGTCTGTGCGCTTTTAATCAAAATGATTGCAAGCATTCTTATTGCATATGGTAATTGTAAAAGAGTTTGTTAGCAGTTCAATTTTTGTTATAGCAATGCATTTGTGCCAGTATTATAATGTCACAATGAACCAGAGAGAGAAGACTCAGCATCCCTGTGTGTTTGTTTCTCTACTAAACTGTATTAGTTACCAGACCCATCAGACACATGTCTGATCCCTGCATCATAAACAGCAAAAAAAAACCTGCCAGGATGGGAACAACACAATGTTATGCAATAGTAATAAACCTAAATAAAAACCTCACAAATGTAACAGAATTGTTTTAGAAAATGTTTACTAATTGAGCAAATCAGTTATAATCAAAGCTCTTGTGACCCCCTATAATAAAATTATAGTTGCAATTACAAATTAATGGCTCCGAGAATAGTGATGGACCCATTAAACTGGCAACACATGCCACAAAAAGTGCATAAAAACATAAAATAATCGTATCAAAATGATTGGAATTTTGGAGAAAGAGATCAGAAGATATCCACTTTTGGCCTGAGAGTGAGCTCATTGTTCAACCCGCACTAACAGGATGCTCAGCTTGTGTTTTAAATGGGCGAACTCCAATCTGTCCACCTACAGCACAAACGTGGCTAAATTGGACAGTGTAAAATTTGTACTGAGCATGGATGACAGGATTGACCCGTGGTTTGCCAATGTTATCATGTGTTTAATAGGGGATGGGTATAAATCCCGGCTGTTGGTCAGAATACCTACAGCGACATCCCGACAGCCAGAATCCCGACACCCATAGAGAACAGCGGTAAGTTTTTTTTCTAACCCCTACCCTAAGCCTTCCCGGTGCCTAACTCTAACCTCCTCCCTAGTGCCTAAACCTAACCTCCCCCTCCCCGCACACTAAACCTAACCCTCCCCCTAATGCATAACCCTAACCTCCCCTCCTAGTGCCTAAACCTAACCTCCCCCTCCCCGAACACTAATCCTAACACTACCTCCCCAATGCTTAACCCTAACCCTCCCCATAATGCCTAACCCTAACCCCACTACCTTACCCTAACCTTCCCCTAATACCCCGATACTTGCCTTCGGGATGCCGGCAGTCAGGATACTGGTGAGAGATCCCGACCTGTTGGGATTTTGGTGCCGGTCTTCTGACCGTCAGCATCCTGCACGCTGGGATGCCGACTACATCCCATTTAATAGGTATGCTACTAGAAGAAAATCAAGTACTTTAAACACATAGCTTTCTATAAATGCTGCAAAACCCACTCATCTGCATTTGAACATCACCTACAAACAGATGCCAGAATTGTTGCATACTGTTCTGAATCCCTTTCACCTTTACATCAGAACTCACTAAAATATCAGCTTCATTTAGTATAAAATGTAGTAATTTTTGGCATTAATGGCGCTGTAATACTCTGAACCAGCTTCAAATGCAATTGAATCCATGCAGTTTGAGGACCATGAACCTCTTAGACTTTGATCTGGTTTGATTTCCAAACCATCTTCCAGTTCCACATTAAGGGATCAAAGTTCTTTCACAGTTCACATTCGCAGTTGAGCTTCTTAAAGAGATTAAGATAAACTATAAAGTGTTATCTCTTCATTTTATGGTTTTTTATTTGAAAAGTGAAGAATAACTATATTCTAGTTTAAAGTATGCATGGAAGACCATTCAAAATGGAATACAATGCAGCCTTTACATTTGAAGAAGCTCAAACTCGTTCAAAAGGACTCGAACATGGATTGAATCTTTTGACCTTGCTCAAATTTTGCTAAAATGTTTACAATAAACATAAATTCAAGAATTTATTGATAATTTTCCAACTGTAGAACCAGTTTGAGAATCACTTTGAAACAATTTCAGTCATCTCTAGTTGGAAAGATGTATCTCAGATAATGCCTAATACTTCATAGATGTTTTTACCTTGTTTGACTTGCAAACATATTAGGCCTGATTCAGTGTTGCAAGCAAGTCAGTTGCATGTGCATGTGATCTTTGTCCGTGTTTAGAGTTCTATGCATCTATATGGCCACACTGCCCCATCAATCAAGTTATCAATGTGTACATGCACCAGCACTGTACCTGGTGCAAGAGATCCACCTAAAATCAGATGGATCTCTGTGTAGAACTCTCTTTTAGTGCTTTGAAAGTAAGCACACACTAACATAACTTTTACCACCTGTGTATGAATCTCAGACATAACTGGGACTCTGGATCTCATTCAGAGTCGGTCGAAGCGGCCGCACGGTCGTACGGGAAAAGGGGCCGGATATGCAAATGATTCCCTCGCCAGTTGCGTCCCTAAGTTCGGATTGGTAGCTGGCCGACCAAGGGGAGGAAGCGGCCGGAATTAAAAAAAATACGCCCCCTTCTCGTACGCATTGCACGTCATCTCCGGGCATATAAGGATTAATCGAGACCATCGGGAACCATCGGAACTGGTCGTAGAGCTTAAGGTTGACCATACCCTCTCTTAAGCTCTACGATCATGTCAGTGTAAAAACCTCCTATGTCACATGTGCCATGACGCTACTTTGTTAATTATGCACTCCCATAAAACGCCGTTCGCATAATTAGGCATGCCTGCGTTCGGATCTCCACTCCCCCGTTTTCAAGCACCTTCCCCTGTTACCACCCACAAATGCCTCAATCTGTCACTCAAACTACCGACCTGGCTGTGTTCAAGGAGAGAGAAATTTCTGATCGTAGTGGCTAGTTTGCGCACGCGCATTGCGAACTTTACGCATGCGCAGTATAGCAAACATCGGTGGCGTACGACCGTGCGGCCGCTTCGACCGACTCTGAATGAGGTCCTCTGTTTGTGTCCTGGATCCTGGAACACCTTCGTTCAGGGTCAGATTGGCATGCTGGGAAGCCGGGGCCCTCTGCCTGAGGGTCCCATTCTACCATAGGGGGGAATGGCCACTGAATTTCTGTCTGCACCAGCTACAACATTGTAACAAGTGCTACTTCTTTATGCAACATCTGCAACATTGTTATTGATGCTGAACCTTTCTCACAGACACCAGCCCCCATATACCTGCAGCCTGAGTCACTCTTGTGCCCTCCTCCTTGTTGTATCCTCTCAGTCCTCGCAATGCCTCATTCTCTATGACCCTAGTTGGTACAGTGTCCTCCCCATCTCTATGCAGCTCCCCCCGGCCCAAACATACACAGTGCTAGGTATTTCAGACATCGGGGTACATGAGACCCCTTGAGGTCTTTATGCTTTACCTGGGAAAGTTTCTACCTCCTATCAGTGTAGAGTCTGCAGCTGTTATACAGAGAAGAGCCAGTGCCAGTGGCTGCAGGGCACTTCCATCTATCTGTGCAGAGGTCTGGCAGACATGCTATGTAGGCTCAGGAAGACTTACCCCCGGACGTCGGTGAGTGTATCCCCCCTCTCTATGGGTGACAGAACTTTTCTCAACTCAAAATAATACAATTATATAAGAATGTATCTTCTCTATATATTTGTTTCTTATGCCAGGTACATACTTGTCAACATGCCGTTCGTTTGGTCGACTAATAATATATTACAAGTGTATCGGCGTGTGTATACTCAATATATATTTGTGAATGAAGTCATTCACAGACAAAGGTCAGCCCTGCAGCACAGGAGATGCAGATATATCTGAAAGATTTATATCGGTGCATCTGCATCAGTGTATGGGCAACCCGCCGACCATCCATACACTGGCTGCAGGGACCACCGACACTGACATCTCAACTGGGCGGGTAGATTTAAACGCCTGCCCAGTTGTGATGTTAGCCCAGATATATTGAGCAGCCGATTGGTCAGTGTGCATAGCTTACCAATCACCCACCCTAACAAAGGATCAGTCTGCTGACCTATCCGTCATTTCAGTGTGTGCCCAGCATTAGACCGTCTCCATATTAGCTGCCAAGGCATTGAGATCAATTACCTGTATATGTGCTAAATACTTACATGTGTGCTGGATTTAACTAAAAACATGTGCATGATTAATGTGCTGGCTGCTGCAAGGGGATGAAGGGCCATGTTTTAAAGTAATAGCCCATAATATATACAGTAGAGTTTATCTAGAGCCTCAAAAACCTGTCATGTAATGTGCAACCCCCCCCCCCTTCCTCCCCCCAGCTCAGAGTGATAGATGGGACTGCTAGTGATGACATAGACTCTGCTACTGACTTGCACCTCTCTCAGCATTGTATGAGTGTATAATGTGGGTGTACAATAAGATACTTCTCCTGCATTGCTGGGATAAAATACCTACTGCTCTGCTATCCTTTTACAGCAGGTAAGCCGTGATCTGTGGGCCTGATTCAGACCTGATCGCATGGCTGCATTAGCTCGCAGCCTGTCGATGCGAAAATATGTTTATGATGTATCTGCAGCACAATAAGTAGACACCCAACACTACATAATGCCAACTACTTCCCTTTACTTACCTTCTCGCAAGACAGCGAAAACATCGGTAACCTTGAGAACCATCCGACCCACATGCAGAAGTTATGGTTGACCTGTCCCTACTGCAGACATTGGTAATGTTTGTGTGTGTGTAACTAGATGTCAGGATGCGTATGCCGTTGCAGGGGCTTTAGTATACATGCCCCTGAAATGGCGTTTAAATGCCCAGACACGCAGGCGTTTCTCTGGCCAACAAAGCCCCCCCCCACCCCCGTCACCACCCTCAAATAGTCAGGTCCTGTCAATCACTGTGTGCAGGCTCTATGTGCTCACTGCGGTCAATTCCTGATCACAGCAACCAGTTCATGCACGCGCAGAATGCAAACATCGTCAGACTGCGAATCAGGCCCTGTGTGCAATGTTTCTCTCTGAATTTATTTGCATTACCAGAGTTTATTTATAAACTGCATTTTAATTAGAGAGCCCAAATACAGTTCTGGTGGTGGAGCATAGACCTAAGTATTAAATGCTCTGCAATGTGTGGCACTCCAGCTGCTGTGGAACTATACATCTCACCATGCCTTCCCACAGTTTCGTACTTAGGGCATGCTAAAACTGTGGCAGAGCATGCTGGGATATTTACCTTTGCAGCATCTGAAGTTCTGGATATTGGCTACCCCTGCTGTATGTTTACTGTATGCATAAAATATATCTGCACCTACACTATGGGGATGTAGTTATGAGACCAACAGCGGAATCTCAGCAAGGGATTTAACATAGGCATCTAAATACCAACGCCTATGTTAATCCTGATGCCATAACGCTGAGGACGAAGGTAAGTCTGGGGCGCTCCTTAGCGTTAGCCGCAGGGGGGAGGGTTAGGATAAGGGAGTCTAGCGGGGTTAGGGTTAGGTTTGGGGGGAGATTAGGGTTCGGCACCCCAGGGAAGAGGGATTGGGTTAGTTACCCCAAGGGAGAGATTAGGGTTAGACACCCCTCCCCGGAAAGTTTAGGTTTAGGGAATGGTAAGAGGGAGTTAGGGTTAGGCACCTCTGGGGGAAGGTTAGGGTTAGGCACCACTAAGGGAGGGTTAGGGTTAGGGGGGGGCAGGGGAGAGTTAGGGTACTTACCTGCCCCAGTCGGGATCTTCATCCTGTCGGGCATCCGCCGGTAATTCAATCCCATTCCATACTATGTATACTATGTATATGCACGCTATGTATAGGCATATACACTATGTTTATGTACACTGTGTATATGTATATATACTTTATAAATATATTACTTATTGCTAATTTAAAAAAGGGGACCAGTTTTTAATACTATAAAAAAGGGGTCACAGATTATTTATTTTATGATAATGTGAGATGGCCATGCCCCTCCAACTGATTGGCACTCCTACCCATGGCTAGCCATGCCCCTTCAGCTGGCCCCTACCATTGCATTCCCTGTGGGCCCTTCATGTCCCAGTCCAGTGTTTCCCAACCTCGGTCCTCAAGGCACTTTAACAGTTCAGGTTTTAGTGATATCCACACTTGAGCCAAATGGTTAACTCAAAATAACTAAGATACTAATTAACACACCTGTGCTCAAGTATGGCTATCCTTAAAACCTGGACTGTTAGTGTGCCTTGAGGACCGTGGTTAGGAACCCCTGCCACAGTCCGACAACACTTACGCTTATAGAGTTTGTAATTGTAAATATATTCCACTATTGGATTGATCGCTACCTTTGTTTCATAATTCATTATTTGTAAGAGACTTAGAAACAAAGCAGCTAGAAGGGACCTGATATAAGCCACACATGCTGTACATAACAAAGGACACTGATTTGTAATAGTTTGTTGCACATTGCTAAATGTTTCAAAATACTTACTGCAATATGATATAATGTAATTGTTTGCTAGCAATTACAGTATATTTGAAGTGCTGCTTGATATGATTTACATATTTCCTGCAAATATGATTATACAATAAATGGTTCATTTTTCATGCGGTCTTGGTGTTTGCATCATGGAAACATGGCTAGAGGCTCTTTTTAAGTATGCATAACTCGTAATAGCCTATAATTCTGCCTGTACCTCCATGTCACATCCCAGAACATATACAGTAGCCTGCGTATGAATGCTCAGTTCTACCCATCCAGCCGCAAATGTAGGTGAGATGCTTACGATTGCGCTGTGTGAAAAATTGCAATATCCCTCTGCAGAATGGCCTTGCGTGCGTCTCTGAATTAGGCACATTGTGGGTGATTTATCACAGATCGCGATTGCAGTAGCGTATGCAGATCGTCCGATGGTGCGTACTGCGCCTGAGTATGCATCGCAGTGCGCATGCGTGAGTTAGCATTGCGATAGCACTGCAATCACTTATGTAGATACAAAGCTGTATCTGTATCATATTAGAACGGGCACTATTAGAGGTAAGTCCTGGATAAATTGGCATAATGTATCAGTATTAGGGATGTTAGGGACCCATTTTATGGGGTTCACCTTGACCTGGCGGATGGGCAAACAATTTTGGCCAAACTTTTACTAAGAACCTCACTAAACTCCATTTTATTTGTAAAGTTTATCAGGATTATTTTGACTATCATTGTTCTTAGTACTCAGAGTGTGCACCTGTGTTCTTTGTCCCCTACATTGTACTACAAGTCTCAGCATGGTAGCACCACTTATTATGTTTAAAATTAGGGTGTGCAGTCCAAGACCCCCCCCACCCCACCCTCTTTTCAGATACAAAGCCATTGCAGAGTGAGTGATAGGCTGTGAGCGTTTGGGGGTGGTGATGTGGGAGTGGTCGGAGAAATGCAGGCGTGCCAGTCCATTTGAACGCCATTACTTGGGCGTGCATAAATTAGGCACTGCGACGGCATTCACAGCTTGTGTACTCACTGAATGCGATGAGGTTAGCAATTTCTGAGTAAGGTCAGACCTGCTATAATTATGCGTGAGGGGCCAAGGTTACTCAATGTTCCCGATGTATATGCAGGACTGCAAGGTATTATGGATATGCGATAGCGGTAGTGGGCGTCTCTAGGCTGGCTGTGCGATGACTTTGCGATTGCAGTCATTAGCATATTTTTGCAGCAGACCTCGTGCGTAATCACAGCTGTGATCACAATAGCAATCCGTAGTGAATCAGGCCCTTTGTCCGTATTTGCAATAATTATGACACACCTAAGTCTGAATAACTGGATTAAGCTTTCACCACAACAGCGCCCCAGTCGGATCATGTACATTTCCCATGCTGCCTGAATTCTTATTTATTTATGTACAAGCACTTTCTATGTTCTGGAAACTCTGTTGAATTGAGTGTGCTATTGAAATGAATGGAAATCTCTGTGTCTCTTTAGTTCTGGATGTGGTCACAGATGTGTGCAAATGCATCCAGCACATAGAAACCACAGCTATATCACATATGGACTGCATCTTGGCACATGCACGAACACATTGGTCATGCATTTTGTACTTAGGTTGGCCAAATACATATGTTTTACAATTCTTAAGAACCCATGATTCATTTTATGTTTTATTCCTGTCCTATGATCTTAGAATAATAAAAATCTGACCTTTATCATCTGTGAGGTCCCTAAAAAAACATTTACAATACAAACGTAGAAATTCTCTATGAGTAGAGATGCAAACTTACAGAGAGTTACAACATAAAATAATGCCTTTATGCCCAGGGCTGTAACTAGGGTGGTGCACTGAAACCAGTGTCATGGCAGAGGGCACCACAGGGCAAGGGTAGCTATATAATGCTCTCTCTGGCACAGGGCACCAAAAAGTCTAGTTACGGCTCTGTTTATGCCTACTGTAGCTTAATGTGGCCTAAGTTCAGCTCAGCTTTCCATCCTTTCCTTACCCATGCCTACCCCTGGCAGTTTCTTTGTCCTGATAGTAATTGTATGTTTGTAAATTCTGTAGCAGTTCACTCCATTGATTTTATGCCTATTGAATTTGCAGTAGTTTGGTATCAGTAACCCTATTTGTGATATGTATTGATGTTTGTACATTTATGTCAGGCCTGGCCAACCTGCGGCTCCATGTATGCAGAAACTACAAGCATTAGCATGATCTGCCAGATAGCTTATAGCCGATACCTGTTATAGAATGCTGGGACTTCTAGTTGCACAACACCCAGGGAGCCACAGGTTGTCAAAGCCGGATTTAAGTAATTAGTCCTAGTTTATGGTTTGTTACTGATTATGTAAAATTGCAAATTTAAAGAACAAAATATTATTTAGTATAGTTAAAATATTAATAATGAGAAAGATAGACACAATTTAAAAAGCAAAAAAACAAACTATTTTTAATGAAATTGGTTAGTATAATAAATAATCAATTTTTTGTCAAAACATGAATTTTAATTAGAGTTGTGTGGTTTGGTGTTCCCGAAATAAGAACACACCTGGAATTAGGAGTTCTGAGCCAAATCAAGTCCAAGTTCAGAATCACTTTGGGTTTCCGAGTCAGTTCTGCAGTCAGTTCAGAACTCTGATCTAAAAACATAGCTCGGGTTTTGGGTTGCATGTAAACGGGTCCAAAATAGGTGTTTAATCAATTTATCATCGATTTTATTTATTTTTTAATCAATTTTCATCGATTTTTAAAGAATCCAAAACTGAACGAAAACACTTGAACATTAGAACCAAAGCACGAGGAGCGTGCACATTTCTAATTTTAATGGAATCATTATAATTAGAGAATCCTGGCAGTAACCACCTTAGTTATAGAGAATATTATGGATATTAGTTGCTGATGATATTATGGAGATATTGAATCCGTAATTTGAGGGTATTTGTAATAAAGAGTTCTGCTAGATATGGTGGAACAACCACATTGGGCAACAAAACCTTTCCATTGTGACAGCAGTCTGAAAAATGAGCCTTAATCTCTACCAAGAAGTGTAGGGCACCACAGTTCACACACTGCATGTGCTTAGGACCCAAATAGTACTATTGTGGTGAATGTCATATCCATTGCATGCGGCGTATCAGTTGATCTTGTTATACATTGTTTAAGATCGTTGAACTTCATGCTCTGGGCGACCTGTAACTGTTCCAGTATGTCGACGTCCTTGAGGCCGGCCACTAGGAATGTTTGGTGTAAACAAAGCGTGGAGAAGTGAATAATGAAATAACACATCAGTCGGTGATTGAGGTCCCTGCAAGATGCGCTGATATATGTGGCTGCAAATAACTATCACAGTTTCCAGACTTCCCAGCAGTACACATATTCCAGGTTACCCAGCAGGTGCACAGGTAGAGTTTGCCAACTGTCACATTTTCAAGAACATAATGGTGATGAATTGTAAATGGCGGGTGGACATTTTTCCACATAACTGAAACAAAGAAACTAATTACAACGCCAATATTTTTTCTGCAAATCTATGGACCAAGGCCCTGATTCAGAGGCACTCGCTATTTGTGAGCGCTCACTCTGAATCAGGGTGGGACGGGTTTTTTTTTCACCGGCCTCCAAGCCGCTCGCTAAGCTGTGGGTGACCACCCACAGCTTTAGCGGGTGGCCTGGCGATGGTCGCAATTATCACGACAATTGGGCTTGCGTCGAGACCCTTGTGGTAGGGTCTCATCCACCGCAAGCCCCAGTGAACTTCCTGCTCTAATAGAACAGGAAGTTCACTACTGACATCACCGGTCCGCCCTTCAGGAACGCCTCCATTTGTCCAGCCACCCCACCCTGCATGCCTACAAAATGGGATGAGCTGTCAATCACAATCGACAGCTGCCCCGTCTTGTAGTATGTCCCGCAGCGAGTGAAAATTCACTCGCGCACGCCACGCATGTGCACTGCCCGGCCATCGACCCACTTGCGAGCACTATGCGCTTGCGCTTTGGCTGAGCTATGGAACAAAAATACACTGCATTTTCTAAAGGTATGATTGTGCTTTCATATAGGTTTTTTTGTCTTTAGGATCAACCGAATGAAGATGTGTTTGGACAGAGGACCCGATTCAGACCCGGTCGCCAAGCTGTGGATGCACACTATGGGCGATTATCGCCCATCTCCGCATGCGTACGCATCGCAGTGCGTGTGCTTGAACCAGTCATTGCGATCAGGAATTGTGCACTCGTAGTACAAAGACTGAGCGCTACTTTGAGTGACAGCGCCTTTTGTGGGTGGTAACAGGGGGAGGTGCTTGTGAATGGGTGAGTGGTGCTGCGAACGCAGGCATGTCTGGGTGTCAAAATGGAGTTTTATTGGTGTGCATAATTAGCAAAGATGCGCCATTGTACACGTCACTTGGTTGTATTTCAGCCAACAGTGATCGCAGTGCTTGCAGCAGGGGTAAGGTCTACCTCAAGCGCTGCGTGCAGCTCCGATGGTTCTCGATGGTTCCGATTATTCATACACTTCCTGGAGATGACGTGTGTTAAGAGATAAAAGTGGGCGTCTTTATACCGCCATGCATTTGCTCTGCAGTCGCTTTCTAAGACATAGATGGCGTTCTTACACCAGACTGTGCGATCGCGGAATTTGCATACCCGGTATCTTTTGGCTGCGAGAGAGCGCAGCTTAGCGTCCGGGTCTGAATCGACCCCAGAGATCTTTTCTTAACTCTTTGCTGCTCAATGTTTCATCACAGCTGTGCTAAACCATTTTCCATTTGTCACATTCCAACATTATGATTGATTTTTTTATGCAGTATCACAGAAAGTGTACCTTGTTTTTTTCAGAAGATCTTGTATTTTACAGAAATACTGTAGTAACCTTACTTTTTTTGTTCATTGTAATGCATCAGACAAAATTTAACCAAAATATCCAAAAAAGTGGGTTTTAGGTCTGGTATTAATTATTCTTTCCCAAATTGTAAAAAACAGGATCCTAGGTGTAGGTTTAATTTAAAAATAATCTGCAATTGAAAATGATTATGATTTTTTTTGCAAATTTTTATTGTCTAGATTTAAATTAACAATGTCTAGGGACAATTTGGTAGCCCAACTAGGCCTGATATTTTTTAAACTAGAAATCCTGCACATTTAATGAGGGATTAAATGAGTGACATCTTGGCTTTAGTTCCCCCATTTGTGTAATGTTTTAATCATTACTAGATTGCCAGAAATGTGGCTTATGTAATAGGGCACGAGCTGGTGCTGCTGCGGGAATACATGCGAGTGTTCCCTAATTTTTAAAGCGGCAATCATTTTAAAGACAAAACCAAGCTGGTTTTTCTTTGAAAATGATTACCACTTTAACAATTCGGGAACTCTCACATGAATTTCTGTAGAGGTGCCAGCTCGCACCCTATTACATAAGCCCCAGTATCTGCTAAAGTAGCATATAGTCTGAAAGAGGGGGCTTCCATTTTTCAAACTAGGGTACCTACAGGTGTGTTTAGGCCAGTATAGGGGAGGTAAGAGCACAATGTGTCAGGGTAATATTGAGGGCTGATTCTGAGGTCAGAAGAAGAGGTGGATGCATCTTTTTCTGCAGCTTCTCCATCTGAGTATGGCCTCCTGTGTGAGCCCTATGGCAGGTGCAGCTTCTACATCTGACTATGGCCTCCTTTGTGAGCCCTATGGCAGGTGCAGCTTCTCCCTCTGAGTATGGCCTCCTGTGTCAGCCCTATGGCAGGTGCAGCTTCTCCATCTGAGTATGGCCTCCTGTGTGACCACTATGGCAGGTGCAGCTTCTCCATCGGAGTATGGCCTCCTGTGTGAGCCTTATGGCAGGTGCAGCTTGTCTGTATGACTATGGCCACCTGTGTGAGCCCTATGGCAGGTGCAGCTTCTCCATCTGAGTATGGCCTCCTGTGTGAGCCCTATGGCAGGTGCAGCTTCTCCATCTGAGTATGGCCCCCTTTGTGAGCCCTATGGCAGGTGCAGTCTCTCTGTATGAGTATGGCCTCCTGTGTGAGACCTATGGCAGGTGTAGCTTCTCCATCTGAGTATGGCCTCCTGTGTAAGCCCTATGGTAGGTGCAGCTTCTCCGTCTGTGTATGGCCTCCTGTGTGAGCCCTATGGCAGCTTCTCCATCTGAGTATGGCCTCCTGTGTGAGCCCTAAGGCAGCTTCTCCATCTGAGTATGGCCCCCTGTGTGAGCCCTATGGCAGGTGCAGCTTCTCCATCTTCTGAGTATGGCCTCCTGTGTGAGCCCTATGACAGGTGAAGCTTCTCCATCTTCTGAGTATGGCCTCCAGTGTGAGTCCTATGGTAGGTGTAGCTTCTCCATCTGAGTATGGCCTTCTGTGTGAGCCCTATAGCAGGTGCAGCTTCTCTGTCTGGTTATGGCCCCCTGTGTGAGCCCTATCACAGGTGCAGCTTCTCCATCTGAGTATGGCCTCCTGTGTGAGCCCTATAGCAGGTGCAGCTTCTATGTCTGGTTATGGCCCCCTGTGTGAGCCCTATGGCAGGTGCAGCTTCTCCATCTGAGTATGGCCCCCATTGTGAGCCCTATGGCAGGTGCAGTCTCTCTGTATGAGTATGGCCTCCTGTGTGAGACCTATGGCAGGTGCAGCTTCTCCATATGAATATGGCCCCCTGTGTGAGCCCTATGGTAGGTGCAGCTTCTCTGTCTGAGTATGGCCTCCTGTGTGAGCCCTATGACAGCTTCTCCATCTGAGTATGGCCTCGTGTGTGAGCCCTATGGTAGCTTCTCCATCTGAGTATGGCCCCCTGTGTGAGCCCTATGGCAGGTGCAGCTTCTCTGTATGAGTATGGAATCCTGGTGCAGCTTCTCTGTCTGCTTATGGCCCCCTGTGTGAGCTCTATGGCAGGTGCAGCTTCTCCAACTTCTGAGTATGGTCTCCTGTGTGAGCCCTATGGCAGGTGCAGCTTCTCCAACTTCTGAGTATGGTCTCCTGTGTGAGCCCTATGGCAGGTGCAGCTTCTCCAACTTCTGAGTATGGTCTCCTGTGTGAGCCCTATGGCAGGTGCATCTTCTCTGTATGAGTATGGCCTCCTGTGTGAGTCCTATGGTAGGTGTAGCTTCTCCATCTGAGTATGGCCTCCTGTGTAAGCCCTATGGCAGGTGCAGCATCTCTGTCTGGTTATGGCCCCCTGTGTGAGCCCTATGGCAGGTGCAGCTTCTCCAACTTCTGAGTATGGTCTCCTGTGTGAGCCCTATGGCAGCTTCTCCATCTGAGTATGGCCTCGTGTGTGAGCCCTATGGTAGCTTCTCCATCTGAGTATGGCCCCCTGTGTGAGCCCTATGGCAGGTGCAGCTTCTCTGTATGAGTATGGAATCCTGGTGCAGCTTCTCTGTCTGCTTATGGCCCCCTGTGTGAGCTCTATGGCAGGTGCAGCTTCTCCAACTTCTGAGTATGGTCTCCTGTGTGAGCCCTATGGCAGGTGCAGCTTCTCCAACTTCTGAGTATGGTCTCCTGTGTGAGCCCTATGGCAGGTGCAGCTTCTCCAACTTCTGAGTATGGTCTCCTGTGTGAGCCCTATGGCAGGTGCATCTTCTCTGTATGAGTATGGCCTCCTGTGTGAGTCCTATGGTAGGTGTAGCTTCTCCATCTGAGTATGGCCTCCTGTGTAAGCCCTATGGCAGGTGCAGCATCTCTGTCTGGTTATGGCCCCCTGTGTGAGCCCTATGGCAGGTGCAGCTTCTCCAACTTCTGAGTATGGTCTCCTGTGTGAGCCCTATGGCAGCTTCTCCATCTGAGTATGGCCTCCTGTGTGAGCCCTATGGCAGGTGCAGCTTCTCCGTATGAGTATGGAATCCTGGTGCAGCTTCTCTGTCTGCTTATGGCCCCCTGTGTGAGCCCTATGGCAGGTGCAGCTTCTCCAACTTCTGAGTATGGTCTCCTGTGTGAGCCCTTAGGCAGGTGCATCTTCTCTGTATGAGTATGGCCTCCTGTGTGAGCCCTATGGCAGATGCAGCTTTTGCATCTGAGTACTGAGCACAGTACTGTATATATATTTATAAAGGGCCCCCAACCATGCACACTCTAATGGTTAGCCAAGCCTCTGTGGAGGCTGACCACACCCCTAGGTTTAGGCCCCTATAACTGCATTTGCTTGGTAGGCCCTTCATGACACTGTACCTTTTGTAATAATCATAATTAATAACATACTTTATAAGTAAGTGCAGATATGTATATATATTTTGATTCCCCCAATTCTTTATTTTCGCAAGATGGCAGATTCATTATCTCTGTTAATACTAAATATGTAGCTCCTGCCGCTTATGTAAAACCACATTTGCACACTGTAATAAAGCTCACACACATGAAAATAAATGAAGATATAAATCTTTAATTCTTTGTGTGTACTTTCTACATGCAAACTGGAAATTTTTAAGCCATTTGTAAATGATAAAATTTCATGTTTAAACACCAGCCAACAATCTATATATATATACTACAGGCAATGTGGAACATTACTTGCACAAATAATGTGAAAAAAAAAGAAACCTGGAAAGGTTTAATAGAAAACAAATTGCAGGCAATGTGGTACCATACTATTCACACTAACCTGCCTCCCACAGACTTAATGATGCTGTATTACAGTATTTACGCAATACTTATGCGAGAATAATTAGGTCACAATATGGTTTTATTATTTCCCATTCAGGCTGCAATTTCTAGCATTTCTGAATAAGTAAAATTTTAGTTTTCTTTAGAACTCAAATGAAACATATAATGAAATGACATAATTTAGCTGCTAGTAAGCACCAAATATTATAATTTTGCCTGTTTAGAGGCACAAAATACAAAAACTTAATTAGAGGATATTGAGTAAGGTATCACTATAAAAAAGAAGCTGAATGAGGGATGGAATTGCTAGCAAATACAAGGAACAAATGAATGGTAACTGCTGTGGAAGGACTCATGTGATAGATACTATATATGCATAAGCAGAACCCTACATAGCTGAGCCCCAGAGCAAGATCTGGATCCTCCGGATGCAGGTACTCTTCAGAGCATGCCGCCATGTGACCCTTTCAAATGAATTGTGCCTGATTTTGCACAACGTGTGAAGTTTGCATATGAGATGGATAGCACTGGTTGGTGCGCAGTATTTACCATATTGTCATGGGAGACGGAGGGTGGATCCGGCTATTGGAAATTATGGAGGTAATTCAGAGGTGGATGCAGTTTCAGTAGCTGCTGCAACTTTTGTCACAACCACTAATGCTTATTTATGGTATTGCCATGGCCACAGGGTTGATGCTAGATTCTATGTGGAGAAAGGACCTCTGTGACGTATCAACCACGTGACCGCTGCAGGAGGCTGGACAGCTCCTGTGTTACCATCCACGTTTGCATAAATATTTGTGGCGAGTGTAGTGAGCCACCATGCCCAAAGCATGGCGAGGGGACACTTTTGGTCTCCCGTTAGCATCCCCGCCCCTCCCCCTTTGATGCCAGGTCATGTGGGTGTGATGTCACAGGTCCATTAGAGCTCTCTAGTCTAGACCTAACCATGGCCAAAGGGCATCCTATTGAGACGCCCACAGGCAGCAGGATGAGTCCGCCGACGTGCATACATAGATGCACTATTGCCGGACCATCAGCCGCACCACCGGACATTGCACCTGCCAATCGCAGCTGCAATAGTCTGAGGGAACATGGCCGCCGGTGTCAGTGGAATTGCGTCACTGACATGTCCACGACACCCCTCACCTTTTAGCCACCCTATCGCCCCCCCCCTCAGTTACCACACAGAAACGCCCATCAGAATTGCATGGATTTCCATGTAATTTAGATCGGCATACCCCGGCGGTAACCATCAGAAAGCTTACACAGTGTATCTGAGGCGCATGCACAGACAGAAGACATTGGAGCATGAGTGCGTGGTCGAGGTGTCCTTAATGCAAGATGCAGCTATTATTTTGTCCACTGTGTCTGATCCCTCCTCTCCCTCGATCCTGCTATAGCATTAACACAAATCCCAGTATAGTATCTGCTTCACCTGGCAAAGGATGATGATCTCACCAAAAACGATATCGAGCCATGCACAATGCTCAGGATTTCCTGCTCCAATCTCTCGTGTAGTCTTTCTATATATGTTTTCGAAGTGTAATTCTGACAGCAAAGAGCAAATAACTCCATTTAAAAATGTAGTTTTATAAGACCAGGCTTCTTTAAAACATCATTTGTATATTGTTTCATACTGTGCACATTTTTATGTTCTTTTATAGAGTAGCTGTATCATGGTTCTAAACAAGCATTATAAGCAAAGTGAAACAGGATATATTTGTATGATCAGTTGGAGACTTTTTCTTAAAAAACTAGGGTGGAAGTTTCCATTAAAGAGACATTATCATTAAAATTGTATGAATTAATATATATTTGAATGTCCCCTGTTTCTATAGTTGGGATACATTTAATTCTGCTGAAAAGTGTTTCACAATTTTATTGTTTTTCATTTCCAGTTCTGTAGCGATTCCCTAAGTCTCAATGGAATGTGCTGCATGAGTATCACTAATGCATTAATGATGTGGCCTATATCCTAAAGCAGCCTTATCCAGGCCAAATGAGTGAATAGTGCCAAACTTATGGTATGTGACTTGGTTGTTCTTGTATATATACAGTTTGTTGTTTGTGGAATATACGGGTTGTGCACCACATATAGATTTTCTTTTGCATTGCTTGGCTAATCTGAACCTCCCAGGTGCACAGCTACGTAACCAGTCTTTGGAGACACCTCAGTGGACGATGGGCAATTTTCCTATTTTTGCAGGTGTGAGAGAATATATAAACAA
The DNA here is from genome assembly GCA_031769625.1 of Taudactylus pleione. Taxonomy (NCBI): domain Eukaryota; kingdom Metazoa; phylum Chordata; class Amphibia; order Anura; family Myobatrachidae; genus Taudactylus; species Taudactylus pleione. The sequence goes on along the minus strand of JAUIMM010000264.1, from coordinate 2,530,350 downwards.
ATACACTGCAACAGTATAATCATCCCATGAAGGTCCAGTCTTACATTACTTTTAGTATCATCCCTTTCATTCAAATATTTGCTTTCCATATTTCTCCAATTATAGAGTTCAGTTTAACTTAATTTAAATAAATCACGACAGTGAAGGGGCATCGATACTCAGTTTTTTTAAATGAGTTATTTTTGTTTTCTTCATGCTTCTCTTTGCATGGTCAAAATATGGGGGTGTAGTCATTAGGTCTATATTAACAATGTCAACAGTTAAGATGTTGATATTGTCAGAATGTCAACATTAGGGTTGGGATTCGGGACATGAGGGTTAATGTTCAGAGTAGGGAAGAATAGTCACCAGAACCGCCACTTCGTCAGATGTCTGAGCTGTCACACGCACATGACCGCCAGGACCCAGAATGCGCCACTGGAGCTGCTGCAGCCATCGGGAGCAAGTAAGTCATTGCTGGGCAACCAGGGATAATATGTAGACATTCTGACATGATAACTGTTGACATGTTCAATGTTGACATTGTGACCATGGCGACATCCTCTTGTCGACATTATGACTGTCAAAATATCACAAATGCCAAAATACTGAGCCGTAACAAGGGCTCTGTGTGCCCTGTGCCAACCCGTCAGCACCTGAAACTGCAGCTGTGCCTGGAACGTCTTCAAGATGGTCAGTGTGCCATTCCAGACACCCTGCAGCCAGAAACAGGGGCGACATAATGGTGATGGTGCCGCCCACAGAGCCCTGCACCGGTCACACACCCCTAGTTACAGCCCTGCCAAAATATATCTAAAAATGCATTTCTCTGCTGAAGTGCAGCTACTAGGTACAATGTGTGTAACTTTATATGATGAGACCTCTCAGCTGGTGTCTATTGCTGAATGGACTGGCCTATGCGCCAATCCACAAAGCACCAAAGTCCTTACAAATGCATCCTCTCCAAACCATTGTCTTATTTTAATGATCTCACTCCAATAGAGGAAACCTTTCACTGAAATGTCATTTTTGTAACATGAATAACAAAGCCGTTACACATACTGGAAAGCAGAATATAAAAATAAATGAATACATACTAAGATAGTCATTTCCCTTTAACATTATTATTAGGTAGCTTTGATATTTGGCAAAATCCCTTTATAAAGGAACATATCTGAATAAATATAGGTAGGATAGAGATTTCTACGTGCTCTATTAGGGTCAGGGAGACAGCTCACTTCTAGGCCGGCGGAGTATAATTTACAACTCTTTAAAAACACATTTTCTAAATAACACATGAAATTATAGCGTCAAGAAAATTGCTGCATTGCACTTATCACAGCTGCTGTACTCAATAACAAATGTGACAGAAGTCACCACCAAAAGGGTGAATGGAACTCAGGTTGAACAAACTTCTGTTACTGAGCATTTAACGCCATTTGGAATTGGATGAACCATATATGATACACTCTGCAATCATTTCCCGGTGCTAGAGCATATCAAGGGAAAGGGGCTAATGCAAGTAAAAGTGAGATTATACACTATAGTGTTTTATTTTAAGACGGCACTTTGCATAAGTCACGTGCTTCACTCTGACATTTAAAGTATCTTGTTATCATTGTGTTTGAGAGCTGCAGTGTCTGTTACAGAATGATAGTTTGCCTTAAACCCCGAAAGCTACAATCCAGCTTGCAGACTTTGAAAGTCACGCTAGACAGCATAAGTCAATAATAATTAAAGAAAATTTTAAGCATAAATCAAGCAAATCACTTTTTTGCACAGCAAGATTTATTGCCTTCTGAAATGGACTACCAGGGCACATTTATTGATGCAGTGATTTATAAGTGGGAACATTTATATTGGACAGTCATATATAAGAGATGAACACTTGTATGCGTATAGGCAGAAATCAATAGATAAATGTCTCCATTCAATCTAAAACGTGTTAGCAACAACCCACCTCTGTTTACTTGTCCAATGGTGTTAGCTCTTACAATGCAAAGAGCTTTATTCCAGTTCACTGCAAATTAATCACAATTTCTGGCTACAAACACAAAATGAGAAAACAATTCCTAATGTTGCAACATTTTTTGCAGCTTGAAGTAACCTATGGAGAAAACATTACAAAAAAATGAAATAAATAAATAAACTTGAAATACAGTATCTTTTCCCCATTCAAGCAGAACATTCAGAGCAGGATGAATCGCAGTGTGACCAAGCCCTGAAGTGCTGCTTCAGATATCTGCAAGTTATTACTTTCAATAAACATCAAGGTTGTGAGCGCGTGGCTGGAAAGATGAACAATTCTTATAGATTTGCACCTGTAGTTCAATATAGCTCAGAAAAAAAGACATCAAAAAGTGTCTGCAATTATCTGTATTTAGCTTGTCTGCATTTTTTCATGTAATTGCTATACAAGAACAGATTGAAATAATTGCCGGAAATACGCACAGTGACAAATTAATTATTTTTTGTTTTGTTTTTTGAAATATACCGAAGACCAGATGGCAGGAGGGTGGAATCACATTAGGTCACTACTTATTTTTTAATCGAAAAACGGAAACGCATTATGGACCAGCTGGTTAGGCATGCAAGATTCCAGTTACCCCTAATAATAGTATTTACACAGACAATGATTAGAAAATTAACAAAGGTGTACTGTACATGGGCACCACCCTGCATCTAGCACTACTAAACATAATCTGCAGATGGACCAGCACTGGTAGATGCAGCAGGAAAGTAAGTGGTAAGCTTGAGATGAAGCCCTTTGCTACTTAAATTGTGCAAAAACTGCACTTCCCTCATGATTGTAAGTATCAGAGCTATGTAGCTACAGCCTAATGGAGGAGATATTACAAAAATCTCCTGCCAGGGCCATAACTAGGATAGTGCGGCCTGTGCCATGGTACAGGGCACCGCAGGACAAGGGGAGCTGTTCAGGCCTGTCAATTTTCTGTTTATTATCACTCTTACTTGTAGCTTCCTCTTATTTAACCCCCAGCATCTCCTGGCTGCCCCTATCTCTTCCCTGATCCTTCCCCATGAGGCCATTCCCCTTTTTTGGGTGCGTTGTGTCCCTATTTGAAAAATGGGGGGGTGCCAATGCTCTTTCTGGCACAGGGCACCAAAAAGTCTAGTTACGGCTCTGTCTCCTGCAAAAAGCTATTCCTTGCAGCAGTCCACAGCCGCCATTATTCTGAATAGGGACTACAGTCTGACTGTATGTACCAAGCAGTGGTAGCCCCTACCTTTTTACTACAGGGAAGGGCTGTCTTGGCTGCAGTCCAATCTCTCTGCCGTGAGCGATCCCTATTCAGTGTACATACGCATAAAAAGGGCAGAAAAAAAAACTTTGGCATTGGCTAAGGGCTGCAACTGTTCCAGTACTAAGAAGCCGTATAAGGGTGCCGTAAAAAAAAAGCAGAAATGGCTTCCTATTGAAAGTGCTTTCTGCTAATGACAGTCAGGACTTGCAGTCCCAGGGTGAGAAAACACCTCCTTCAGTCCCTGATGTGTGATTAGCAGAAAGCGTTTCCAATGGGAAGTCACATTTGATTCACATACGGGTGGAACTGTGGGCTCAAAGGGGAATGGAGATATTACTAGGGGGCTGCAGCCCTGTTAAATCTGCCATTGACACCAAGCTTCAAAAAGTGTAGCTTTTTGGAGTTGGCCCCGATCACTGCCACCATCTTCAGATGGTGATAATTTCTTTATGGCTATGAAGGAATTCCCACAGGAGAGGAATCTTGTGATCCCTTTCTTGCAGCCTCCATCCTCTGGTGAAATTTTCATAAATGCAAGAGACTCCTCTGTTATACCATGATCATTTTGCACAGGTTACAGCTGGTTCTCGCAATTGTCTAACTCAGCAGCTGACTCAGGCCCCCGCCGGGCCTCTCCAACAAACCTGGGCCATAAGTATCTGCCCTCTCTTTGCGCCCTTGCCTATTGCAATGTCGTGTCGATATAAGTCATATCATTTATAAACCCATTTAGCATGTGAATAAAAACAGTTCTTCTCCTGACTCTTTTCAGAATATTTGATGTTAAAGAGCTAATAATTAGTTACCCAGCAGTTACCACTATTCAAAAACAAAGCTAAATCTTTTAGGTAGCCATCCAATGTCTTATAACATGTACCGATCAGATAATTGATCCAAGTTTCTTGTTGCTGTAAATGCCTAAGTCAGTGGTTCCCAAACTTTTTTGAATCACGGCACCCTAGAGTATAAGCTTTGTTTTCACGGCACCCCTAAGCCAAAATTTTGCTGTTGAGATATTCCGAAAAAAATTTAGTAAAGTGAACTAAATTGTGCTTAGCAGTCATCCTTAGGTTCAGTTATGTGGAGTTGGACAGGTTTGCGCTTCTGTTTATCCACATATTTACATTACATACACCATAAATAATTTGATTTGGTGCTGGACCACCTGAGGCACCCCTGCAAGTGTCCCGAGGCACCCCAGGGTGCCACAGTGCACAGTTTGGGAACCACTGGCCTAAGTGCTTTTTTACTTGAAGCATTGATTCTGGGGAAACATACTTTTTCAAACCCTTTTCCTTTACTATATATTTTATGGATCTGCCAATGTCCCTTTGATTGGTAGCAGAAGCGCTAGATTCTTTAATCCTATTTTTGTATGCAAGTAAAGTTTATTGGAAAATTTTAAAGTGCACCGACAAATATAAAACAACAGCACACCATAGCCAAAGTAGAAAATATAAAGTGCAAACCATACAATCAATAAATTCAATACAAAATAAAATACCAAAAAGAGTTAAAGACCTAAGAATGACCTTGGTACAGTGAGCTGATCAAAGAAAAAAACATATAATGCACAATATTAAGAAGAAAAACTAAAACAGAAAAAAAGAGAAAGACCAGGCAAGAGAGAGAGGGGAGAGAGGATTACCACCAGGAACTAGGACATGGGAAACTGATTTTAAATAGCTTAACAGAAAGTAGGAATTAAAGTACGCGTGTCAGGGTGGGGTTGGGTACGGGATCGCCGGCATCTCGTACAGTTTACCATCTGACAGCTGTAAGTAAGTATACTAACCTAACCCCTAACCCTACCTCTAACCCTCCCTCCCCGGTGCCTAAACCTAACACTCCCTCTAGTGCCTAACCCCTAGCCCTCCCCCTTAACTTTGGTATCCGGGCAGCCGGGATGCTGGCGCTGGTATTCCGATAAGTGTTGGAATTCGGGCGTCAGCATTGTGAATGCCGGAATCCCTGCTGTTGGGATCCTGAACGTATCCTGTCAGGGTGTTAATATTTATAGAAAAGGAGAGAGATTCTGCACAGAACTAAAAGTAAATTGAATTATAAACCAACCATCCAACAGTCACAGAATATTATCTATCATCAATAATTGTTGGTGGTGCTCCGAAAGCCCAATATATATGTATTGAACAGCAAAGGAGAAGAAAGTAGGGCTATTGTCTGGGGCACTCTTAAGTACTAAATATTGTTAAATTAAAACATAACTTTTATTAGCAGCAATAAAATTATAAAGTACCTTATAGTTTAAAAATCAGATGTTATAAATTCATCATAAAAATCAGACTTCATAAACATGATGAAATCTGAAGGCGAATTGTTAATACATTACACAATCAGAAACTGGGTATATTTGATTGGTACTATATAAAAAAAACTGAGATATATTTATATTGCTTGGCCGTGTGCAAAAACAATCCCAAATGTATATTTTAAACTACAGCACCTGGTATTCCCTGGAGGTCACCCTTCCAGGTACTAACCAGGCCAAATACAGTTTAGCTTCCAAGATCAGACGAGATTGGGCAATCACGTAATGTATGGCTGTAGATATAATGGGGAAAATTGCACAATTGCCAGGTCAAAGCAATATATATGTAGGACTAATTGCATCTATAGTCCATTTGTTGATAAATGACAACTTCCAAAGAAAGAATGCACAGGCAAACTTTATTTGTTTCACATGTCTGCTTAATATGTCAAAAATATCACCAAATTAAATACACAGGTAATATTGTATGCTTCTAAGCAGGAACCTGTGGTACATCCCTCCCAATGAATAATCATGCACTTGGAGGGGTTTAAATAGCATAATTTGGCCAATAAACACAAGTGAGTGTTCAGGTGAATTTCTGTAAAAAACTTAATAATGGGTTCAATCATAATGATGTGGGATAGTTATGTGGAGATGTATTGATGGGAGAGGGGTTTTAGAACTTGCAGATGAGAGATAGAAATGTTTATTTCAACTTTTTACAAACTTACATGAAAACACTGAAAAACTACTATACAGACATTTTTTCTCTACCCCAAAATGCTGGAAATACTTTAATTTGGTGAACAACACGTGCTTGCCATTAATAAAAAATGCAAAAGTCACAAAATTTGACACCTTTTTAAAAACCTCCGTATCAGATCCTGTTTATCAAAACTCCACCAAAAAACGGACCTCCCCACCCTAGATGACGTTATGCTTGGCCCTCAGGATACACATGGAATGTAATGTGAGAGGGAGTTAGGTCCTCTTCTGGAGCAAGATTAATGGGAGGTAATTTGAGATAATGTAGCCTCCAGTTCTATATCTGTTTTAATAAAAGAAAATGCCTATAATACACAGTGCTATTTTACTCTGGTTGCAGCATCTATTTGTTCAGTTTTACCTAATAGCAGTTTTTGGGGAAACTTTGGCCATAGAAGTACATTTGTACATGATCCCGGCTGTCAGGATGCCGGGGATCAGTATGCGGGGGTGGTGTTAGGTTTAGGCTGCTGGGGGAGAGTTAGGATTAGGCCCAGGAGGGAGGGTTAGGTTTAGGCTGTGGAGAGGGAGGGCTAAGGTTAGTATACTTACCTGGTTGTGTCAGGATTGTAACCCAAGTGGGATGCCGGCATTAGGATTCTGAGCGCCGGGATCCTGAGTGCCGGCATCACGTACCCAACCCCCAAAAGGAAATGCCCAAATCCTTTTGGCATATAATCTTCTAGACAGTTTTAGGATTTCACATTTCCAAAGATCCCTGGACCAAGCTCTTATGTTATTGTGTTGATAGAAAGTCAGTCAAGGACTACCAAACATTTCCTCTGTTAATAGTAGAATAATAGATAATTGCACAGTGTATGGCCGCCACAGAGTATTAATGATCGGTTTATCACACAGGTTCTCAAACTTGGTCCTCAGGACCCAAAACAGTGCATGTTTTCCAGGTCTCCTCACAGAATCACAAGTGAGATAATTAGCTTTACCTGTGGATCTTTTAAAATGTGTCAGCAAGTAATGATTGCACGTGTGCAGCTGCTGGGTGACCTGTAAAACATGAACTGTGTGGGGTCCTGAGGACCGAGGAGCTGATTCAGACCTGCTCACAAGGATGCGATCGCTCGTAGCTGGACGATTTTTGCAATCAGCGCATTGCGCAGTGTGCGAACCACTGCGAATGATCGGGAAGCGCTCGCTCGCCCAGCATAGACAGCCTGGCTGAATGAGTGACAGGAGAGACTGTTTGTGCATGGTAACGGGCAGGCCACTAGAAACGGGGGAGTGGAGGTGCGAACGCAGGTGTGCCTGAGCATCTCTATGCCGTTTCAGAGGCGTGTATAATTAACAGGCAGCGTCATTGTACACGTCACCTGGTTGAATTTCACACTGAAGTGATTGCAGTGTTTGCGGCAGGGTATAGTCAACCTCAAGCGCTGCAATTGCATCCGATGGTAGCGATGTACCAATGGTTGTATACACTTCCTGGAGATGATGTGCGCAAGTGGGCATCTCATGAATGGCTGGTGGGCGTCTGTATACACAAAGTGATCGCATGCCAAGACATAGTGGGCATGCTAATACCTTGCCGTGCGATTGCCTGCCTTGCTGGGCGTGCACTAGATTTGCATACAATGGGTGCGAGCGAACGCATCTAGCGAGCGGGTCTGAATGAGCTCCCGAGTTTGAGAACCACTGGTCTATCAGGAATAAAAAATCTTCCAGCATACCTGACAGAAATGATAATTTGTGCTCGGATAACTCACTATCGGACAGACAGACCAATTCTGACAGTGTATGGCAATGTTAGATAATTGGTTTGTCTGTCTTATGCCAGATCTGGTGAAGTTTGTTTTCTCGGACTGGAGCTTTGGGCTGGAGCTAATATGAAGGCTGAGTGAAGGAAACTGGGTAGATTTATGAAATTCCAACGCATGAGAGGTGACTAACATAACTGGTAAGAATGCAGAGAAATCTATATATAGTGGATACTGTCTGGAACTGATAATGCTAGATACCAGGCTGGGACCAATTATGCTGGATATCAACCTGGGACTGATTAGGCTGGGTTACCAGATTGGGACTGGTTAGGTTGACTTACTGGGCTGGGACCATTTAGGCTGGATCAGTTAGGCTTGGTACTGAGCTGGGACTGCTTAGGTTGGTTTACGTGCTGGGACCGGATAGGCTGGTTAAAAAGATGGTACTGGTACTTGAAGTGACCAAACTGGAAGCAAAAGTCAATTCTTCAGGATCTGGAAGCTGAACTGGAATGTTGGAGCCAAGAGATGCTGGAAATCTACAACGTTGCACTGGCAACCTGTCAGTGCTTTAGGAAGCACTTTTATAGGGCTTGCAGGGCTATGATTGGCATTGGGCATTGGCAAGTCACCTGGGGCTGGAGTGCCATTGGCTACTTGGCTGTAAGGTGGCCATGTCCAAGATGGCGGCACCCAGGAACTGGAGCTGGCAGTAGAAGCCTGGAGGGAGACACCGGTACTATGTCAGCAGGAGGGACAGCATGAAGCAACTGGAGGACAGCAGATATCTCAGGACCCCCGCAGGAGCTGCCACATCCAATGGAATGGTAAGCGGAAGGGGGGCGGCTTCAGGGGCTGACAGTACCTACCTTCTTACAGGTGGCCCCTGGACACTTCTTGGCCTTTGAGGATAATTGATATGGAATGCATGAATGAGATGAGGTGCATGGACATCAGTGGAGTTAATCATTCTTCTGGGCTGTACCCCTTCCAATTGATAAGGTACTGTAGTTGTCCATAGCAACAACAGGAATCTCAATTTCCACACCACTCTGAGTTTGTACCTTGGGATCTTTTGTTAGATTTAACTTAAAGTGATTCAAGATCAAATTCCTCAGCAGGGAGATAAGAAGGAGTTTGGTATCCTTAGAAATGATGGTAGCTTAAGTTTATAAGCTACTGGGTTGATGACCCATCCCACGGGATTGGGCCAAAACTTCATTGATGGTACCCTAAGTCTTAAGTTGTGAGTGGATAGCCAGACTCGATCTCCAGGCTTAAGACTGGGAATTGCCCTCCACTTGTTATCAGCAAAAGTTTTATTGTGAAAAAAAGCCCTCAATAAAGAGACATGAACCTCCTTCCAATGTTTGATGAACTGTTGCAGAGTGGAGTTTGCGGCTACAAAATGTGGGTGAATTTCGCCCAAGGTAGCAACACGGCCCAGATGTCCTCAGATGAGAAGACATAAAGACTGAGAAAGGTCTCAAAGTCTTGATTCACCCTATTTGTCTGCCTATTCATCTGGGGGTGATATGCGGCGGAGAGTCTTAACTTCATCTGGAGTGAGGAACACAAAGCCTTCCAAAACCGTCAGCAAATTAGACACCCTGATCTGAGATGATTTCATTAGGGAGACTGTGAAGTCTGAAAATTTATTGGAGGAAGAGTTGTTCAAGTTTAGGAATGGATCGGAGACCTGTGAGGGGCACAAACTGGGCTATTTTTGAGAAATGGTCAATAATGACCCAAATTGTATTGAATCCTCCAGAGAGAGGCAGGTCTCTAATGAAATCCATGGACAAGTGTGTCCATGGATGGTGAGGAATGCTTAATGGTCGTAGTAAACCAGCTGGAGCTTGATGGGACACTTTATCAGACTTGTGGGCCACCAACAGGATCTATGGTCTAACTTAAAAGTTTTTAGAGCCCCAGTATGTCCAGAAAAATATGAGACTTGCCCATTGAAGTCATCTCTTCAAAAGTGTTTGAGACTTGCCCATTGAAGTCATCTCTTCAAAAGTGTTGGAGTTATAAAGATTCTCCTGGAAGGTAGAGTAGAGGTTACTTGGGCTGACGCGCATGACAGTGAATCAATAATTGGGCGCATCTCCAAGGAAGAAGTGTACTCATCCTTGTCCATGGAGCATGAAAGAGCATCAACCTTACCATTCTAAAAGCCAGGCAAAAGATAACTCGAATCTCAAAAAGAAAGGTGCCTACCAGGCCTGTCTGGAATTAAGGCATTGAACCAATTTCAAGTACAACAAATTCTTGTGATCGATCAATACAGACACTGGATATTTGATGCCCTCCAGTAGGTACCTCCACTCTTCTAAAGCTAGCTTAATAGCAAGTAACTCCTGACCTCCAATAGAGTAGTTCTTTTCAGCTGGTAAGAATTTCCATGAGGAAAAAAACACATGGGTGAAGCTTTCCAGCCTCTGAGACAAAACTGCTCCTACTCCTATTGCCAAGGCATCCACCTCCAAATTAAAGGGCCAAGACACATCTGATTGATTCAATACTGGAGCCAATACAAAAGCTTGCTTAAAAAGTTGAAAAGCAGAGTGAGCTCCTTTGGACCACTGAGTTGGATCTAAACCCTTATGTGTAAGGGCTGTAATAGGTGCCACAAGAGTGGAACATTTCTTTATGAATTTTTGATAGTAGTTTGCAAATCCCAAAAACCTTTGGACTGCTTTGCGGAAATTTGGAAGGGCCCAATCAAGAGTGGCGTGGAGCTTCTCTGGGTCCATTTGGAGACCAGACCCAGAGATAATGTACCCCAAAAATGGAATTGAAGGAACCTCGATAGTGCATTTCTCCAGTTTCCCATAGAGCTGATTGGCACGTAGTCATTGGAGAACTTTTTTAACTTGCCGACAATGGAACTGCAAGTATTTAGATAAGATGAGGATATCATTCAAGTATTGCTACTACATATTTGTAGAGGAGATCTTGGAAAACTTCATTAACAAAATGTTGAAATACAGCCGGAGTGTTGCATAGCTCAAAGGGCATAACATGATACTGTACTCATAGTGACCATCCCACATATTAAAGGTGGTCTTCTACTCATCGTCATCTCATGTCCTGATCAAATTGTAGGCATCCCTTAAATCAAGATTAGTGAAAATCATTTCCCCTTTCACTTGGTCAAACAACTTGGGATAGTGATCTTGATAGTTATGTCAGTTAATGCTCTGCAGTCAATATAAGGATGGAGCCCCACATCTTTCTTTTACACAAAGAAAAACACTGCTCTTGCAAGGGACGTAGAAGACTGAATAAAGCCTTTTTCAAGATGCTTTTTAATGTAATCTGTCATGGCCTGAGTCTGCGGTATGGACAATGGGTAAGATCAGCCCTTGGGTGGTTTCCTGTGGATCAATTCAGTGGTACAGTCCATTCTCTATATGGAGGTAGGAAGTATGCCCCTCTGCTGTAAAGTACAGAGGAAGCAAGACATTCTGGGACATATCCAAACTATGGAGAGGTATCACATGCTGAAGACACAATTTGAAACAAGAGGAACATTGAAAGTAATATAGAAAGTAGTCCAATCAAATTGAGGGATGTGCAGTTGGTGCCATGGGAGGCCTAGGACCAGAACATGGGAAGCTTTAAGAAGGACAAAGAATCTGAGGCAATGCTCCCACTTTCTTCTTCAATGGAAGGGTTTGTTGGGTGATCTCACCATCCGAAATACGGCTCCCATCCACTGCAGTAAGATAAATGGGACATTGAAGCAATTCTGTGGGAAGAAGTTCCTGAACCAGAACCAAAGTAATAAAATTTATAACTGCACACCGGAATCCAATAACGAATAGAAAACCTTGGATTTCTGAGCATGTTCTACACTATGTAGACAAAAGTGATTGAAAATTGACAGCAAATAGATCAATGAGATTTTATTGATGTCAGTACTTTGTAGGTCCACCAAATGCAGTGATTACTGCAGACACCCTTCTCAGCCAACTGTCCACAAGTTCCTGGACAACAGAAGGTCTTACCGCCTTAAATACATTGACCAACTGTGACACTGAAGAAGGTGGAGTCGGCCTAGAATGTACCTGTCCCTTCAATTCATCCCAGAGGTTCTCAATGGGGTTAAGATCTGGACTATGAACTGGCCAGTCCATCCAGGTTACTGAATTCTCTGTATACCAGTCCAGCATCACCCTGAAAACATAACAGGTGGAATTGTCGTCCTGACATCCTGGCAAAAAACAATCATACTTTTCAAGGAACTGCAAGTGCACGGGCCTCCCTACAAAGTGTTCTTGTGGAAAGCACCGCATTAGTGGCCATTTGGAACTTATGTGCAATGGTATGCATGTTAGGCATTTTGCTTGCACCGGGGTGTCCAATCACTTTTGTCTACATAGTGTAAGTTCATGGTGAGAATGCAATCAGAACTTAGAGAAGATTTGGTAGCTACTCTTAACCTTACTCCTCCTTCACAGGTTAGCAGGAACAGTTTCCCGGATGTTGGGAACAAGTATCCAGAAGATGACTGGATGCTGCACAGTACAGGTGCAAATTCTCTTCTTGGTGCCTTTGGTGCTCCCCTGAGGATAACTGAGAATAGTTAACCTGCAATGGGTTTTCCTTTGATGGCGACTTTGGATGAGGATGCTGCACGGGGTGTGACGCAGTCACCCTTAGACTTTTCCAAAGAGCCGTAAGTCCACTTAGGTGCAGAGAGAAATTAAGTCATCTAATTTCTGAGGAAGATTTCATGGGGAGAGATTGTCTTTAATTCTGTTGGATAGATCATTCCAAAAGGCAGCTACAAGAGCCTCGTCATTCCAGAGTAAGTAAGATGCCAAGGTTTGAAATTGGATCACATACTGCCCAACAGTTTGTGGACCTTGACAAAGATGCAGAAAATCCACAGAAGAAGTAATCTACCAAACTCAATGAAGATCTTTCGAAAAGTAGCAATGAAATATTACACCTTTCCCACAGTGGTGAAACCCAGTCCAATGTAGGTCTAGACAGATGAGAATTTATATAGGCCACTCTAGTTCTGGCTGTTGGAAAGTTGCCGTGAAGGAGATCAAAATGGATCTTGCAATGATTCAGAAAGCCCCGACAGTGCTTAGGGTTCCCATTGAATTTGCTAGGAATAGGAAGCTGGAAACAAGAGGCCTGCACAGGTACTGTAAAAGGAACCAGAACAGGAGAAGCTGGAACTGTACTAGTAGAGGGTTCAGAAATAGCGAGTGTTGACTGAATATTGTTGAGACGGGTTGACACCTCTTGCAGGAACTGCATGACCTGCCGCTGTGTTGGTACCTGACCTTCAAGGCGACTCGCAGGAGTTTGAATCGAGCCTGCTTCAGAAACCTGATCTTCTTCCAAGTCCATGTGGCCAGTGCAAAATGTCAGATCTGGTGCAGTTTGCGATCCCAGACTGGAGCGTTGGGCTAGAGCTGATGTGGAGGTCAAGTGCAGGAAACTGGGTGGTCATATGAAATTCCTGCGTATGAGAGGTGACTGACAGAACTGGCGAGAATGTAGACAAATCTGGATATACTGGATACTAGCTGGAATTGATAATGCTAGATATCAGGCTGGGACCGATTCTTCTGGATATCAGTTTGAGACCGGTTATGCTGGGTTACAGGGCTTGGACTGGTTAGGCTGGTTATTGGGGCTCTGACATGCCAACTTTTATCTGACCGTGTTTGGCCACCTTTACCTGTGTTAATGTTTGCAAAATACTGACTCTGTAACTATAATTGTGTCTATGCACTCGGTTATACTTTAGATTGCCTGTTCTTTCATGAAATGATAAGTTATTAAAAGGAAATCCAAATAAAACTCACTTCAGTTTATCATAATAAAGGTCCAGAAACAGCAATCAGATTTTACTTAAGGTGCATAGACATGTAACGATTTTTTGAACGATTTAACTATAACGACGTCGTTATCATTCACTCGTTGAAAAAATCGTTCAGTTTCTGAGTTATAACGAACGATTATCATTCATGCGCGTTCCCATTTGTAGTTTGTAGTTCATTCTGACTGACCAACTGAACGATTTTCATTAAGGGAAGTTACAACAATCGTTTGTAGTTCAAAAAAACGTTCGTTACACTTTAAAAAATCTGACAGATCATCTGACAGAAAATCGTTCATAAAATCATTCATAAAATCGTTGGTAACAAAATCATTGTGTGTGTATGCAGCTTAAAGCTGTGTACACACATCGATTTTGTAAATGAACGATTTTAGTAAACTATTTTCGTTAATTTTTTCAAGGGAAAAATTAACAAAAATCGTTTACTAATATTGTTCATTTACAAAATGTAATGAACGATTTTTTTTTAACTACGAGCGATTTTTGTAACTTTCCCTTAATGAAAATCGTCGTTGTTCAGTCAGAATGGACGATGAATTACAAATTACAAACAGGGACGCGCATGAACGATAATCGTTCATTGTTATAACTCAGAAACTGAACGATTTTTTAAAACGATTGAACGTTAACGACGTCGTTATAGTTAAATCGTTCAAAAAATCGTTCTGTGTGTACGCACCTTTAGGCTTTAAACTACAAGCCATCACAATCATCAGTCTTCTGTCCTAAACAAAATATCGGGGTTTCTTTGTATTAAATAAACTCATCAACATCACTCCCAGCTGTACAATTTCCAACAGTTTGCTGCTCTTTCTGTGGAAAAATAATAGTTCTGTATTTCTTCTCATCTCAATGGAAACCCATGTATAATCTGTAATGCTATAGTATGAAACATTTCCTTAATGGATTCTGATTGGTCTTCAATATATTTGAATAGGGTAATTGTATCTTTCAAGCAACTTCACATCCTTTTACAATTTGTGTAATAGGCTGGTGCTTTAAAAGTATATGGCTTATCCATGATGAGGTCAAATGAATGATTCATAAAGAGGCAGAACTATGCTCTGTTCTCATGCATCAATGCCTCTTAATGCACAATAAAATCTTCATAACCTTTGCTCATCCAAGCTGAAAGGGCTTCAATCACATCACCTGTCTGCAATCTATCATTTAACCAGTTTTCAAGCCATTTTCAAAAGTTGTCTTCATTCCCAAATCCCTTCAGTTTATAATACTTTGTCAGTGAAGTACTGTATGAAAAAATAACTACTCAGTACTTTTTTCTAAGTTGCTACTCACTCTTTTGAAAAAACAAAAACAAGTGATGCTTGAAGAGGCCCATACATCTGTGACTGCCACAATTACCCGTTCTGCCAACATCTGGCTCTGGGCATCAGAAAAATTCAACATGTTTGATTTCCCCGACTCGCCGATTCCAATCAAAAAATGGTGAGTTCGGTGAGTTTGGGAATTTTAACATGCTGTGTTTCCCCGATCCGTTGGCGGATAGCCGATCATCGATGGCCGTGGATTTGATCAGCAAATCGGATCGGTATTGGGGAATAGCGGCGCTGATGTATGGCCCGCATAAATTATACACACACATGCACAAATACTTTTGCCATGCTAGAACACAACTGCCACCCATCTCTATGGTCCCCATCTAATTAATGGAGGAGTGGGCACAATGACTAAAGGCCCCCATACATCTGCGACAGATAGCCGTGATCCTGCACTCCTGCGATGCTGGGTCGGAATATCAGTGAAATCCAACATGTTGCATTTCACAGATTTGCCGATCACGATCAAAATATGATCGTGTTTTGCAAATCTGTGAAATTTAACATGTATAATTTCACCGATCCTCTGATGGTTCGCCGAACTTCGATGGCCGCCGGTCTACATTTCTAACCGGCAGATCAGTGTTTCCGATCTGTTCGCAGGATTGTGAGACCTGTCGTTAGATGTATGGGGGCCTTAATACAGTAAAAGAGGTAGACTACTTCCACTCAGGGGAGTAGCGAGGGTGGTTCCAGTGGAGCATGAGCTCCGGGCACCAAAATGGACAGAGGGCCCATTCAAATTTCCGGAACTTATGGGGCGCTCCACATTATGATGGCCACCTGTTAGTTTTATCTCGGTTCGTTTGCTCTATATCCTAAATAAGTTACGGATCTGAGATACGTTTCTACATTTCATGCTTCCTCAAGCTGCCCAGATTGTCGGCCCTCCCTCCTCTGTGATCATCTTCTGTCAACTCTTCTTTCCTATCAGATTGATTATATTAATTTCTCACTTCTTTAATTCCCTCCAGTATCTACTATGGGATCGGCTCTTTACCCCTATCTACTCCTTTCTTTTTGGCTTCTGTCACCACCCCTCTGTGATCAACTTTTTGTCCCTCCCCTCTCCATTCTTATTGGCTTCTGTTACCACCCCCTCTCCTCTCCTTTTCTTATTGGCAGGTATGAGTTTAAAAAAAAGGCACTTCTTTGCTCATTAATGAGGTGTTCCCAGGCATGACCACAAAGTGTTATTTGAAAGGTCTTTTAAAAAATACTTTATTAGGAGACCTGAAATAATGGTGGTAGACAGAATATCATTAGTAGTACTCACATTAATATAGATGCAATGTATATTTGTGAAGTAGGAGCATAGCTGAGAATGGAGTTTCCCATAGGTGTTCCCAAACCAGTGATAGCTGTTTGGGGCAGTAATTGCAATAATAAGCTAAGCACCCTGTGGAATCTCGCTCTAGCACATGTATTCTGTCAATTTAAGTTAAATGATCAGAATATATAATACATTTTGCTCTATTGACTAATAACAATGATTCAAATTAGATAAAAGTCAGATCCTAGGTGCTATACATAAATAAAGCAGTGCCAAAGGAGCTACCCCTTAATGTCAGATAGTGCATCACTGAAGCATTCTATTCCCCCAATAGGACCTCAATGCCCAGCGTGATACTGACACTGTTTGCTGTTTTTCGCATCATTTCAGTATTCCCCTGCAGGCTGGCCATACCCCACTGGCACAATTGATTACAGGGAGGGGTCGCTATGATATGCGCCTTTTCCGGGCGCCATGGTTCCATGCTACTCCTCTGCTTCCACTCCCCAAGCTGTCCCTATTGCTCTCCAGAGCCAAGTTGTAAACAGGTTAATTGGGATACCTTCAAATAACAGGAACCCAACATGCATAGTGGCTTCCATGCAATGTGGCATCTACTCAGGGGTGCTGGCGGGGCTCTCTCCCTCGTACCTCACAGCAGCCCAGAAAACGCTGCTGTGTGCTGGGCTGCAGTGGGAAACTGCTCGCGGCTATTTTGCTCTGACAAAGCAATGCAGCATTAATAGCATAGCAGTCATGGCAGTGTATGCCCCAGAGCTGAATTAAAATCCCATGGTGCCCTAGACAAGTCCCCGGTTTGGGGCCCCTTTCTCTGGTTCATTCATACCTTACTATATACTAAGCCTACATATATTAGTACTGCCATACATACAATAAACCCAAAAGTAAACATATTATATACATACAGTGCAAGAAGCAAGAGATTTTGTATCTCTTATAACCTAGAGCAGAAAGAAAGGAAAATGGCAGTGGTTAGAAAGTGCAGCTTAAAAAAACTCACAAATTAAAATAAATACAATTAAAATTAAGGGGCATATTCAATTAGGTGAGAAAAGTCCTGTGCTTTTCACATGCCGGACTTTTCGTCATCATCGCCGGTTTTCCATGCGAAAAAGTATTGTGCGCATCCCCGCTTATCCCCGTATTCAATTAGAAATCAGCGAAACTGTAACATGCGAAAAGTCCTGTCAGATTTGGGGAAATCAGCCTGACACCCCCCAAAAGATGCACTGACATTGTGGATCACTATAGATTCTGCCGAATAGCCCTGCTGAAGGTATTTGGGGTACTTAAATTATCTCAATAGCTGCTATTTAGCGTCTTTGCATAAGTGTGGAAGAATAGCATTTAGCAGTGTTATTGGTTAAAATAAGTAGTCCCAGCAAATTTGGGGTACAGGAAAATGGGTGCTAGCATATTTTAAAGTTGCTAAAGTGAAGTATTAAAAAAACGTAAAAAATCCACCTGCCGCAACCACCTGCAAACTTAAAAACACATGGGGCATACTTGGGGAGCCCCCTGGAGTCTATTTCGCTAGTTTTTAAGTTTGTCCCCCAACTTTGGACTTTTTCACCCCCAAAATAAAAGTACTTTTTTGGGGTGATCTAAAGTATTTTTTAAACTTTTATTGACGCAGTTTACCTTTGGGGGACTGTCCCAAGGATGCAGGGCGTTTTCCGAAGTTTGCACCCCAAAATCCCCAATTCTGCACTTTTTTTCGACACCTATTCATAGGCGAAACAGTTTCGCTGGTTCCATTGCATTGAGTTTCTGCAACATCGAAAAGTCTCCGGAATTGAATATGGAGGAAACTTTTTGCATGGCGAAATGACGTCACTCGCCATACTTTATCGCAGAAAACGGCTTTTCGCACCTAATTGAATACGGCCCTAAATCTAGTAGGTTATAAAATATATTCAAGTTATTATAATAAAAGCTCAGACTGGTAAAGAAAATTCATATTAGAAAATTTGCAAAATTAAATATGTAAGTAAGAATTGAAATTAATAGGCATTTCCTTCAGTTTTTTTTGCTATAATATTTTTTTTACATCGACACTTGTTTCTGCAATTAATCTAATATTTATTTGATTTGTATAGAATTTTAGTTTTTACAATGTAAGATACATTTTCCAAATGTTGCCGTATTCCCCTCTGACTTAACCCATGGGTCAGAGACAGAAAGTTATATAAAGAGAGACATATACAGGGATGGTCACAGAGAGACATAAATAGATAGATAGGGAGGTTCACATATAGAGACACACATACATTTGGGTTTACATATACAGACATGCATACATACATACATACATACAGACATACATACATACACAATGGGGGATCACATATAGAGACACACACATTTATATACAGGGAGGGGGTTTACATTACATATAGAGACATACATACATACATACACATACAAGGGGGATAACATATACACACACACATATATTGGGATACAGACATATATATGGAGGATCACATACTATATAGAGACATACACATGGAGGGTCACATATTGACATCTACGTTACACGGTGGGTAACATATTAGACACATACATGGAGGATCACATATAGACATACATATGCATAGGGAGGGGTTTAGCAAATATAGACATACATGCATACACACACAAGGGGGGATCACATATAGAGACACACACATATACATGGACGGTCACTTATATTACAGACATACTGGATATGGAGGATCACATATAAGGGGCCTATCCATTAGCAGATCTTTCTCTACGATGAAAGACAAAAGATTTATCCCTTGAAAACTCCTGGGGCTGCGGTGACAGATATCTGTGATGTACATGACAGATTTTTGCAAACAACGAACGACGAACTATATTGCATGACATCATTGCATGCCCCCATCATCATGTCACTTTGTTGCCTGCTCTGATTCCTAGATTGGAAATGTTTGGAATTATGCTATTAGAATAATATCGGCCATTTTATTGTGATCGCTGTCATCTCTTCTAGTAACATGACAATGACATAGGAATGAGGGATTTGCCATCTCTCTATTTAAACAGCTGACATGCCATGTAATACTAAAGTGCTACTAATGAGATTAGGGGGCATATTTATCCCTGTTAAATATCATCTATTTTGATAAGAAATAAAGTTTAAGGACAGTTTACCAAGCAGCCACAGCCGGAACATCACACCTGAGAAGATGCTGTCCTCATGTTTGGCCAAAGATGTTTGCCCACCTACCACGTCACGGTGACCTCATCAGGTGGGTCCCTAACATCCCTAATACTGACACATTGTATAAATGAATCTCAATATATTTTGATATTTAGTATTCTTAACAGGCTCATTTATCAACAAAACATAATTCTTATGATAATAACAGTTTGCTTCCCTACCGTTTTCAGCGCTAATCTACTTTTTTTCACAGCTATTTATTAAACCCTTACTATCCGGCAAGTGAAAACGGTAATTTAGTTGGTGTAATGGTTTTTTTCTTCATTTTCGCTCCTGACGAATCAGGGGCTTTGTGGGTGTGGCCCTAGTGGCGCATGATGGTTTGGGCATGGACCGGAGACATGGGCAAAGAAGACACAGGAGGCGAGGTGTCACATAGAGCAGGAACAGCTGGCATGGTAGCGGTGACATACGCTTTGAGGAAGTGCGGGCAGGGAGCGGAGACATTGGCTATAGCTACCTCTAGCAGCTGCTCCTTGTCTCATTCAGGCGAATCTCTTCAGACGCTACTGGGGGGAGCCGCACTGAAACCAGCAACCAGAGAAGACACAGGTGGAGAGGGGAGACACGAGCATGATGAGGGAGCAGGGAATGGAGACAAGGGCAGAGGAGAATCAAGCAGGGAGCAGAGACATGGGCAGAGGAGACACAGGAGGAGATGGGAGTCAGGAGCAAAAGCGGGGACCAAGGAGCAGGGACATGAACAGGAGCGGGTAAGGAGAATAGACATGGGCATTGAGGAGGTGTGGGCAATGAGGGGAGACAAGGGCTGTGGAGACACAGGAATAGAGGGGAAACGCGGTCAGGAACAGCAGGCAAGGAGCGCATACATGGGCATGATGAGGAGCAGTCAGGGAACTGAGACAAAAGGCAGCGGATCAGCAGTCAGAGAAGCTGAATAAGAAATAAAAGGATAAAATTATATAACATTAAATAAATAGATTGATAGTATGTGCTTGCTGAAACTACTAAATTGATCACGTAGCTGTTCACGTTTACTCCACAGCTGCCTTCGGTAGGGGGAAGCTATTCACATCAACTTCCTGCTCCCTTGGTTGCCCCAACAACAGAGACCTTGCAAAGATTTATGGGAGTTAATTTATTCACTGCGTTGCATGTCCGGGAGACCTTCGCTAGACAGCGCTGTTATAACAGCTGCTTGATCACGTGAGTTTATATTAGCGCAGCAAATGGTAATACTAAAACACTGCTCATTAATAAATACAGTGTCTGATATGTTTTACATTGCAAACGAAATACATTACTAAAATATCATTAATACTTGATTGTAATAATGATAAATAGCAAACAGGGCTTATCCCATTCGCAAACTTCGCTAAACTCCGTATCACCAGTTGATAAATGAGCCTGATAGTGTTTAGAGTGTGCATCTGTATTCCCTACTTTTTTCTGCATTAGAACTACAGGTCTCAGCATGGTAGCACCTCTTATTATGTTTAAATTAGGATGTGCAGCCCATCCCCCCTTTTTTAAGATGCTGTCCTCGCAAATAGAATGTTAGTGATAGATTTTGTCATAACTGTACTTCCAAGTTTGGACCAAGCCACTGTGCATGAGCTGCCATCAGCCGTAGAAGGATGGGATCAGTTGATCCCCTTCTAGCCAGGTTTCGCCATTAGGGAAAGTGGGCTAATGCTATCAGATGGTGTTAGCTAACAGAGTCAAGCTATGAAACGATACGCTTTTCAGAGCTTAAATTAAATAGGCCCATATGACAATCCTCATAGAGAATTATGGGGAGTCGGTACAATAGCTGCAGGAAATTTTGCACTGAACACAGGAATCGGAGACATCTCCTGCATTATATTGTTCTTCAATTGCAGCGGTACTTGATTTTGCCTTAAACATACGTAAACAGCCATTTCCAAATGTTTTACGGACAGAAATCAGATGATAAATAGGCCCCTTGGAGATCAGCAAGGAGACTGTACTTTTTTTTTAGTTATCCTTACGGCCTTGCAATTCATTATAGTTTGCAGTGTTATAATGGAACAGCCTGTCACAGGAAAAACTACAATGGAATCTAGGCAAGTGTTTTTAATTTGATCAGTTTCTCTTTCCCACAATGTGCCTATAGCTTATTTTCTTTCATTTTTCTCTAGTCCTTTTCTTGTTACCTATCCTTCTTTCCCGGTGAGGAAAGGGATTACCTTAAGGAGAAACCACAGTAGTGAAAAGTAGATACATTAATCATGCAGAAGTTGTGGCTTAGAGTCTGTGCCTGATACTAACACTAACATGCAGTTACAAGAAAATTTCAACCTTCTTGCTCTTCTAATTTGAAGACTTTCATTTCTGAAGCTGCCGCTAGAAGTTTCAACAAGCCTCCAATTATAAATGGAGCAGCTCGACGATAAGCATGAATAATTTGCCTATTGTCTCTTCAGTACCAGAGAATGTGTTAAGAATTAATCCTGAAGTTTTCTGTCACTCTGAGGATAAAACCAAAGGCTTGTTGCCGGAGACTTTGATCCAGAGCTGATAATTCTGCTTATAAGAGATGTCAAAATGTCTTGAAATCTGGAACTAGTTCCCGAGCTGCCCATTACATCACATGTAATACCCTCTCTTTCTAAGGTTAAAGAAAGTTATATTTTACAAAAAGAAGATGTGCAGGATGTAATGCAGGCTGGATGGCAGAAAGCAGCTATAAAATCTGCATTGCATCTATTCATTTTACATTTCCTAGACCAAAGGTTCTCAGTCTATGTTATCACAGAGAATACTATAAATGGTACAGAATTTACTGAAGAATCCCTACCTGTCCATGGGTAGGATGCATCAAGCATCACATTTTGAATGCAATGCATCCCGCCAATGATCGCATGCATATCAGTGTTTAGTCCTCCTTCCGCCGGATGTCGGGGCTCTTGTCCACATGTGTGACTCTTTCTGAGTGCACACTGGAGGGTGGGCAGCTCAAGTAAAGCAAAGCCAGTTTGTGCAAGGGCCTCCAAATTGGCTTTTTTTCCTGCCAGTAGTGAAATGGACTCTCTGACATGCCTATTTGGATGTTATCATTAAAATAGACCTCAACCATTCTTTGATGGAGTCATGGTAGATGTCAAAACTTGGTTGTGTTGACTCATCTGCATCACCAGTGGATCTTTTGTTGTGAAAGTTAGTTTTTTCCTGGCAGCCGCACTTGCTGGAGAACTGAAGAAGAAACCATCGCTGCATCATGTGCCGCTTGAGCTGACAATTTCCATACCAACAGCTCTTTGCATCTCTTCAGATCTGTGTCCACTGCAAAGAAAGACATGATGTATGACTTAAACCTAGAATCCAGCATGGTCGCCAAAATGTATTGATTCGATTGGAAGATCCTGACAACTTTTAAATCCTGGGGAAGCGAATAAAGGACTTGATCTATAAGTCTGATACACTTAGCGGAATTGCTTCAGTTCAGCTCCTTCTTCAGTTTCTCATGCTTCTTTTACAACAGTCTAATTAGGGGAATTACCTGACTCAAGCTGGCAGTGTCTGAACTCTTTTCATAGGTGACTACTTCGAAGGGTTTCAGTGCTTTGCACAATATGGAAAGTATTGTCCACTGAGCTTGAGTAAGGTACATTCCCCCTCCTCTATGTCATAGTTCATTGTGTAGCTTTGGATGGCTTTTTGTTGTTCCTCCATCCACTGAAGCACATAAAGATTGGAGTTCCACCTAGTAACTACCTCTTGCTTTAACAGGTGTCAGGGCAAATTCAACATTTCTTGCAGGTGCTGCAATCTTCTACATGCACCTGCTGAATGGTGAAAATGTCCAGAAATGTTGTGGCCACAGAGAGCATCTCCTGCACGGCCCATTTTTTTAAAATTTTGCGCCACCAAGTTGATTGTGTGAGCAAAACATGGGATGTATTGGAATTCACCATGCTGTAATGCTCTCACAATATTAGTGGCATTGTCAGAAATCACAAATCTTGAGGAGAGTTCAAGCAGGCTAAGCCATTTTGCAGTGATTTCCCCGAGTTTTTCTAGGAGGTTGTCAGCGGTATGCCTCTTAGTGAAATAGTGAAACCATTGATACACAGAGTAGCCTGACTTTGAATGAGATGATGCTGCTGCTGTTGGTGCCACTGAAGGGAATACACCCACCCAGTGGGCTTTTACAGTCATGTAATCTTGCATTTACCCTGTTCCACTTGTCCACATATCTTTGGTTAAATGGACAGTGGGTACAAAGGTATTTTGGAGAACACTAATTAAGTTTATTTTAATGTCCCTGTACAGGCTGGGAATTGCTTTCTAATGAAGTGGAACCTAGATGGGATTTGGCAGCGGGGACAAAGCACCTCAATTAACTGTCTAAAACCCACTGCACCAATGGCAGATATCGGATACACGTCTTATACCAGCATAGATGTTATGGCATCAGTGATCCACTGTGCAACTGGGTGACTGCTGTCATACTTGCTCCCCCTTGCAAAGAATTGTTTATCAGTCAATAGTTTTTTTATCTACTACTAGTAATCTTCCTGGTCCCCTTCTGGAATGAATATCCACTCCCAGCAGCAGGCATAGCACTCAAGGATTCTTCTGAGGAATCTAGGATAGGGGAGGACTGAGTTATCCTTATCAAATTGGATGCAGGACTAGTTTCGATCATGATTGAGGATTTGTTGATGAAGGTGTTGGTGGTGAAGATGCAAGGTGCTTGGATCTAGCAGAGATAAGGGAGCTAGCTGATGCTGGACTGCTTGTTGTTACTTTTTTAGCCAAAGTTTCTGAATTTTGCAAACAGTTTGGATGGATGCACTGTAGAAGATGTAAAAGGGAGGAGGTTCCTAGATGGTTCAGGTCCCCACTTCTTACTCTGGCATGACAATGGGTACAGATGGCTTGACAATTGATGTCCGGATTTGGGAAGAAATGATTCCACATATAGAAGTGGATTTTTTTTTGTTTTATGCCCAGGCATGACAATGGGCTTTTCCTTATCATGGGCAACAACTGTTTCCACTGGGGCCTGATTTACACAAACAACATCCTCATCAATAACATCCTCATCATCAATATCCTTATAGCGTCAGCTACACAAATATCCTCCTCATCCTGGTGCATTTCCACAGAAGCATCCTCGATTTCTGTGTCAGCATGTTGACTTGTGCTGTTCATCCCCACATTTGCAGAGGATGCACAAGTTGTGGAAGGATGCTCTTCTTCGAGTACAGTTTTGGAAAGGTCAGGTTCACACATGGCACCCGCCAACACACTTAGGCTACCTGTACTTTCCAGGAGCTCTCAAACTGGTTACCCATTTATAGAGAAGCATTAGCATCAGGAATTTGAGACATTTCTCTTGGCTCCTGTACCTTAACAATTTTTTTTTTTTAAACGTCTACAGGGAGAAGGGCTTACAATATAATTTTATGTCTTTCTGCAGCTAACTTTACTTTTGATGTTTTTTTCTTTACCAATGTAAAAGATTGCATCTTAGATTTTAGATGCACTGACTTAAGCCTTTTATGCCCTTGGACATCGGCTTTGGTAGTTGACGTACACTGACTAGTATCGTCATGACTGGTGGCACTAGCAGCAACTCCAGAACTAGTATGTGGTTCCTGCTCTCCTCTCAACTGATTAGGATTTTGTTTATGTTCTCCATATCAATAAACACGAACAAAGTGGAATACAGCACACATGTCAATTTGTACCAATTTTAAATATTATACTGCGGTATCAATGACCTACAGTGTCGCAATATTTTTTATGAATACACTGCACTCTGCACTACCACTTAGTGTCACAATATTTTTTATGAATAATACAGTGCGTTTCCACTTACAGTGTCAAAATATTATTTATGAATATTACACTGCATGTACACATACATTTTCACAATACGTGTATATTACACTGCGGTTACACTTACAGTGTCACAATACGTGTATGAATATTATACTGTGCTACAATTTATAATGTCACAATACTTGTATGAATATTACACTGCAGTCTGACCAGCAGTGACAAAGTAAAAAAAAAATAATAATATAGTGCACTGGGGTACAGCACAAAATATATATATATATAATATATATATATATATATATTGTGACACAGTCAGATTAGGGGTTCCCTCTCCTGGGTAGAAGGACTCCTTTCTTACACACACCCACAGCAGCAGGGAAGCAGCACACCAGTCTGGATGTGAGTACAAGCTGGTCAGCGCCAGTCTTTATTGTACAATATCAGAAATAACAAAGAAAACATAAACATAAATCCTAGCCCTGTCGGTGCACTAACTTCACAGGTGGTTCCCTCACTTCCAGAACCAGAACCTGGCAGAGCCTAATGCCCTCGCCAGCAACAAAGGCACAGCACAACACTCACAGTTAGGTTTCCAAGTGTCTCTGAGCAAACTCCCTGCCTGCTCTCCCAGGTGAGACCCTCAACCCTAAACACACTAGGCTTATATTGGCCACTCTCAGGTGGAAACCCTAACAAGCCTGTTACCAGGCTGCGAGAACCAAAACCTGGAGTGGCCATGGGTGGAGCCCTCCCTCTCCTCTCACCCACAACCCACAGGTCCCAAACCGGCTTTTCAAAAAAGCCGAGACTCAAGCCTGCTACACTGCAGACTTTCTCCTGGGGATTTAAAACACATAAGACAGGAATCTGGGATAAATGTCCCTGTCACAGACCACTTTACCAGTGATCCTATCACATATCCCCCCCCCTTTGTTTCGACCTATGGGGCGGAACTGAAGCCCCCAAACAATGAACGCGTGACAACGCGTCTGCTTTAGACAACAGGCCTGGCCTGTGTTCCACTGAAAATTTAAAAGTTTGTAACACCAAGAACCATCTCGGAATTCTCGCATTACTGTCCTTATTTTTGGACATCCACTTCAAAGGGGCACGGTCAGTGATCAATTTGAACTTTCTTCCAACCAAGTAGTACCTGAGAGCCCCTAACGCCCACTTTATGGCCAACGCCTCCTTCTCCACTGTGGCATCGGGTAGGCATCGAATTTTGAAACACTGCTCAACTTTCGGAAGTCATTGCAGAAACGCACACTCCCGTCGGGCTTTGGAATCAACACAATGGGACTTGACCATTCACTATGTGACTCTTCAATAACCCCTAACTCTAGCATATTTTCAATTTATTTCGACACAGATTCTCTTTGTGCTCCTGTTAACCTATAGGGCTTTAGATTAACTTTAACCCCTGGCTTTTACCAAAGTAGGGTCATTCAACTGCTCCACATCAAAGACCTCTCTTCTGACCTCTACATCAGGCAGACGATCAACTGGCCCACCAACACTTCCCACCTCAATGGGAGGCACATCAGTTGGCGGGCCACCATCACGCTCCGCATTCTCTAGTTCGCCAATCATAGTAGAAAAAGGGAATAACTCTGACTCAGAAGAAACTCCCTCCTCCACTACATCGACAACCGTCTCAAATGGATCGGGGTTGTTCACTTCTGGAACAAAACGGCTTTCCCACAACTTCCAGAAGTGAGCAAAGTCTCTCCCCAATATTGCATCATACATCAGACCATGCACCAAACCCACAGAAACTATAGCAGAGCCACATGGTGTCTTGATGTTCACCTCGGCAGTAACATAATATCGAGTATCCCCATGTATGCAGGTCACACCAACAGTTTTCCCCTTATGCCTCAAGGGGTTCACCAGCTCAGCTTTCATAAGTGTCACCAAGCTACCAGAGTCTAACAGTGCCTCTACTCGGTTGCCATCTACAGTGAGTACACACATGTGCTTATCAGTCTCAGCCTGCCGGTCAGCCGTACAGGCTGTCTGTGCAAAGAAAGACGCCCTGCGGTAGACATGAGCAGTATCACATTGCATAGGTTCAGTTGTAAGTGAACAATTAGCGGCAATATGGCCGAAGTCACCACACCGGAAACACTGAATCATATTAATGTCTAGTCGTTTACGGGGCAAGAACCTTCCTGGCCTGGCAGGCCTGTCTCCAGGTTCTACACCCTCAGTCTTAGGTACATTCCACTGCCCAGCACCCTTCTCCCCTGGAACAGTCTACCCAGTGTCTGTGGGAGTTCGCCAGTGCGCCATCGGGGCTCGGTGGGGCATACTCATCAGCTCCTCAACCGCCATGTACCTCTCCACCAGCTCGACCAACTGGTCCGCGGACTTAGGGTCTGCATGGCTCACCCACTTGCGCAGATTCGCAGGTAACGATCGCAGGTACCGGTCCATCATGACCCTTTCCACGATCTGTGGCACCGTCAGCGTCTTGGGCTGTAGCCATTTTGAGGACAGATGGACGAGGTCATGCATCTGTGAACGTGGAGGCTTGTCCACATGGAACTCCCAGCGGTGGACCCGTTGGGCACAAACAAAGGTGGTGACTCCCAAGCGAGTTAGGATCTCCTGTTTTAGTTTTTTATAGTCCTTGGCATCAGCCAGGCATAAGTCGAAATATGCTTTTTGTGGCTCCCCAGACAAAAAAGGTGCCACCAGACTTGCCCACTGCTCCTTGGGCCAACTCTCCCTTTCGGCCGTTCTTTCAAATGCGGCGAGATAGGCCTCCACATCATCGCCCGAAGTCATCTTTTGGAGGAAGTGACTGGCACGTACGGAGTGAGTGGTGGTGGGAGGACCAGAAGTAACATCTCTGGGCCGGGCGACTAGGTGCTGTACCACCTCTCTTATGGCCTGGCTGTTTTCCGCTAAGGCCTGGCGGGTTTCCTCAATGGCGACCTGTTGTTGCCTGATAGATTCCTGCTGAAGTTGGTTCGTCTCCTGCTGAAGTTTGTTCGTCTCCTGCTGAGCTCCTGTAGCTTGGAGCAAGGCCTTAATAATTTCCTCCATTTTGTCCTGGGGTGTAGGTTGGAAGCTGAACCTTGCCTCTCTGAGCATTGGCTGACGCCTCCTCTATGGGACTCCAAGGACACAGCGTTATTTCCACACTCACAAATTGGGTGTCTGTCCCTTTAATTTTTAAACGGAAAGTTTTCCTCTCGCTGCAACTTCAGTGTGTGTGGGTGCCCGCATTCTCCACCATATTGTGACACAGTCAGATTAGGGGTTCCCTCTCCTGGGTAGAAGGACTCCTTTCTTACACACACCCACAGCAGCAGGGAAGCAGCACACCAGTCTTGATGCAAGTACAAGCTGGTCGGCGCCAGTCTTTATTGTACAATGTCAGAAATAACATAAAGAAAACATAAACATAAATCCTAGCCCTGTCGGGGCACTAACTTCACAGGTGGCTCCCTCACTACCAGAACCTGGCAGGGCCTAATGCCCTCGCCAGCAACAAAGGCACAGCACAACACTCACAGTTAGGTTTCCAAGTGTCTCTGAGCAAACTCCCTGCCTGCTCTCCCAGGTGAGACAATCAGCCCTCTACACACTAGGCTTATATTGGCCACTCTCAGGTGGAAACCCTAACAAGCCTGTTACCAGGCTGCGAGAACCAAAACCTGGAGTGGCCGTGGGTGGAGCCCTCCCTCTCCTCTCACCCACAACCCCCAGGTCCCAAACCGGCTTTTCAAAAAAGCCAAGACTCAAGCCTGCTACACTGCACACTTTCTCCTGGGAATTTAAAACACATAAGACAGGAATCTGGGATAAATGTATAAATGTCCCTGTCACAGACCACTTTACCAGTGATCCTATCACTATATATATATATATATATATATATATATATATATATATATAATTAGCTTTTTTTTATTTTACACTGGCACCATTGGACACACAGAGCACCCCTGGATGGACACAGCAGGCTATGCCCCTGGATGGACACAGCAGGCTATGCCCCTGGATGGACACAGCAACCCCTAGATGGACACAGCAGCCCCTGTCCCTGGATGGACACAGCAGCCTTCGGGATGCTGGCGGTCAGGACACTGGAGCCGGGATCCCGATGCTGTTGGTATTCTGGCACCAGTATTTAGACCATTGACATCCTGCACGCCAGGATACTGACTACATCCTGTGCATACATACCTATACAATTTTTCTTGCGACCTTCAATTTCCTTCCATCTGAAAATATCAAAAGTAAATGATTGTACCACTGTACACACTTTCCCGATTCAGGTTACAGTCACGGCTACCTGTACTTTCCAGGAGCTTCTCAAAATGGCCACCCATTTATAGAGAAGCATTAGCAAGACACCTATTTTAGAAGGCCTATTTCAGCTGAACATAGACTGGTTGCTAGACTGGTGATTGGATGTACACTGGCTGAGTTGCATTACAGCACAGCGGTATACTCACAAGCTCTGGGAGAGATCATACCCGAGACGTGTGAGGCCATAACTAATTTTCTGCAAGGAACACATACGAAGCTAACTATAAATGAATTACAAAGTGTTTGTAAATAATGTTTTTAAAAAAAATTTAATTAACATATTCTAAATGATTAAATCATTTTTAAATATTAAATCTACAAAAACAAAATAGAAACACATATTATATATAGGGATGAGCGGGTTCGGATTTCTGAAATCCGAATCCCCCCATAGCCTCCCCGATCTGAGTCTGGAACCGAGTCCGGCTCGGGTTTTCCAGCCTGATTTGGAACTGAAATCGAGGCAAAACGTCATCATCCCGCCTTCCAGATCTCGCGGGGTTTGGATTCCATAAAAGGTCCCCGCGTCGGCGGCATTTCTCACTCTGGCTGTGGACAGTAAAGAGGGAGGGTGGGAGTTAGGGCTGGCTGGGCTGTGTTGTGTTGTGCTGTGCTGCTGTTGTCCATAGGGGCTGTGTCCACTCCTCCAATGTCCATAGGGGCTGGCTGGGCTGTGTTGTGCTGCTGTTGTCCATAGGAGCTGGCTGGACTGTGTTGCGCTGCTGTTGTCCATAGGGGCTGGCTGGGCTGTGTTGTGCTGCTGTTGTCCATAGGGGCTGGCTGGGCTGTGTTGTGCCGTCAGTTGTCCATAGGGGATGTGTCCACTCCAAAAGTCTATAGGGGCTGGCTGGGCTGTGTTGTGCAGTGTCCCATAAAGGCTGTAGTCCTAAAGGGGTGCT
The DNA here is from genome assembly GCA_031769625.1 of Taudactylus pleione. Classification (NCBI taxonomy): domain Eukaryota; kingdom Metazoa; phylum Chordata; class Amphibia; order Anura; family Myobatrachidae; genus Taudactylus; species Taudactylus pleione. Next base: position 2,499,618 of record JAUIMM010000264.1, on the reverse strand, counting down.
GTAGTGCTGTCCAGGGGATGATCTGTCCATCAGGGGTGCTCCCCTCAAGTGCCCAAAAAAACATTTATTTCTGTGTTTGTGAATGGTGTGCACTGTAGCTGCATGTGCATCAACAAAGGAGCATCGCCAAGCATGCGCCAGTGTCATAAGTAAAGGGCTGGTTGGCTCATCTCTTAAAGGGTGGTGTAACCCCCAAAGTGCACTCCAAAAAAAATTATAAATTCTTCTTTTCTGTGTTGTAAATTGTGTGCATTGTAGCCGCACGTGCATCAACAAAGGAGCAGCGCCAAGCGTGCACCTGTGTCATAAGTCTGTTAAAGGGTGGAGTAACCCCCAAAGTGCGCTCCACAAAAATTAAACAATTCTTCTTTTTTTTCTGTGTTTGTGTGTGAAATGTATGCGCAGTAGCTGCACGTGCATCAACAAAGGAGCAGAGCCGAGCGTGTGCCTGTGTCATAAGTAAAGGGCCGGCTGACTCGTCTGTTTAAGGGTGGTGTAAACCCCAAAGTGCACTCAAAAAAAATTAAAAATTCTTCTTTTCTGTGTTTGTGTGCGCCTTAGCCGCACGTATATATCAATATAACATTAATAGAGGACAAAACTTTGTCCGATAAAATTAAAATAGGGAAAGGTCAAGAACCACTTCCTCCTAGTGCTGAAGCTGCTGCCACTAGTCATGACATAGACGATAAAATACCATCAACGTCATCTGCCAAGGTCGATGCCCAATGTTATAGTAGAGGGCATATAAAATCGCAAATGACAAAGTTCAGGAAAATGACCTTAAAATTTTTTTTTAAATCATCTGAGGAGAAACGTAAACTTGCCAATATGCCATTTATGACGGAGTGGCAAGGAACGGCTAAGGTCTTTCCCTATGTACATAACTAGTGGTTCACATGACGATGGAAGCCCTCCTCCCACTACAAAAATCAAACGAGTTAAGCTGGCAAAAGCACAGCGAAGAACTGTGCATTCTAAGAAGTTATCACAAATCCCCAAGGAGAGTCCAAGTGTGGTGGCGGTTGCGATGCCTGACCTTCCCAGCACTGGATGGGAAGAGGTGGCTCTTTCCACCATTTGCACGCCCTCTGCAAGTGCTGGAAGGAGCACCCACAGTCCACTTGCTGATATGCAAATTGAAGATGTCACTGTTGAAGTACAACAGGATGAGGATACTGGTGTAGCTGGCGCTGAGGAGGAAGTTGGCGAGGAGGATTCTGATGGTGATGTGGTTTGTTTAAATGAGGTTCCGGGGTAGACACTTGTTGTCCATGGGATGAAAAAGCCCATCACGGTCATGCCTGGGCAGAAGACCAAACATTCCATCTCTTTGGTCTGACAGTATTTCTATCCAAATCCGGACAACAACTGTCTTGCCATATGTACCAAATGTAAAGGTGAAATAAGTAGGGGTAGGGACGTTAACCACCTAGGAACATCCTCCCTTATACGTCACCTGCAGCGCATTCATAAAAAGTTACTGTCAAGTTCAGAAAGCTTGGCTAAGACCATAAGCAGTCCAGGGACACCTAAATCCCTTTGTCCTGTAGTATCCAAGCACCTGCAAACCACACCGTCAACTCCCTCCTCGTCAATTTCCTCCTTAGTCAGGATAGGAAGTAGTCCTGCAGGCCATGTCACTGGCATGATTGACTCTCCTATCCGGGATTCCTCTGGAGGATCCTGCATTGCTACGCCTACTGCTGCCGCTGCTGCAGTTGCTGTTGGGAGTCGTTCATCATCCCAGAGAGGAAGTAGGAACACCACTACTTTTACTAAACAATTGACCCTCCAACAGTCCTTAGCGAGGAGGATGAAGTACGACAGCAGTCATCCTGAAGCAAAATGGATAACAGAGGCCTTGACTGCTATGTTGGTGTTAGACGTGCATCCGGTATCCGCCATTAGTGCAGTGGGATTTAGACAATTGATGGAGGTAGTGTCCCCAGTTCCAAATCCCATCTAGATTCCACTTCGCTAGGCAGGCGATACCGAGTCTTTACAGAAACATCAGAAAAAGTGTCCTCAGTGTCCTAAAAATGCGGTTGTACCCAATGTCCACTTAACCACGGACATGTGGACAAGTGGAACAGGGCAGACTAAGGACTATATGACTGTGACAGCCCACTGGGTAGATGTATCACCTTACGCAGCAACAACAGCAGCGTCACCAGTAGCAGCATCTCAGAAATGCCAGCTTGTTCCAAGGCAGGCTGCACTGTGTATCACCGGTTTCAGTAAGAGGCACACCGCCGACAGCCTCTGAGGGAGATCATCGCCCAGTGGCTTACCCCACTTAGACTCTCCTGGGGATTTGTGATATCTGAGAACACCACCAATATTATGCAGGCATTACATCTGGGCAAATTCCAGCATGTCCCATGTTTTGCTCACCCAATAAATTTAGTGGTGCAGAATTTTCTGAAAAATGACAGGGGCATGCAGGAGATGCATTGGGTGGCCCACAAAATTTTTGCCCATTTTTGCCATTCAGCGACTGCATGCCAAAGACTGGAGTGCCAGCAAACACTCTTGAACCTGCGCCGCCATCACCTGAAGCAAGAGGTTGTGACACGGTGGAACTCAACCCTCTATATGCTTCAGAGGATGGAGGAGCAGCAAAAGGCCATTCAAGCCTGTACATCCACCTATGACATAGGCAAAGGAGGGGGTATGCACCTGACTCAAGTGCAGTGGAGAATGATTTCTGTGTTGTGCAAGGTTCTCCGGCCCTTCGAACTTGCCACACGTGAAGTCAGTTCAGACACTGCCAGCTTGAGTCAGGTCATTCCCCTCATCAGGCTTTTGCAGAAGCAGCTGGAGAAAGTGAAGGAGGAGCTAAGATGGAGCAATTCCACTCGGCATGTGGGACTTGTGGATGAAGCCCTTCATTCGCTTTGCCAGGATTCCAGGGTGGTCAATCTGATGAAATCAGACCACTACATTTTGGCCACCGTGCTCGATCCTAGGTTTAAAGCCTATGTGGTGTCTCTCTTTCCAGCCGACACAAGCCTGCAGAGGTGCAAAGACCTGCTGGTGAAAACACTGTCAGCTGAAGCGGAACATGACACGTCAACAGCTCCTTCTTCATTTTCTCCTGCAACTGGGGCTGCCAGGAAACAACTTAGGTATCCTAAGCAACCCTCTGGTGGTGATGCAGGGCAGGGAGGGCCAAGTTTGGACATCTGGTCCGGACTGAAGGACCTAACAACAATTTCTGACATGTCTACTGTCACAGCATATGATACTGTCACCATTGACAGAATGGTGGAGCATCCAAGTAGGCATGTCAGACAGTCCGTACCTGTACTGGCAGGAAAAAGAGGCAATTTGGAGGCCCCTGTACAAACTGGCTCTATTTTACCTGAGTTGCCCCCCCCTCCAGTGTGTACTCCAAAAGAGTGTTTAGTGCAGCCGGGAACCTTGTCAGCGAAAGGCGTAGGAGGTTGCTTCCACAAAATGTGGAGAAGATGATGTTCATAAAAATGAATGATCAACTCTTCCAGGGAGACCAGCCTCCAGAACGTACAGAGGGACCTGTGGTGGTGGATTCCAACGGGGATGAATTAATACTCTGTGAGGATGAGGATGTACACAATACTGAAGAGGTTGAGGAATCGGTGGATGAGGAGGATGAGGACGACATCTTGCCTCCATAGAGCCAGTTTGTGCAGGGACAGATTAATTGCCAGCTTGTTTTGTGGGGGCCCAAACAAACCAATCATTTCAGCCACAGTCGTGTGGCATACCCTGGCACTGAAATGATTGGTTTCTTAAAGTGTGCATGTCCTGTTTATACAACATAAGGGTGGGTGGGAGGGCCCAAGGACAATTCCATCTTGCACCTCTGTTTTTTCTTTGCATTATGTACTGTTTGGGGCCTAGTTTTTCAAACTGCCATCCTGTCTGCCATTGCAGTGTCACTCCTAGATGGGCCACGTGTTTGTGCCGCCCACTCGTGTCGCTTAGCATAGTCATCCAGCTACCTCGGTGCAAACTTTTGGACTAAAGACACTACTGTGAGCTGTTCAGAATAGACTGGAAATGAGTGGAAATTAATGTTATTGAGGATAATAATAGCATAGGAGCAGAAAAACCCACAAATTCTGTGATTTTAGCTGTTGTTATGCTTTTTTTCCAAAAAGTACAGATCCAAAACACAAAACCCAGAACCCAAAACACGGAAGGGTGGTTTTGGCAAAACCAATCCAGATCAAAAACACGAAGAAAGATCCAGATCCAAAACCAAAACACGAAAAGTGGCCGGTGCACACCCCTAATTATATATGTGTATATATATATATATATATATATATATATATATATATATATATATATTAGGGATGTGCAGGCTCGGATAGGTTCGAGTTTGCACGTTGAGTTCGGATTTTTACATGGACGAACATCATCATTCCTGGCCAAAAGTCCAGGAATGATGATGTTCGTCCATGTAAGATGACATTTAGCATCTTTCTGAGTTCCGTTTTTTTGGAGGGAAAAATCCGAACTCAACGTGCAAAGTCGAACCTATCCGAGCCTGCACATCCCTAATATATATATATATATATATATATATACTGTATATTCTGTATATACATTCTTCCCCTACTGTGTCACGTCTGTCTGCCTGCCCCTCCCCTTTAGGATGTAAGCTCTCACGAGCAGGGACCTCTTCCCTCATGTGCTTCTTCTTACACTTTCTTCTTCTACCTACTCCTCATAAGGGCACCTAACACGTCTCTGCCAACTCCCTGCTGCTTATTGTGAGTGTTTTAATCACTATTGCAGCAATGTATATAATATCCTTCACTGTACTGTAAGTTACTTGTTTTTGTTTGTTCACTTATTAGTTTTATGTACTATGTAAGGCGCTGCGGAACACTTGTGGCAGCATATAAATAAAGGATGATAATAATAATAATAATAATATAGCCTTTATTTAATTATAAATCAAAAACAAATTATTAACATATATTATATATAAATGTAACTTTTCATAAAAATACTTTTAAAGGTCATGATAGTGTACATTATCATGGGGCTTGTTTGTGAGGATGATGGGGTCTCCCCGAAAAGCAAGAGGAAAGTGTTGCTTGTCACCACTACTGTCGTTGGTGGTGGTAGGTAGGGGCATTTTAAGAGAGGTGGGGGCTTGTTTACAGCCTCCGTCTGGGCCCCCTCCTCACTGTCAGCACACTGAGCACTATAGATTCTGGCTTCATGCTTTCGGGAAAATGTCACCCGTGCCTATTTTACCGGGGACATCTTTTCTGCGCATGTGCAGATCACTGGGAAAATGCCCGCCGCCACTTTCCCAGTGAGTTATTGCTGCTCTGCAGCGCCGGTCCGGCGTTGCGGAGCAGCACATCGGAATCTGCGGAGCTAAGTATATTATTAATTATTGTGTAGGCTGTGCGTTGTGGGCCTTGCACCCATTATACACACATTGTGGGCCTTGCACCTTGCACACCTTGCACCCATTATAAAGACACCTATGCAAGGGCGGATCTAGACTCTAGACACACGCATGTATAATATATATATATATATATATATATACTGTGACACAGTCGGGACAGGGGTCCCCCTCCTGGGGTAGACGGACTCCCTCTTTACACACACCACAGCAACAGGACACAATTCTGGGGTTCTTTTACAAGCTGGTCGGAGCCAGTCTTTATTGTGCCAGGTACATTTATTTATTTATAAAACAAAACTTAAACAAAATCCTAACCCGTCTGGGTTCTAACTAGACAGTAAGTTCCCTCACTATCAGAACCCTAAACAAAAATCCCCATCCACAGTACCATCTGGTTAACAGCCAAGAGTGTCTCAGAGTAAGGTAACCTGCGGCCTGCTCTCCCAGGTATGAGACACTCAGCTACAACTGAACACAGCTTAAATCAGCCAGTTCCTGGTGTAAGCCCTAATGAGTCGGCTACCAGGCTGAAAGGCCCCAAACCTGGAGGGGCCTGTGGATGGAGCCCTCCCTTTGCTCACATCCACACCCTCAGGACCCAAACCGGCTTTTCCAAAAGCCGATACTCTGGTCTGTTTACAAAACAGACTTCTCCTGGGGGGATTTTAGAACACATAGGCCAAAAACCTAGGACAAACATACCAGCCATTGACCACTTTACCAGTGCTTCTATCACATATATATGCTCAGCACTCAATCCATGAACCAAAACCCCATTATTTATTTATACATTATTGTGAGTGGTTTAACAATGGTGAGTGCTGGGTTTTCTGATTTTATTTATTTGAGCAATGTGGTCACAAGCCACTTTGCACCCCATGCCTGGGAATGGCGAGTGCAGGTCTGCACCCCAAATCTGGGAGTGGCGAGTGCAGTGGATTTCTGACTATATATATATATATATATACACACATAGCATATATGCACACATATAAATATATATATAATATACAGTATATCCATGATGACATCACCCCTATACTCCACCAGTCACTGGGAGGCTTGGATCTATCTCCAGCACCTCTTCCCACACATAACCCAGTAGCAAGATACTACTTGTCCCTGTAGAGAGTCGACTGGACCAAGGGGGTGTGGCCTAATTGAGGGATGCATAGCCACACCCCCTTATGGGGAAAAATACAAATTCTTTTTGCAGTTGTGTTACAGGGGTCAATTGCCCTGATCGTCCCCCCTGGATACGCCACTGCACCTATGGTGATAGGCATGTGTGCTCAGTAGGAGAGGGAAGCCAAATTTCAAAGTGGGGATAGTGAGGATATTGGGCCGGGCATTATGATGTTGGCTGCGGCAATGGAGCATTTGTCAACTGGATATATTGGTTTAGTGTCCCTACACTGGCCCGATTAAATCCACCATTATCCTCTCTGTCGCTTCCCATGTTGCAGGGTCCATGCTCAGTAGCTTTTTGGCATATGGTGCTCCCCACAGTGTCCTGCTCATCCTCGTCTAGTGCCATAAGTCTGTTTCCTGATTTCAGTATCTGGTCAGTCACCATCTCAGACATATCTCCTTCTTGATGCGGCCTTTTGCTTACTCTACACGTTGGTTCCGGGAGCTGTGAGGCTTGCTAGGAAACTTGCTGGGTGCAGGTGGTGGGTGTGGGACAGAGGACCAGTGAAACAAGCTCGGCCGTTGGTCTGGTATTAGGCTTTCATCCACAAATAGAGAGGGCTGTTTTAAAAAAAATGAAACAACTGTTTAACAACTGATAATTCATGTCTTATTAATTTTTTTCTTTCAGTTTCCAACATTGGCCAAGAATGACAGGCAATTGCTAAAGTGTCACTGTGTAATAGTGGATCCTTCTTTTATAATTAAGAATTATTTTTTAGAACAGGTTGAGTCTCCCATATCCAAATACGGAATACTTTTGGCATGACTGATATACTGAAACCTTTGATTTTTGATGGTTCAATGTACACAAACTTTGTCTAAAGCACAAATTATTAAAAATATTGTATAAAATTACCTTCAGGCTGTGTGTATAAGATGTTTATGAAACATAAATTAATTTCATGTATGTGCACAAAATTAGCTTGAGCCACAAAAATATTGAAAATATTGTATAAAATTACCTGCAGGCTGTGTGTATAAGGTGTATATAACACATTAATGCATTATGTGTGTATATTGGGGTCCCATTCCAAAGATATTTCATTATAATATGAAAATATTCCAAAACACGGAATATTCCGTTATCCAAAATACCCTTGGTCCCAAGCATTGTGGATATGGGAGACTCAACCTGTATTGTCCTAATAGCCAATGCCAAATGCAAATTTATCTTTGTGGATATTGGGAAAAATGGAAGATTATCTAACAGTGGATCATTGGAGCAGACCATGTTCCATGACATGTTGAAATATAATTCACTAAACTTGCCGGAACATACACAAACTACTTCTGGGCTAAATTATGTATTTGTGGCCAATGAGGCTTTGCACTACAAAGGACACTGAATAGGGAACGTTGGATTTCAATTACAGATTGTCAAGGGCCCAGCGTGTGGTAGAGAATACTTTTGGTATTCTTAGCAATAAATTTAGCATTTTTCACACAGCGATAAATTACTTTTAGTCAAGATAGACCAAGTGTTAATGGCCTGTTGTGTCCTACACAGCTATTTGCGCCGTTAACTTCATACAGCGCGTGGCAATTGATGACACTAAAACTGTTAATGAGGCAGTAGGGTTAATACCATTGTAGTCCAATCTAGGCAGAAATGCCAGTATGCGGGTTAAATTCCATAACTACATTTGCTCAGTGGCGTATCTATAATGGGTGCAGTGTGTGCGGGGCACACGGGCCCCCAAGTCCAGGGGTGCCCCGCACAGCACACCCTGCACCCATATTATTTTAAACTCACCTGTCCATGCAACCACGTCGGGTGCCAGAACTGCTCAGAACACCGGAAAATGGCCACTGTGGCCATTTTTCTGGTGTTCTGCGCATGCGCAGTTGACTCCGGACACACACTGGTGCCCAGAGTCTACTGTGCATGCACAGAACGCCGAAAAATGGCTGCCGTGGCAATTTTTCCAGCATTCTGCATATGCACAGTAGACTTCGGGCCCAGAGTCTACTAATGCTCTGGTGGCTGGCCAGCTGCATCATTCAGCTGCCGGCCACCGGGGAGAGAGGAAGGAGCCTTGCACGGGGAGTGCACACGGGCCCCCTCCTCACGTAAGACGCCCCTGTGCAGCATACATGCACTGTGGAGCTGAATGGCAGGGTAGAAACATGTGCTTGATAGCATACTGTAGTTTAATGACAAAACAGTAGGACAAATACAGGTGTGACAAAAGAAAAAAGGATAATTATTGTATTTTGTGTAGTGATGTAAGAAAGTTTACATGAGACTACATAGCTAGCAACTGATAGGTATGCCCCCAGGGGCAGCCCTGCTATTGTGTGCAGTTAAATGTGCTTACACACTGCACTTTTGTTCCAATATGGTCACGTAAAGTAATCTGAAAATTAAACAGAACATGAGATGCAGCCAGGGGCGCAGAGAGGGGGGGGGGGGGGACGGGTACAAATTGCCCGGGTTTGCAGCCACAGCAGTCTCTTATGCCTGTGGGGGGAGTGATCAAGCTGATCTCGCCCCCACTGGTTATGCGTCAGGCTGAGGGGGCTCACTGCGCCCCTCTAGCCAGTGCGCAGCACTGCTGCAAAACTTTTTTTTTACCTAAGTGGGCATGGCCACACCTCCCTCAATTAGGTCACGCCCCCTTTTTTACCGGGCCTTGATGGGCCTGGATGCAGCTGTCAGAGGCCGATTGTTGCACAGCATTTTAAGATGTTAGTTGGTAGTGAGTCAGCACAGCGTATACACATATACAATAGATGGCCCGTTCTTCAAATATCTGGTGAATGGGCCAAGGATTACATAGATATGTACCCACCTTTAGACATCTCTTTACAAATCAAATTATTGTGTTCAGAAGAAGACTACACTATTTCACTCTGCAGCTGACAAATTCAGTTTAAGACCGGATCGTTTGTAGTTTCCTTCTTTCTGTTCCACAAAAACTTTGTTTTTGTCCTATTCCAACAAAAATATTTACTTTCATTTAAGGTTCCTTCATCCTCCATACTTTAGAGATGGAACATTTATTTAAATGTTCACTAGTTGCAGGAGCATGGATGTCTGTCTTTGATCTTAGAAAGAATAATAGTTAGGATCTGGCAAGAAGAACATGGAATGTATACTCCATCTTTACAATAATATCAATTATCCAGCCAACAAATTTTCTAATTTCGGGAGATATTAAAGATTGCGTGTAAATTTGGAAGCACTTTTCAAACCCTCCTCCATTACTGGATCCATGTTAAGGTTTAAAAAAACAATTTAGGACCAGATTTAGGACCTGATTCAGGCCCGCTCGATAGATGCGATCGCTTGCCCCCAGCATATGCAAAATCGGCTAAGTGACGGTTTGGCAGACGCTCGCTCGGAAAGGCATAAGCACGCCCACTTTGTATTGGCAAGCGATCACTTTGTGTCTATAGACACCCATTAGTTTATGTAGAGACGCCCACTAGCGCACATCATCTGTATTAAAACATTGGTACATCGAGGGCAATCAGAAGCGATCGCAGCGCATGTTTTGCCGTACCCTACCACAAGCACTGCGAGGACTTCAGTGTAAAAAATAGGCATGTGACGTGTACTATGATGCTGGCTGTTAATTATGCACGCCTCTGAAATGGTGTTGAAACACTCAGGCATGCCTCTTATGCACCTCCACTCCCCCCATTATTAGTGTCTTGCCCCTGTTACCACACACAAACGGCCTCTCCTGTCACTCATTACACTGGGCTGTCTTTGCTTGGTGAGCGAGCAGATTCCAATCGATCCGAGTAGTTTGCGCACGTGCAGAACGAAGCGTGTGCATGTGCGGTCGCTTAACATCTGCCGCATACGAGTGAGCGGGCTCTATTGCCGGCGATAAAATCGTCAAATTGGCCGATTTCGCTGTAAATTATCGCTTCCGCGATAATTAGATAGAGTAAAGCCGGCGAAAAGTTTTAACTATCTCAGACCAAGTGAAAAAAAAAATGTAAAATCCCTACTTTTGACTAAAAATGTTGGGATTTCTTTCAGAACCCTTTGGACAATTTATCATTGATAATGAAAAATTACTCCAAAAGTTTTTCGTAATTTGTCAAGAAACAGCTGGTCAAATTTTGGGTGAAAAAAAAAAAATCTATGAAAATGGGTTTAACATAACTGTTTTAAACATTGCACGTGGTTGCGCAGGCACTTTTTTAACGGTTTTTAAAAGTACGCTTTTACGACATGAAAAAATACTTGCACCCATTTTAATGTACCCCCAATTTACATGGAACAGTAATTTCCTGGGAAAAAATTATTTCTATCATTTTTTACACTTTTTCATATATGCAAATTACCACCAACCAATGCAATTTAGGTCCCCAAAATGCTTTCATTACGGCCAATTGTAGACTTCTAAAATGTTGGGCTACAGACGCAATTTCCTGCATGTCCTGACTTCTTCGCCTATTTTCGACTATTTTTTTTCCGCACCTACCCATTTTCACCTGTTGTTTGGCGAAAATTGCCCTATTTTGACAGCGAAATTGCTTGATTTCACAGCTAATTGAATCCAGTCCTTAGACAGATTAACTTTAAAATTAAAGAGTTCACCAAAACATTGGAATTTGCTAAGATTAGGAAAAGACTTCAAGGAAACAGGTCAGTGGCGTAACTAGGGTATTTGGAGCCCAGGGCAAGATGAAAAATGGAGCTCCACCCCCTATGTGCACATGTCAAAAAAGTGGGCAGGGCCACATGCCACAAGGGGCATGGCCACGAAAAAAATGGGGGCGTGTCAACATGACACACCATCATTTCTCATCACTCTGGGAACATTCCTTTCCATTCCATATGCACCTTAATGCCCCCAGTAGTAGTGCCCCTTATGCAATGCCCCTAGTAGTAGTGCCCCTCATGCAGTGCCTAATATACAGGTCCCACAGTAGTGCCCTTTATACAGTGCCCCCAGTAGTGCCCAATTTATAGTGCCCCCATTAGAGCCCCTTATACAGCACCCCCAGTAGTGCCCCTTATGCAGTGCCACCAGTAGTGCCCATTATACAGTGCCCCCAGTAGTGTCCCTTATGCAGTACCACTTATGCAGTGCCCCCAGTAGTGCCCCTTATGCAGTGCCAAAAGTAGTGCCCCTTATGCAGTTCCACCAGTAGTGCCCCTTATGCAGTGCCACCAGTAGTACCCTTTATACACTGCCCCCAGTAGTGCCCCTTATGAAGTGCCCCCAGTAATGCCCAATATATAGTTCCTCTTATATAGTGCCCCCAGTAGTGTCCAATATATAGTACCCCCAGTAGTTCCCCTTATATAGTGCCCCCTATGCATTGCCCAATATACAGTCCTCCCAGTAGTAGTGCCTTTTACACATAAAACAGGTAGACACACACAGACAGACAAAATTATACTTACCGGAATCCCTGCTCCTGCATAGGGATGGACATCGGAAAGCGATGGTTAGCAACGATCAGTTTCCAATTTGATTGAAGTACTTTTTCCATCGAATACTGGGAATTCGATGGTTGCTAGTCATCAGATGCAGCATTCTGATGCCCATCCGATGGCTGGCTGTGTGGTGAGCACACTTGAGGGTGAGCAGCAGGAGAATAGAAGCTGTGCAGGAGCCGGAAGGCGTGGCTCATGAGTGAGCTCCAGGCTGGCTCCGGCCCTGGGTGCAGCAGCCAATAAGAGTCTGTCCAACTCTTATTGCCTGCAGTGCTAAAACAAACACACCGTCGCGTTTGTTTTAATGTGTAGTGCCGTGGACCGTACATGCTGTAATTGCACCCAAGGCACATGCCCCACTTGACCCTCCCATGTTGCGCCACCGAAACAGGTGCATGATCCGACCAGGACATGTGGCTAGGTGGAGAAACCTAGCAGTCCAGCCTAGTGTATACTTTGTGTGAGTGGGAATGAAAAGAGTAGTCACACACAGTAGGGTGATGAATATGTCCATGTCAACCAGCTGGTGCTCATGCAGAGTCCATCTAAGCCTGCGGTGAAGCTAATCAGAATACCTGCCCAATGTTTGGACAAATCCAGGTCAGGCTTCAGGGTCCAATTAAAGTCATCTCCCAACACCAGCAACCTCTCAACATGTGGTCGGAGTAGGTCCAAAACCTTCCCATTAGGTCCCTCATTAGGGAAGTAGACATTAACAAATGTAAATACTTGGGAGTAAAGTTACAATTCATCAATGCCCTACCCGATACAAACTGGTGACAAGTAACATTAACTAGGGGGATATGTTGTGCAAATAAAATGGCAACTGCCAAGGTCAGGGTTATAGGAGAAGTAACCAGCGCCATGCCGGAAGTGCATTTCCTGAAGGAAGGCAACATCAGCCTTCTCCACCCACACTTCATGGAACGCGTAGGACCATCTCTCAGACCCCTAGCAGTAAAAGAAACAATATGTATCTTAGTTGTCGTAAGCATATGTTAAACAAACACTAACCATAGGAATACAAACTAAAGGTCACCTATGGGTGGTAAAAGGTAGGCACACTGTAGAACAGATAGTAACCAGGCAACATTCAAGGCAATGGAAGTGAGGGTAATGGGCAGAGTACAAAAAGAACAGGGAATGAAAAGAAGGGACAACACGTGACACAGAAAAAACACATAAAACAAAATAGAATGAGGGAAAACACAGCTCCTGAGCAACAAACTGGCAAATGGCAAGATTACCATTAGGCTCAAGACCAAAATTCGATAGAGTAGAGGTCAACAGGGGTAAGTGAAACCATTAGTAAAACTAAATATAAAACATGTTTGGAAATGTAGCTCCAGGCAAAGGCAACAAAGTATTCAATACCCACAAAGAGAGAACATACAACAAAAGTGATAAAAGTCATGCAGTGCAAAATAAGGTTGCTTTAACAAATCAATTAATAAGGGCACTTTAACAAATCAATCAATATTGAACTGCAAAACACCAGAAAGACCATCTCTGGGGAAGGTATGGCTCAAGGTCCACTGCAAATAGTCCACCAGAACTGGAGACAGGACAAATATCAGTACAGGGCCATGGAAGGCCTCAAAAGTCAGTAACCAAAACTGACAGATTCATGCTCAAGCCAGGCTGGGTAACATACTCACATGTCCCATTGAAGGAGGATCAGGAACATATGGTAAGTCCACACAAGGTTTAATTGAGAGAGAGTATGTAGGCATGGGGCAGCGAGCAATTTATGTCCATTGAGAATGGCCACAGTACCCAGCAGCAATGGAACAGTCAGATACATAAAATCTGGGAAGCAAATTCAAGTATTATCCACTTTTGGAGCCAGAGAGAGAGTGTTGAAGCAGGAGGCTGGATTCTCTGAGACCTGGGAGAAGCACCACCAATTTGAAGGGGATCCAAATAGTGGGGAGGCTGAGGAGGAAAGAAACTGGGAAACTTGTCAGTCTACAACAGAGACCTGGCAACATAAAAAGCCAAGCAGAAAAGGACTACATCTTCTGGGACACAAAGGGAGGCCAACTTGCCACTATTAATTACTGTTAGACTGAATGTATAACCCCAGCTGTAATTGGTATTGAGATCATAGGGTATCTGTCAGGGGTTTTAGCTGGGATCACATTTGGAGGGTGTGCCATGGAAGATCCTGGAGCACCTAGATGGTGTGGACATTGAACTCCAGGTCATCTGGCTGCAAAACCTTCGGGGGATCTTGACCTTCAGGGTGAAATAATAGAGGCAAAAAAAAAAATCACATTTCTCTCCATCAGAGACTGGGAACCCCTGGGTTGTAGTGCCCTATAGGCTCTACCAAAGACAATTGATTCAGCTGAGTCATGTCCCAAGATTTATTTGAGCAATGAAATAATCCCTACCCCTAACCCTCCCTAGGGATTATGGTTAGGAATAGGGGAAAGAATACTCAATGGAATGCTACTTTTCAGAAGTCCCTGATGGAACTGCTGCACATGTGACCGATGAAACCTGGGAGATGGCGCTGGTGACGCTGCTGCTGGGACCAGGTAAAACACCATTAGACCACCAGGGATTGTTTGTCGACAGTCTAGCATTTCAACATGTCATCCATGTAGATATGATGTAAACATGGTCAATGTCGACATGCTGCATGTCAACATTCCAACCATATCAATAATCTCATGTTGTCCTTATGCACTTTGACATGATAACTGTCGACCAAACATATCAGACTCTGCTCTGGGGGGACGAGACGAGAGAAAACAATTATATAACCATTCCCCTCCACAATGCCATGACCATGCCCCTCAGATAGCGTGCCCACCAAAGGAATGTACACCAGGATGGGGCCCAGCCCTGACTACAACTAAAAACACTGATGAGATCCACTGAGGACTAGTCATTAGCCAGGCTCAAAGTGTCTTGTATAATAATTCATTTTTGTATCTGTCTATAGAGTAGATTCACAGTGCTAATGCTCAGTTAATGCAGATTGTCTGTGCAGCATTATTTACCCTAGACAAATTCTTTCATGTACATCATACACAGTAAAATCCATTCAACTATCTTTCAATTTTGTTAAGCATTATCAGTAATCGTTGTTTCTATTCTGGTCTGCCAAACACATCATATCAAAATCCTTTCTTTAGTCACTGCTTTGGTATTTTTATAAACTATCTTAGTCCCATTCCTGTACTTTGTAAAATATGATTAGATCATACCACACCAAAATTACATAGAGACGAAAAATACATATATTATGCCACCATTGTAATAGAAGTTATGATCTCTAGCATGTGAGCCTGCCTGTTCACCATCTGAAAAATACCCCTAGAAAAACGCAGCTATTAAACAATGAACTGTAGTTCCCGGGTCTTGATGAGCGTTTCATGAAAAAATAGGAGACATTTTCATGCTGTTATAATGCAGGTATTACTACTCGAAGCAGAGATAGATCTGAAAGAAACAGATGGAAAAGGCAATCTAAACACATCAAAGTTGAGTAGATAGAAAAAGGCAAATCACAACACATCCAAATTAACTGGATAGAAAGGCAGTAGAAAGAGGATACCCATTAGAACTGGCAATATCTCTTGTAACGCCAAAACCATATAACATCTGATAAATCAATACTACTTTTAACTCGTAATGTTGAAAAGGTTTTCAGCTTCTTTATCAAAACTTTGAGCTTTTCTATTGGATTCTATTTCTGAGAATTTCCACATCTTACTAAGAACCGTACATACTTCATGTTTCTGAAAGCTAGAATGACAGGCAGTATACTTCCTTTCAACAGTAAAAATATATTTCACAGAATACACAAAATATATTCAAAGGTGTTGCAGTGCAGAAGTTAAAGGAGAACTTCAATCATATGAAAAAGTATGGTTAAAATGGGTTGGGCAATCCAGACTCCGCAAGCCCAAAGGCTGAAGATCCTAACCATCCCCCTCTCCCCCCCTAACCCTCCTTTATGAGTGCCTAACCCTAACCTCCCCCTGGTGGTGCCTAACCCTAACCCCCCCTCCCCGCACACAAAACCTAACCCTCCCAGAGGGTTCCGAACCCTAACCTCCCCCCAGTGATGCCTAACCCTAACCCCCCTCCCTGCAGCCTAACCCTAACCCTCCCCAGGGAGTTCCTAACCCTAAGTCCAAATGGGAGTGCCTAAACATAACCCCACCCCTGCAGCTAACACCTAAGATGGTCCGGTTTACATTCGGGAAGCTGTCTGTTGTGATTTCGATGCCTATATTTAGTCAATGCCGGGATTTAGACAGACGGCTTCCCAGCCATAGGTATTTTGACTACATCCCGTTTAAAACACCACCCCTGGTTATGCTATTGTGAAGTACCCAACTGACACTACCACTAGTACACTCATCCCAAAGTCAGAAAAATCGAAATATAATGTCAAGATGCTGTGATGGCCAAGAGACAGGAAGAATCAGTAAGTTTAGAAAAGTTGAAAGACCAATTTTACATTCCCCATTGTGTTAGAGGAATGTTCTGCGCTACCTCTGTTAACTGGCCAGAGGACATTAGGGGATAACTTTACTAAAGGTCGGTTTTGGTTCTAAACCAAAACCGGCCAAGACTGGCCATTATTGGCATTGTTTAGAAATGCATAAACTGGATATCTATCATCCATTGGGTTTCAACTCCATTTGAAAGTGGATGTCGACATCAGTCGGTTTTTGCAGCTCTAAGTGCCATCAGTTTTGAACTGAAAAATATGAATAAATAAGCTACAGCAAACCTGTCCAAACAGAAGAACTGCACAAATCAGTATGATCTGTGCAGGCTTCTTAGAACAGGATAGAAAAAAAATGTGTGAGGTCCACCCCAAAAACCATAACCAGCCCTGGACCTCTCAGCCCGGAAAATTGGGAGAAAAACCTACACCAGTGCAAACATGCACAGGCATTAAGGGCACACTGGCACCTGCAGTCCGCCTGTAAGGAACAAATGTAAATAATGACAATGCACGCACACCAGAGGGGAAAACACATTATTAAAAGAAAATACATACTCATCAAACCCATTGAATCGGCTCATCTGCAGCCCATGTGGTAGTCCACTTGTCTCCAGAAAACAAAAAAAACTAAATCCTGAGCCTAAACGGACAGTACTGTATACTTGGTACAGTACTAGTGCATAATGGAAGGTTATTGCTGGTCATAAGAATGAATGGGTGAAGCGCCGGTTGACTGAGAACTCCATTCCCACCATTAGTAAAACTCTGGTTAGTATAGTCATCTACGTAAAAGTATTGATTGTTGATCCAATGTTCTAAAGTGTTCTAAAGAAGGGGTTTTTGGTTGGTTTTGCCTCTAGTAAATACAGTCAGGTGCATAAATATTGGGACATTGACAGAATTTTCATATTTTGGCCTCTATTCACCACCACAATGGCTTTGAAATTAAACAAACAAGATGTGCTTTGACTGCAGACTTTCAGATTATTGAGGGTAATTACATCCAAATAAGGTGAACGGTGTAGGAATTACAACGGTTTCTATATGTGCCTCCCACTTTTTAAGGGGCCAAAAGTAATGGGACAAACTAAACAATCCTAAATCTAACTTTCACTTTTTAATACTTTGTTGCAAATCCTTTGCAGGCAATTACAGCCTGAAGTCTGGAACGCATAGACATCACCAGATGCTGGGTTTCATCCCTGGTGATGCTCTGCCAGGCCTCTACTGCAAATGTCTTCAGTTCCTGCTTGTTCTTGGGGCATTTTCCCTTCAGTTTTGTCTTCATCAAGTGAAATGCATGCTCAAACCTATTTAGGTTAGGGCTATTGACTTGGCCATTGCATAACATTCCACTTTTTAGCCTTAAAAAACTCTTTGGTTGCTTTTGCAGTATGCTTCGGGTCATTGTCCATCTGCACTGTGAAGCACCGTCCAATAAGTTCTGAAGCATTTTACTGACTATGAGCATATAATATTGCCTGAAACACTTCAGAATTCATTCTACTGCTTTTGTCAGCAGTCACATCATCAATAAATACAAGGGAACCAGTTCCATTGGCAGCCATACATGCCCACACCATGACACTACCACAACCATGCTTCACTGATGAGGCAGTATGTTTTGGATCATGAGCAGTTCCTTTCCTTCTCCATACTCTTCTCTTCCCATCACTCTGGTACAAGTTGATCTTTGTCTCATCTGTCCATAGGATGTTGTTCCAGAACTGTAATGGCTTTTTTAGATGTTGTTTGGCAAACTCTAATCTGGTCTTCCTGTTTTTGAGGCTCACCAATGGTTTACATCTTACATCTATATTCACTCTTGTGCAGTATTCTCTTGATTGTTGACTTTGACACATACACCTACCTTCTGGAGAGTGTTCTTGATTTGGCCAACTGTTGTGAAGGGGTTTTTCTTCACCAGGGAAATAATTCTTCTGTCATCCACCACAGTTGTTTTCCGTGGTCTTCCGGGTCTTTTGGTGTTGCTGAGCTCTCCGGTGCATTCTTTCTTTTTAAGAATGTGCCAAACAGTTGATTTGGCCACACCTAATGTTTTTGCTATCTCTCTGATGGGTTTGCTTTGATTTTTCAGCCTAATGATGGCTTGCTTCACTGATAGTGACAGCTCTTTGGATCTCATATTGAGAGTCGACAGCAACTGATTCCAAATGCAAATGTCACACCTAGAATCAACTCCAGACCTTTTACCTGCTTAATTGATAATGAAATAATGAGGGAATAGCCCATACCTGTCCATGAAATAGCTTTTGAGTTGATAGTCCCATTACTTTTGGCCCCTTAAAAGTGGGAGGCACATATAGAAACCGTTGTAATTCCTACACCGTTCACCTGATTTGGATGTAATTACCCTCAAATTAAATCTGAAAGTCTGCAGTCAAAGCACATCTTGTTTGTTTAATTTCAAAGCCATTGTGGTGGTGAATAGAAGCCAAAATATGAAAATTCTGTCAATGTCCCAATATTTATGCACCTGACTGTATGTGGTTTTGGTTTACTTGCAAAATACAAAACTGACCTTTATTAAATTTACCCCCTAGGACTGTGTTGGCTAACCTTGACACTCCAGCTGTTATGGAACTACATAACCCAGCATGCACTGCTACAGTTTTGCTATTAGGGCATGCTAAAACTGTGGCAGGGCATGCTGGGATATATAGTTCTACAACAGCTGGAGTGTCAAGGTTAGCCAACACTGCCCTAGGAGCTGGCACAGCTCTATTTGGAGGAAAGACCTCTAACACAGCGTTTTGGCGCATGTGCAGCTACACTGCGTGTCTTCTCTCCTGATACACCCTCTAATACAAGTGTGCCTCTCAGTGTCCCCAAGTGTAGGTGCTCTACTAAGACCTCTAGTAACACTGGACCTGATTCTGATGTGGACAGATTTAGGGCTCTATTCATTAAGCATTGGAGAGAAAAAAAGTACCAACCAATCAAGCTCCCGTCAAGTTACAGGCTGTGTTTGAAAATGACAGTTAGGAGCTGAGTGGTTGGTACTTTATATCTCTCTACTTGATCTCTCTCCAAGGCTTAGTGAATAGACTCCTTAGTATAGCTGCTGTGTTTTTGGTTGCAGCACCGATCCTAACATATGCAAAAGCAGCAGGAGGCGACTGTTGTAGAAAGACGCCTCCTGTAAGCTTCAGTGACCACACTTGCATCCGAGGACACAGACATCGGATCACTTGCGTGAACAGAGGCGTAGCGTGTTGCCAGGGTGCCCCAGAGCACGGGCATGCTATGGCGCCACCCCTCCCCCAGGTGTGCAAGGGAGGACGTGTGTCCAGCATATGGGGTTAAATTAAAGGGATGTAAAAATAAACATTACGAGAGGTATTAAAATTATAGATTCCAAACTACTAAAATAAATCCATTAATAAAAATAACAATAAAATAATGGTGGTTTCTCTGCAATGGGGAACCTCTAATCGGTCTCCCCCCCCCCAACTGATTTTATCAGGCCCCCATTCACTACAATACTCATTATTACACCCTCACTGACTGCATCATATATCAGTGCTCCAGTCTCAATGATTGTAGCAGCCCCCATTATCTATAATACTCATTACACCCACCATACTCACTGACTGAGTTATATATCACTGTCCCCCCTCCTTCCAGGGGCGTATCTATAATGGGTGCAGAGTGTGCGGTGCACACGGGCCCCCGGGTCCAGGGGGGGGCTCGCACTGCACACCCTGCACCCATATTATCTAAAACTTACCTCTCCGAGGTCCTGTGTCGGGTGTCTCAGTGCTACACAAAACACTGGAAAATGGGTGCCGTGGCCATTTTTCTGGTGTGTTGCGCATGTGCAGTGAGGAAGTTGCAGGGAAAATGGTGGCCGCGCCATTTCCCCGGCGATCTGTGCATGTGCAGTAGACACTGGGCACAATCTTGTGCCCAGAGTCTACTGATGCTGCAGTGGGAACGGGAGCTGTGGAGAGAGGAGGGGGCCCCAGAGGGGGAATGCACACAGGCCCCCTCCTCGCTTAAGATGCCCTTGCCTTCCACACATATTCCCCCATCCCCTCTTATACACAATTTTACACCCCTCACTGACCACAATACATTATATATCTGTGCCCCGTACTCACACCCCCCTAACTGATTGTAGCAGGCTCCATCCCCTATAAAACTCCTCAGCCATTAGCTTATTATATGTGTCCCCTCCCCCTCACTGATTGTAGCAGACCCCCACCCAACATAAATCATTTCCGATGTCCCTGATAAAGTGTCTCCTGCACAACAATTATACTGTTAGTGTCAATCCGTCTAAATAGCAAACAGCTGTAGCCAGCATGATGCACCTCTTTTCTTTCTGGGCACATCCTGGCTCCTCTGTCCATGTGTGTGACATTATACGCTAGTGTGTGATGTCATGGTGTCATGCGTACAACACGGCAGAAGACAGAAGTGTGTGCGCCTCTGTAGCTGCCACCCGATAGGCTGCTAGCTTAGACCAGTGATTTTTATCCTTTTTTTTTAACTTGAGGCACACTACACAACATATTAAAGTTGCCAAGGCTCACTATACGGCGGTGCAGCTGCGTGACTTATGAAAATACAAACATATTGGCCCCCAGATAAAAACAAAACACACACATACATTGGCCCCTAGATAAAAACAAAACACACACATACATTGGCCCCTAGATAAAAACAAAACACACACATACATTGGCCCCCAGATAAAAACAAAACACACATACATTGGCCCCCAGATAAAAACAAAACACACACATACATTGGCCCCCAGATAAAAACAAAACACACACATACATTGGCCCCCAGATAAAAACAAAACACACACATACATTGGCCCCCAGATAAAAAGAAAACACTCACATTGGCCCCCAGATAAAAACAAAACACACACATTGGCCCCCAGATAAAAAACACATACATTGGCTGGCCCCCACAGAATAAAATACATACTGCTGCCCACAGAAAATAATACAGTTACATACATTGGCCCCTACCTGTTGGTAGCTGAGAAGGGTCACTGCTGTCCCTGTCCTGTCTCTCAGGCCGTGGTTGCTCTTTTCAGTGTGCGGGCAGGAGCCTGGTTTGCCACGTGTAGGCTGGCTGGCCGGCTGACAAGCGTGACCTATGATGTCACCACCGTGCGTCTAAAAAGGTCACGGCCGGGGCACGACTGAGCCTCACATCCCAAAAGAGCCCAGCGCTGCCCGGGCCCATTGTGCAACTGCACGACACGGCGCAGCTGGAAAGCGCTGTATTAGACAGGGTAGTCAGCTCAGCTGCCGGAGTCAATGTTCAGACAGCAGGTGCAGCGTGCGGCGCCTTCTGACAATTTCGGCACCTGGAGCATGCGCTCCACTGGAACCGCCCTCCCTACGCCCCTCTGCGTGAACACCGGCCATCTGAGTAAAGCTCCGGTTATACTGCATGGCCAGTGGTTTCCCATTGCCGAGGCCAGGAAGTCTGTGTTGGAAGATTCAGACTTGGTTGCATGGTTGCTGCCCCCTGACCATCCCCAAACGTCTGCAGCCTGTCAATCATGCTGTGGCTCAGGGGGCACTGCAAGCGATCACATGTACAGAACGGGTCCTGCACATGTGCAAACGCCCCACCATCAAATTTGTACATAAACCATCAGCTTTGTATACAAATCTGAATCAAGCCCACTGTGCCACCTCTTCTGAATATATTACCTATATCCTCTGCCACCACTGTGCATAAGCAGCACATACAGTGTGTGTTCTACACTTTATGCACCACAATGCCCAGCATACCCTGTACGCTCCTGGTTGCAAATGATAACTCCTTACATCCTGTACCTGCTATTAATCCTGTGTTGCCTTGTAATTATTTATATCTGGTTAATGAACCTTCCCTGGACACACCAGGAGGGGTAAAACAAATGATTGATGATCTAGGTAGACTGGAAGAATGGTCAAGAACGTGGCAACTGCAGTTTAATGCCAAAAAATGCAAGATCATGCACTTGGGTCCCAAAAATCCAAAGTCTAAATATAGTATTAATGGCACTATACTGGAAACTACTGGAGAGGAAAGGGATCTAGGAGTCACTATTTCAGATGACTTAAAGGCAAGCAAATATTGTAACAAAGCAACGAGGAAGGCAAGTCAGATGCTTGGTTGCATAGGGAGAGGAATCAGTAGCAGAAAGAAAGAAGTGATAATACCACTGTATAGGTCATTGGTACGTCCTCATCTCGAATACTGTGTTCAATTCTGGAGACCATATCTCCAGAAGGATATTAATACATTAGAGACTGTACAAAGTAGGGCAACTAAAATTGTGCAAGGTCTACACCACAAAACGTACCAGGAAAGACTAAAAGATCTTAAAATGTATAGTTTGGAGCAGAGCAGGGAAAGGGGGGATATGATAGAAACATTCAAATATATAAAGGATTTTAACAAGGTAAAGGAAGGAGACATTCTTCAAAGAAAGAGAAGTATTAGAACAAGAGGACATGTTCTAAAACTCGAGGGTGGTAGGTTCAGGGGAAATTTGAGGAAAAATTACTTCACAGAAAGGGTAGTGGACAAGTGGAATAGCCTCTCATCAGAGGTGGTAGAAGCTAAGACAGTAGAGCAATTTAAACATGCATGGGATAGACATAAGGATATCCTTCAAAATAAGTAAGGATCAATAAGGGTTGATGTAATAATATGTTTACAAATGTGCAGACTAGATGGGCCAAGTGGTTCTTATCTGTTGTCAAATTCTATGTTTCAGGCGGTAGAAATAAACATTAATTCCCTGAGTTGTCTTTTGATTTGAGATTATTTTGGCAAAAAGTGAACATTTGGATTTTGCCATGGGGATCTTAGCTACGCCCCTGAGAGTGAGTACTACACCATTTTAAATAACATAACTTGCATTATATTGCTTTACACATACTCACAAGCCAAGACTGATTGCAGGCCTGTGCGTAGACGGAAAGGCAAAACATGGGATCTGATAAAAATATGAGTACAATAAAGGACTGTCCAAGCAGGTTCTACTCTTGCAGACCTGCATTACGCATATACCGTACACCTCTTAGGAGTAGGGGTGAGCGGGTTCGGATTTCTGAAATCCGAACCCCCCCGAGCCCCCCCGATCCGAGTCCGATCCGAGTCAGGCTCGACTTTTCCAGCCTGACTCGGATCTGAAATCGAGGCAAAACTTCATCATCCCGCCTTCCGAGTCTCGCGGGTTTTGGATCCTATATAAGGTACCCGCGTCGGCGCCATTTTCTCACTCGGCTGTGGACAGTGAAGAGGGAGGGTGGGAGTTAGGGCTGGCTGGGCTGTGTAGTGTAGTGTAGTGTAGTGCTGCTGTTGTCCACTACTTCAAAGTCCATAGGGGCTGGCTGTGTTGTGCTGTGCTGCTGTTGTTAATAGGAGCTGTGTCCACTACTTCAAAGTCCATAGGGGCTGACTGGACTGTGTTGTGCAGTCAGTTCTCCATAGGGGCTGTGTCCACTCCAAAGTCCTGTGCAGTGTCCCAGTCCTAAAGGGGTGCTGTAGTGTTGTCCAGGGGGTGCTCTGTCCATCAGGGGTGCTCCCCCCAAGTGCTAAAAAAATAAAATATTTTCTGTGTTTGTGAATTGTGTGCGCAGTAGCCGCACGTGCATCAACAAAGTAGTGCCAAGCGTGCGCCTGTGTCATAAGTAAAGGGCCGGCTGGCTTGACCGTTAAAGGGTGCTGTAACCCCCAATGTACACTCCAGTCCAAACCCCAAAAAAATTTATTTTCTGTGTTTGTGAATTGTGTGCGCAGTAGCCGCACGTGCATCAACAAAGTAGTGCCAAGCGTGCGCCTGTGTCATAAGTAAAGGGCCGGCTGGCTTGACCGTTAAAGGGTGCTGTAACCCCCAAAGTACACTCCAGTCCAAACCAAAAAAATATATATTTTCTGTGTTTGTGAATTGTGTGCGCAGTAGCCGCACGTGCATCAACAAAGTAGTGCCAAGCGTGCGCCTGTGTCATAAGTAAAGGGCCGGCTGGCTTGACCGTTAAAGGGTGCTGTAACCCCCAATGTACACTCCAGTCCAAACCCCAAAAAAAATTATTTTCTGTGTTTGTGAATTGTGTGCGCAGTAGCCGCACGTGCATCAACAAAGTAGTGCCAAGCGTGCGCCTGTGTCATAAGTAAAGGGCCGGCTGGCTTGACCGTTAAAGGGTGCTGTAACCCCCAAAGTACACTCCAGTCCAAACCAAAAAAATATATATTTTCTGTGTTTGTGAATTGTGTGCGCAGTAGCCGCACGTGCATCAACAAAGTAGTGCCAAGCTTGCGCCTGTGTCATAAGTAAAGGGCCGGCTGGCTTGACCGTTAAAGGGTGCTGTAACCCCCAAAGTACACTCCAGTCCAAACCAAAAAAAATTTATTTTCTGTGTTTGTGTGCGCCTTAGCCGCACGTATATATCAATATAACATAAATGGAGGACCAAACTTTCTCTGATAAAAATAAAATAGGGAAAGATCAAGAACCACTTCCTCCTAGTGCTGAAGCTGCTGCCACTAGTCATGACATAGACGATAACATGCCATCAACGTCGTCTGCCAAGGCCGATGCCCAATGTCATAGTAGAGGGCACATACAATCCCAAATGACAAAGTTCAGGAAAATGACCTTGAAAAAAACATTTAAATCATCTGAAGAGAAACGTAAACTTGCCAATAAGCCATTTACGACACAGAGTGGCAAGGAACGGCTAAGGTCTTTCCCTATGTTCATGACTAGTGGTTCAGCTTCACATGACGATGGAAGCCCTCCTCCCGCTAAAAAAATCAAACGAGTTAAGCTGGCAAAAGCACAGCGAAGAACTGTGCGTTCTACGAAGATATCACAAATCCCCAAGGAGAGTCCAAGTGTGGTGGCGGTTGCGATGCCTGACCTTCCCAGCACTGGACGGGAAGAGGTGGCTCTTTCCACCATTTGCACGCCCCCTGCAAGTGCTGAAAGGAGCACCCACAGTCCACTTGCTGATATGCAAATTGAAGATGTCACTGTTGAAGTACAACAGGATGAGGATACTGGTGTAGCTGGCACTGAGGAGGAAGTTGGCGAGGAGGATTCTGATGGTGATGTGGTTTGTTTAAATCAGGCTCCGGGGGAGACAGTTGTTGTCCGTGGGATGAAAAAGCCCATCACGGTCATGCCTGGGCAGAAGACCAAACATTCCACATCTTTGGTCTGGCAATATTTCTATCCAAATCCGGACAACAACTGTCTTGCCATATGTACCATATGTAAAGGTGAAATAAGTAGGGGTAGGGACGTTAACCACCTAGGAACACCTGCAGCGCGTTCATAAAAAGTTACTGTCAAGTTCAGAAACTTTGGCTCAGACCGTAAGCAGTCCAGGGTCACCTAAATCCCTTTTTCCTGTTTTATCCAAGGAATCGGTGGATGAGGAGGATGAGGACGACATCTTGCCTCCGTAGAACCAGTTTGTGCAGGGACACATTAATTGCCAGCTTGTTTTGTGGGGGCCCAAATGAACCAATCATTTCAGCCACAGTCATGTGGCAGACCCTGAAATGATTGGTTTGTTAAGTGTGCATGTCCTATTTATACAACATAAGGGTGGGTGGGAGGGCCCAAGGACAATTCCATCTTGCACCTCTTTTTTTTCTTTGCAGTATGTACTGTTTGGGGCCTAGTTTTTCAAACTGCCATCCTGTCTGCCACTGCAGTGTCACTCCTAGATGGGCCACGTGTTTGTGCCGCCCACTCGTGTCGCTTAGCATAGTCATCCAGCTACCTCGGTGCAACCTTTTGGCCATAAAAACAATATTGTGAGGTGTGAGGTGTTCAGAATAGACTGGAAATGAGTGGAAATGAAGGTTATTGAGGTTAATAATAGCATAGGAGCAGAAAAACCCACAAATTCTGTGATTTTAGCTGTTTTTATGCTTTTTAAAAAAAAAAATACAGATCCAAAACACAAAACCCAGAACCCAAAACACGGAAGGGTGGTTTTGGCAAAACCAATCCAGATCCAAAACACGAAGAAAGATCCAGATCCAAAACCAAAACACAAAACACGAAAAGTGGCCGGTGCACACCCCTACTTAGGAGGCATACTGTATATTCTGCAGCTGCAATAGGGCAGATGCAGGGACACACTGATGATAAGGACTTGGGGCCAGATTCAGAGCTGAACGCTCTGACTAGAGCGCTCGCTCTGAATCAGGGCCCTCCTCCATGAAAATGAAGCGGCCTCCTGGCCGCTCGCATAGCACCCACAGCATATGCAAGCGACCAAAAAGATGGTAGCGATGGTCTTGACCATCGCGACCATCGGACTTGCGACGGAGACCCTGCGGTAGGGTCTCCCTGCCACAAGCCCTGGAGTGATTTTGGCTCTATCAGAGCCAAAATCACTCCCACTGACATCACTAGTGATGTCAGTGGGGCCGGCTTCCGTCTGGCAGGCACACCCCCAGCACGCCCACCAAAGGGGGCTTGCTGTCAATCAACATCGACAGCACGCCCCCTTTGGTGCGAGACCCGGAGCGATGGAAAGCCCGTCGCTCTCCGGGTCTCGCGCATGCGCACGACGGAGCTCCCTCCATCGTGCGCATGCGCAGTGGGGAACATCGACCTGCTTGCAAGCGTCCAGACGCTCACGAGCGGGTCTGAATGACCCCCTTGGTGTAAACCAGGTGCATATACTGCTACTCCTTGAGATGTCTCTGCATATGGGTTGAAATACGCTATTTTTGTGGATGCCTTTTTCCAGAATAATTTATGAGGATTTTGTGAACACCTCTCCAATATCCCCAGAATACACAAACACCAATGTATATCCCACATTTATTTGAAAAATAAGACCTTACATGTTAAATATGAATTTACGGTGTTACAAATCTAAATCAATCTTTTAGCATACTGTGGGGGTCATTCAGACCCGCTCGCGAGTGAAGGACGCTCGCAAGCGGGTCGATGTAGGAGCTCCGTCATGCGCATGCGCGAGTTCCGGCGAGCGACGAGGAATACGTCGCTCAGGGTCTCACACCAAAGGGGGCGTGCTGTCGATGGTGAGTGACAGCATGCCCCCTTTGGTGGGCGTGCCGGGGGCGTGGCTGCCAGACAGAGGCGTTCCCATGGGAACGCCTACCGTCTTAGTCCGGCCCCACTGACATCAGTAATGATGTCAGTGGGAGTGATTTTGGCTCTGATAGAGCCAAAATCACTCCTGGGCTTGCGGCAGCGAGACCCTACCGCAGGGGCTCGTCGCAAGCCCCAGTGGTCGCGATGGTCAAAGACCATCGCGACCATCATCATGGCCACTCGCTATAGCTGTGGGTGGTCAACCACAGCTATACGAGCGGCCAGGAGGCCGCTCCATTTTTAGGGAGGAGGGCCCTGATTCAGAGCGAGCGCTCTGGTCAGAGCGTCCGGCTCTGAATCAGGCCCTGTGTTCAAATTGCTGTAATTTAAAATAAAAGAGAATCAAAAATACATTCCTTTTAACAGGAACAAAACATCCATGACTGTTGTTAATCTTTGAAACTTAAATTAGTACAAGAAGCAATGTGATCATTCTCTGATACTTTACTTGAATTTATCTTGAATCTTTTTTTTTATTTGAATCAGTGAAACATTTCCTCACCTTTTATTTTTTTCTTTGCAAGATTGGATCAGGAAATGTAAGCTATTACAGGCCACAAAAGAACTTTTAAATCAAAATGGCTTTTATTCAACTGAGTATTGTATAGTTCCTTCACAAATAAAATTAAAAGTATATCTAGATACTAAAGCAAAGAGCTGATAGTGGGCTGCCTTGTTTTCTGTAAGGTTTCACATTGGTACATACAGTGCTTAAAGTAGTGCTAGAGAGGTTGCGGAATCCTCGGTGCCCCCCTACAGACTATAAATATATAAATTTGCGGCCTCCCCCTTTTTTCAACAAAGGGACAACACGTGCCATAGGTGTGCACGGCAATAAGGGGCGTGGTCACACAATTCAAATTACATCACACAGTAGCACAATCTTATTCACATTACACCGCACATTGGCCCTCATTCAGAGCCGGACACTCTGAGCAGAGCGCTCGCTCTGAATGAGGGTCGTCCTCCATAAAAATGGAGCGTCCTCCTGGACGCTCATATAGCTGTGGCTCACCACCCACAGCACATACGAGCGTGCACTATGATGGTCGCGATGGTCTTGACCATCGCGACCATCGCCAGTGCGACCAGAAGCCTGTGGTCGGGGTTTTCGACCACAAGCCCTGGAGTGATTTTGGCTCTATCAGAGCCAAAATCACTCCCACTGACATCAATAGTGATGTCAGTGGGCCGGCTTTTGACGGCAGGCGTTCCCTTGGGAACGCCCCCGTCTGGGAGGCACGCCCCCGGCACACCCACCAAAGAGGGCGTGCTGTCAATCAACATCGACAGCACGCCCCCTTTGATCAGACACAACAAGCAAAGGAAAGTCCTTCGCTCGTCGCGTCTCGCGCATGCGCACGACGGAGCTCCCTCCATCGTGCGCATGCTCAGTGCACACCATCGACCCACTTGCGAGCGGACAGCCGCTCGCAAGTGGGTCTGAATCAGGCCCATAGTGCCCCTGATTCACATTACACCACATAACAGTGTCCCTTATTCGTGTTATGACACACAGTAGTGCCCCTTTAAGACAATGCCTTACAGTAGTAGTACCCTTAATACACATAATGCCCTCAGTAGTAGTGCCCTTTCTACAATGCCCTCAGCAGTAGTGCCCCTTAAACATAATACCCACAGCAGTACTGCTCCTTATACAATGCCCATTCTAGTGGTGCCCCTTATGCAATGCCCACTCTATAAGTGCCCCTTATGCAATGCCCTCAGTAGTGTTGCTCATTATACAGTGCCCCAGTAGTGATGCCTCTTATGCAGTGCCCACAGTAGTGGTGCCCCTTATGCAGTGCCCCCAGTGGTAGTGCCCCTTATGCAGAGCCCACAGTAGTGGTGCCCCTTATGCAATACCCCCAGTAGTGGTGCCCCTAATGCAGTGCCCCCAGAAGTGATGCCTCTTATGCAGTGCCCTCTATGCAATGCCCCATTAGCAGTGTAGCAGTAGTAGTCTCCCCAGTAGTAGTGTTCCCATTAGGAGTACCCCCAGTAGTAATGTCCCCAGTAGTAGTGCCCCCAGTAGTAATGCCCCCATAAGTAGTGCCACAGTAGTAGTGCTCCTTACATAAAAAGAAAACACAGAATACTTACTGTAAGCCCTGCTCCTGCATTTGCTGCCATCCGACTGCTCCTTGAAACTATGGGAGAGACGCATGACGTCTCTCCCTTCAACCACTGAGGGAGCCGGAAGGCAGAGCTCAGGAGTGAGCCAGGATAAAAAAACACATCTGTCTCCAAGGTAGGCTCCAAGTATGTGGCAAAGGGAAAATGCTTTGCGTACAATGATTCAAAATGTAACAGTGGCACAAGTTGTTTTCTCATGTAAGATTTGTGTTCTCAAGTAAGTTTTGCAGAGCAGGTGACCCAGCTAGAAAGTGCAAGTCAATAGCAGGCGTGAGCCAGCCTGATCAGGTTGCAGGTAGTGGAGGTAATAAGTAAGGCATCATCCCCAGTGGTGTTGCCAGAATTGAACAAATGGTTGGCAAGGTACCCCACGAGAGAGGATGCTCAGTTTATGTTGGATGGTTTTAGTTAAGGTTTTCATTTACTCATTCAGCGAGAGAGTTTCCTCATGTGGTTAGACAGAAGGTGGATGTGGAAATTAAGTTGGGCCAACCTATGCCTGGTTTGTGCATTTCTCCATTAGGGGTCGTGCCCAAGAAAGTTCTGGGTAACTTCCGCTTAATCCAGCATTTGTCATACCCTCATGGGGGCTCAGTTAATGATGCAATTCCTAACGTGTTTTGTAGAGTTCATTACCAGTTGTTTTGAGGGAGCCCTTGAATTGATGCAGGATTTTAGCCCTGGGGCGCTTATAGCGAAATTGGACATTAAGTCTGCTTTTCGTCTCTTTATGCTTTATCCCAATTCACTGAGGTTCATGGGTTTTAGGTTAGGCGCAGACACCGACCACACTTAGACAATTTTTTTTATAGGCCCAAGAGATATAGTAGTAACATTTGTCAGGATCTTTTGTTTTGTCCTGTGCATTGTTTAGGGTTCTGGGGATCCTGATTGCTCATGACAAGACAGAAATCCTGCTGTGTTGCCTTTCGTATCTTGGTAATGAAGTGGACACAGGAGTGGGTTGCTGTCACATTCCTACAGACAAGGTCCAGAAGCTTTTGTCCCAGATTGAGGAGTGTTTGAGCAAAGATAGGATGAAGTCTCAGGTCCGTCTCTTCTTGGTTCCTTCAATTTTGCATGTAGGGTTATTCCAATGGGGAGGGTTTTTTGCTTGAAGCTGGAGAGGGCAACTTCAGGAGTTGGCAAGCTGCATCATACTATACGCTTGTCGCGGGAGATCAAGAATGATTTACTTGTGTGGTCATCGTTCTTGGTCAATTTTAATTTGGAGCAAATTTGTGTGAGCATTTCTATGTGGAGCGTCCATACTGTGCTATAGAAAAGGGTGGTGAGTCCTTCACAATACAGGATATGCCTTTATAGAGGGGGGTCGTTTTAGTAATCCCCAATTTTTTAAGAGATTTAATTGGCTACAGCTGGTTCATGGTAGCAATTTATTTGAGTTAAAATTTGGTCATTACACTTAATAAAAGCAGTGAAATTTAATCCAAAGCAGTGGTGTAATTTTCTTTATTTTAGTGATAAATTGGCTTAATGGTTAAGCTGGGCATACACGTTCAGATAAAATGCCTGTCAGACCGACAGACATTTTATCTGGCAGCATGCCAGCCTCAGATGTCTGCGGCATACACTGAGATTTCTGTCACAGTGTATTAGCCCGACATCTGCGCTCCACCCCCTTGGAAATGTCTATCTGTCGGCCGCGGCTGGGCATACACAGCCTGATGCGGCCGGCAGTTTACCTGTTAAATATCGCATTGGACGGGCATGCTGGACAATCCGGCATGCCCGACCGAGCACTATTTAACCCTCGGTCGCCAGCACACACGCTACAATCATCGGGGCGATCCGCCCGATATCCGCAGATCACCCCGATAATTGTAGCATGTATGGCCAGCTTTAGTTATCCAGGTTTAATTGCAATAAATTAATGGATGCCTTATTGGGCTGAATCCAGGAACTAAATATTTTTCTAAGTGTATAAAAACAGAGAAACCCATTTGACAGTCATAGGCAAACATTCAGCTCAGGTAGGCTGGCCCTACTACTGCATTTGACGGCTAACTGTGATCACGGTCCCTGTATACAGTGTGTCTGAGGTATTACATACATTGCACTTTGTACGAGGCAGACTATAGCTCGTTGTATGCTAATTATGCCACCTTCATGGGCTGATCAGACTAGCTATATAATCCAGCAATTGTGCCTCTGACTATAACTACTGATTATAACTACTTTTCTTGATTCATTTAAAAGCTCTGTGTCTTTAAATGAGCAGCCTGTACCAAAATAACGTGAGTATTAACATTTAGTCCGCTTCCTGTCTCCACTAAATGCCTCTGATATCAAGCCAATAATTTCAATTAGAAGAGTAAAGGTGACTGGTAAGTGAAAGCTATTGAAATAATAGACTTCTAATGAAATCCCTTGCCTTTTTCTGGGCAGCTTCATTTTATCACAACTGGCAACATTGACTACCAGGTACTTTTACACAGATGTAGTAACAATCACTGATTTTACTTTCACTATATTATTAGCAATCAAGCATTAGCGTTATAATTTATCCTCTAAATGTAACAAAATATATATAATCAGACAAAAACAAGGGATAGAGGTATATGATTGACACATTTAAACATAGTGGGGGAATTTCATGTTTCACCAAAGGCAAACACAGCTCAGAAGTTTGGATGTTTCAAAAGAGCTGTGAGAAAATAATAGTACAAGCAAAAGCTAAAATGCCGGAAACTCCTGCAAAATGTTTGATCTATTCCCACTTCTTCCATTCTCTTCAAGCTTTTTCCATTTTTGTCTCTTCCACTGGAAAAAAAATGAACGTGACTGACTGAAACACAGGAATCCAACCATTATGACTGACACCAAGCCTCCTGTTACATTTACATTCATGTTGAAAGAGAATTCTAGTGGATATAATAATTATAAACTTCAGTCTTCAGTCAGTTAAGTTATTTTAAAAAATATAAAGAAAACTCAGTATAGATCAGTCATTCTGTATGGATTACACAGCAGGGACCTGACATACAATAGAACTATGCATACTGTAAGAGCATTTCCATGACAATAAGATGTGTAAACGTTGTCGTACGGTGCACCCACACATCTTGTGTCCTTTTTTGGAGTTGCCTGGTTCTTGCACTTGCAGTTTCTTGCATTTGTGTATTGACAGTGGTATTATCATGTGAGTGATGTAAGGGTGTGCACATGCTAGTTAAATATGCCTTTTGAGACGTCTTATCTTGAGTCAAGAAGAATTTGAAATTCCTTAACTGAGAAATAGATTTTAGACCTACATGACAAAGGTGCAGGTTTTGGAGTTGATGATAGTAACCATTGCATGCCCGCTTTGTATGTATGTATGCACTAGGTTATTTAAATAAATATATATATATATATATATATATATATATATTGTGACACAGTTAGGTTAGGGGGTCCCTCTCCTGGGTAGAGGACTCCTTCCTTACACACACACACAGCAGCAGGGAAGCAGCACACCAGTCTGGATGCAAGTACAAGCTGGTCGGCGCCAGTCTTTATTGTGCAATGTCAGAAACATAAAGAAAACATAAATATAAATCCTAGCCCTGTCGGAGCACTAACTTCACAGGTAGTTCCCTCTCTACCAGAACCTGGCAGGGCCTAATGCCCTCGCCAGCAACAAAAGCACAGCACAACACTCACAGTTAGGTATCCAAGAGTCTCTGAGCAAACTCCCTGTCTGCTCTCCCAGGTGAGACAATCAGCCCTCAACACACTAGGCTTATATTGGCCACTCTCAGGTGGGAACCCAATCAAGCCTGTTACCAGGCTAAGAGAACCAAAACCTGGAGTGGCCGTGGGTGGAGCCCTCCCTCTCCTCTCACCCACAACCCCCAGGTCCCAAACCGGCTTTTCAAAAAGCCGAAACTCAAGCCTGCTATACTGCAGACTTTCTCCTGGGGGTTTAAAACACAAAAGACAGGAATCTGGGACAAATGTACCTGCCACAGACCACTTTACCAGTGATCCTATCACATATCCCCCCCCCCTTTGTTTCGACCTGTGGGGCGGAACAACTGAAGCCCCCAAACAATGAACGCGTGACAATGCATCAGCATTGGCCAGCTGGCTTCCTGGCCTGTGTTCCACTGAAAATTTAAAAGTTTGTAACGCCAGGAACCATCTTGTAATTCTCGCATTACTGTCCTTATTTTCAGACATCCACTTCAGAGGGGCATGATCAGTGATCAATTTGAACTTTCTTCCGACCAAGTAGTACCTGAGAGCCTCTAACGCCCACTTTATGGCCAACGCCTCCTTCTCCACTGTTGCATAGTTTCTCATTCAACTTTCTGCTAAGATAGAAAACAGGGTGTTGCTCACCCTCCTTGCTCTGGGACAGGACCGCTCCTATACCTACTTCTGATGCATCGGTTTGTACTATGAATTCCCTTTCAAAATTAGGAGTCATCAGGACTGGTTGGGAACACAACGCTACTTTCAACTCCTGAAAAGCTTTCTCTGCCTCAGGACTCCATTCTACCATGACTTTTTGTTTGCCTTTGGTCAGGTCAGTCAGTGGGACTGCCATGGTGGCAAAGTTGGGTATAAACCTCCTGTAGTACCCCGTAATTCCCAAGAAGGCTCTCACCCGCTTCTTATTCAGAGGCCGTGGCCAGTTTTGTACGGCATCAACTTTATTGAGCTGAGGCTTTATCAGGCCTCTGCCAATGGTGTATCCCAGATATTTTACTTCCTCCATGCCTAGACAACACTTTTTTGGGTTGGCTGTCAGACCTGCCTTATAGATGGAGTCCAACACTGCTTGTACCCTGGGTAAGTGAGACTGCCAATCAGGACTATGAACGACCACGTCATCCAGATAAGCAGCTGCATACCGTCTATGGGGCCTTAGAATCCTGTCCATCATTCTTTGGAAGGTAGCAGGTGCCCCATGTAGCCCGAAGGGCAAAATCTTTTACTGAAACAAGCCCTCTGGCGCTGAAAAAGCTGTCTTTTGTTTGGCGCTCTCGGTTAATGGTACTTGCCAATACCCTTTGGTTAGGTCAAGAGTGGTTAAATACCTTGCCGTCCCTAGTCTCTCAATCAGTTCATCCACTCTTGGCATCGGGTAGGCATCGAATTTTGAAACACTGTTCTACTTTCGGAAGTCATTGCAGAAACGCACACTCCCGTTGGGCTTTGGAATCAACACAATGGGACTTGACCATTCACTATGTGATTCTTCAATAACCCCTAACTCTAGCATATTTTTAATTTCTTTTGACACCGATTCTCTTTGTGCTTCTGGTAACCTATAGGGTTTTAGATTAACTTTAACCCCTGGGTCAGTGATGATGTCATGTTTAATGACCGAGGTTTTCCCAGGTACGTCAGAGAACAGCACCCTATTTCTAATCAGAAACTCCTTGACCTCTTGTTGTTGAATTGCCAACAGGGTTTTTGCCACTGTCACTTCGGGAACTAAGGGCCCTGGACTTACTGGAGGGTCTCGGACGGCCGACAGTACCGTTCTATCTTTCCAGGGCTTTAACAGATTTATATGGTATATCTGTTCCGGCTTTCTTTTCCCCGGCTGATAAACTTTGTAATTGACCTGCCCCACTCTTTCTAAGATTTCAAAGGGCCCTTGCCATTTAGCCAAAAGTTTATTTTCCACAGTGGGAACCAATACTAACACTCTGTCCCCAGGAGCAAAGCTGCGTAACCGAGCATTGCGGTTGTATACCCTCTGCTGTGCCTGTTGAGCCTGTTCCAGGTGCTCTCTCACTATCGGCACTACCGCAGCAATTCTCTCCTGCATTTGAGAAACATACTCAATCACCGTTTTGTAAGGACTAGACTGCCCCTCCCATGTCTCTTTGGCAATGTCTAGTAACCCCCTTGGGTGTCTCCCATACAACAAGTCGAAGGGTGAAAACCCGGTGGAGGACTGGGGAACTTCTCTTATGGCCAACAATAAATACAGCAATAAGTAGTCCCAATCCCTACCATCCTTGTCGACCACTTTCCTAAGCATGTGTTTTAACGTCTTGTTAAACCTCTCGACCAGCCCATCGGTTTGGGGGTGATAAACCGAAGTTCTTAACTGTTCGATTTTGAACAGGCGGCATAACTCTTTCATGACTTTGGACATAAACGGTGTACCCTGGTCAGTTAGTATCTCCTTAGGTATACCCAGCCTGCTAAAGACATGAACTAGCTCTCTGGCAATGGTCTTGGTTGACGTATTGCGCAACGGGATCGCTTCCGGGTACCTGGTAGCGTAATCCATTATGACCAGAATATACTGGTGTCCCCTGGCAGACTTCATTATGGGTCCAACCAAATCCATTGCTATTCTTTCAAACGGCACCTCTATGATAGGCAATGGAACTAGTGAACCCTTAAAATGTGGCCTGGGAGCATGATACTGACACTCAGGGCAGGATGCATAAAAGTCAGATACCTCTTTATGAAGCCCAGGCCAGAAAAACCTCTGCATTATTCGCTCAGTGGTTTTCTCTACCCCTAGAAGGCCTGCCGTTATATGACCATGGGCCAGATCCAACACTGTTCTTCTGTAGGCTTTGGGAACTATTAGTTGTTCCACAACATCTTCCCCCTTCTTAGTCACCTGATATAACAAATCCTGCCACATTGCCATGTGGGGATAGGACAAATAACTATCAGGGTCTACGGGTTTACCATCAACTACTTTTACATTCTCCCTGGCTTTTACCAAAGTAGGGTCATTCAACTGCTCCACGGCAAAGACCTCTCTTCTGACCTCTGAATCAGGCAGACGATCACCTGGCCCAACAACACTTCCCACCTCAATGGGAGGCACATCAGTTGGCGGGCCACCGTCACGCTCCACATTCTCTAGTTCGCCAATCATAGTAGAAAAAGGGAATAACTCTGACTCAGAAGAAACTCCCTCCTCCACTACATCGACAACCTTCTCAAATGGATCGGGGTTGTTCACCTCTGGAACAAAACGGCTTTCCCACAACTTCCAGAAGTGAGCAAAGTCCCTCCCCAATATTGCATCGTACATCAGACCATGTACCAAACCTACAGAAACTATAGCAGAACCACATGGTGTCTCGATGTTCACCTCGGCAGTAACATAATATCGAGTATCCCCATGTATGCAGGTCACACCAACAGTTTTCCCCTCACGCCGCAAGGGGTTCACCAGCTCAGCTTTTATAAGTGTCACCAAGCTACCAGAGTCTAACAGTGCCTCTACTCAGTTGCCATCTACAGTGAGTACACACATGTGCTTATCAGTCACAGCCTGCCGGTCAGCCGTACAGGCTATCTGTGCAAAGAAAGACCCCCTGCGGTAGACATGAGCAGTATCACATTGCATAGGTTCAGTTGTAAGTGCACAATTAGCGGCAATATGGCCGAAGCCACCACATCGGAAACACTGAGTCATATTAATGTCTAGTCGTTTACGGGGCAAGAACCTTCCCGGCCTGGCAGGCCTGTCTCCAGGTTCTACACCCTCAGTCTTAGGTACATTCCACCGCCCAGCACCCTTCTCCCCTGGAACAGTCTTACCAGTGTCTGTGGGAGTTCGCCGGTGCGCCATCAGAGCTCGGTGGGGCATACTCATCAGCTCCTCAGCAGCCACCAGCTCGACCAACTGGTCCGCGGACTTAGGGTCTGCATGGCTCACCCACTTGCGCAGAGTCGCAGGTAATGATCGCAGGTACCGGTCCATCACGACCCTTTCCACGATCTGTGGTCCCGTCAGCGTCTCGGGCTGTAGCCATTTTGAGGACAGATGGACGAGGTCATGCATCTGTGAACGTGGAGGCTTGTCCATATGGAACTCCCAGCGGTGGACCCATTGGGCACGAACAAAGGTGGTGACTCCCAAGCGAGTTAGGATCTCCTGTTTTAGTTTTTTATAGTCCTTGGCATCAGCCAGGTATAAGTCAAAATAGGCCTTTTGTGGCTCCCCAGACAAAAAAGGTGCCACCAGACTTGCTCACTGCTCCTTGGGTCAACTCTCCCTTTCGGCCGTTCTTTCAAATGCGGTGAGATAGGCCTCCACATCATCGCCTGAAGTCATCTTCTGGAGGAAGTGACTGGCTCGTACGGAGTGAGTGGTGGTGGGAGGACCAGTACCAACATCTCTGGGCCGGGCGATCAGGTGCTGTACCACCTCTTTTATGGCCTGGCTGTTTTCCGCTAAGGCCCGGCGGGTTTCCTCGATGGCAACCTGTTGTTGGGCTGTCTCCAAGGCCGACAGTTGCACCCTGGTGGATTCCTGGAGAGCCCTGGTAGATTCCTGCTGAGCTCTGGTAGATTCCTGCTGAGCTGCTGTAGCTTGGAGCAGGGCTTTAATAATGTCCTCCATTTTGTCCTGGGGTGTAGGTTGGAAGCTGAACCTTGCCTCTCTGAGCATGGGCTGACGCCTCCTCTATGCGACTCCAAGGACACAGCGTTATTTTTACACTCACAAATTGGGTGTCTGTCCCTTTAATTTTTAAAAGGAAAGTTTTCCTCTTGCTGCAACTTCAGTGTGTGTGGGTGCCCGCATTCTCCACCATATTGTGACACAGTTAGGTTAGGGGGTCCCTCTCCTGGGTAGCGGACTCCTTCCTTACACACACACACAGCAGCAGGGAAGCAGCACACCAGTCTGGATGCAAGTACAAGCTGGTCGGCGCCAGTCTTTATTGTGCAATGTCAGAAACATAAAGAAAACATAAATATAAATCCTAGCCCTGTCGGGGCACTAACTTCACAGGTAGTTCCCTCTCTACCAGAACCTGGCAGGGCCTAATGCCCTCGCCAGCAACAAAAGCACAGCACAACACTCACAGTTAGGTATCCAAGTGTCTCTGAGCAAACTCCCTGTCTGCTCTCCCAGGTGAGACAATCAGCCCTCAACACACTAGGCTTATATTGGCCACTCTCAGGTGGGAACCCAATCAAGCCTGTTATCAGGCTAAGAGAACCAAAACCTGGAGTGGCCGTGGGTGGAGCCCTCCCTCTCCTCTCACCCACAACCCCCAGGTCCCAAACCGGCTTTTCAAAAAGCCGAAACTCAAGCCTGCTATACTGCAGACTTTCTCCTGGGGGTTTAAAACACAAAAGACAGGAATCTGGGACAAATGTACCTGCCACAGACCACTTTACCAGTGATCCTATCACAATATATATGGTGAAAGGAGTGTGAGGGTAGCGGACAGTAAAAGATGATTCCCTTATTAATACAAAAGAACGTGTAACTAGTGCAATATGTGAACGGTAAAAAAGTTGATTCAAAGTCACTGATCCTTAATTAAAAGGTGGCTGCAGTCCTCTTGGGGTCCGTTTTGGGGAGCTTATATAAGCTCATGGGAGAGAGAGTATATATAGTGTAGTATATTTTTGCAAATGATGTAATAATTATAAGTAGAGGCTGCGTACCGGATAATGCTGAGTAAATAGCCCATTGTATGTTCTCCAGGGACCACCTAATACCCTCTAGGAATCCCTCTTAGGTGCTTGGATGTTCAGTGTATGAAAGCTGAATACATATGCAATCTCTCGTCAGTATATTCCAAACAGGGGATTTTATTAGGTTTACAGGGTATGGGGGACATAAAACAAGATATAATATAAAAAATGGCTTATCTTATATAAGGGTACCCAGTCATCTTTACATAACCAAGGATAGAGACAGCCTGGGTCTGCTGGCCTCAACGCGTTTCGTCCCTTCAGGACTTCCTCAGGAGTAGACATCCCATCTAAACTTATCCAGTGTGGACTACTCATCCCTGGAACCCAGATAAGCTTAAAAGTGTTTATTTTTGGTACGCACACTTATTCTTACGAGCACTCTGTACTATTCTTTTAAATACTACACTATGAGGCGCATGTCTTCTTAAACCTCTTTTCCATATATATATATATATATATATATATATATATATTTATGTACATTAAGATGAGTGTAAGCCTGCAGATGTAGAAATGAAAGTGTGTAGATATTATACATTATACATTCAATGGACAGCTTGTAGTACAAACGGAAACAGAAGGGAACACATCTAGTACAGTGTATTTGTTACAACTGCTATAAAATAAAGCAACGTACACAATAAACACAGAACAAAAGTAGCATTGAGTGGGTTATTTATTAACATTGCAGAAAGGAGGAAATAATTCAGTTCCACAACACATAAGCTCTCATTCAAGCTCATCTACGAAACTATGGCCCTGACCTTTGGAGACACCCTTGTAAAATCAATCTGTACCCTTGTTTCTGGTTTTGTGGATACTGTGGGAAAAGCATATGATAGAAAGAGTAAAAAGAGCACTACAGACTGAGTATTTTCACTCCAGGACAATTCCTTTCATTCATACACTTTGGTTGTTTTCTTCATTTATTTTCTAAGGGGATCATTAAAGTAAAGGGACATCAGGACTGTCTCTAATACTTTTAGGGTTGGGAATGTTTTTGGAAAATAAAAAAAAAGTGAGCATAGAAATGTATTTTCCTTCAAGAGCGCCTCTGGATCCTCTCACCAGATGAAGAGATGAAGTTGTTTGCTAGGAGTAAAAGGCTGTGCCTACACATAAAACAGGGAACCTTTTCCTATACACACCATCTTCATCTCTTTTAATAATATACCATCCTGCAAAAGGACATATTGCTTCTTACTTCAGGGAAAAATGAAGCTCACACATGCATTTAATGCAGTTGGCACCCAACACGCTCTAAAGGCCTGATTCAGACCCGCTCGCGAGCGCTGAGTGTTCGCAAGTGGGTCGATGGTGCCCAAGTGCGCATGCGCACGATGGAGGTGGCTCCGTCGTGCGCATGCGCGAGATCCGAATAACGACGGCCAAGCCGTCGTTATGGGTCTCGCACCAAAGGGGGCGTGCTGTCGATGTTGATTGACAGCAAGCCTCCTTTGGTGGGCGTGCCGGGGGCGTGGCTGCCCAGACAGAGGCGTTCCCATGGGAATGAAAAGTTAGAATACATAACAACAAATGAGAAACAATAACATAGGACAAAACAAATGAGGCACAAACAGTTTGGGAAGAGCAGGTGGAGACATCTTAAAGGAAAGAGGAAGCAAACTCATCAAGCATGTATCTTTATGCACACCCTGATCCTGCCTCCAGGCATTCCCATGGGCAGAACCTTTCCTAGCACCTGGTACTCAAGCATCACTAGAGAATATTAACCTTGTAATAACCAAGGGATTGTACATCTCTTCCCCAAACTAGACACTTATTCCTCCTTCCATCATATTAACAACAGGAATAGGAAAAGTAAGCACACAAAATCACAAGAGAGCATATACATTGTGCTTTGTGCTCCTCTTGTACATTTCTAAATAACCCTTATTGGCTTACTTTCTCTACAAAGATAAAAGCTAATTAACCAAAAAATCATTGCGTAAATTTGTACCTTAAATCAGTGTTAGTAAATAAAACTCATTATCCTCATAGATGCACCAAGAGATCACTCTTTGGAATGCCCTTATACAGTATTTCTTTGTTATTCTTTAGCCATTTTGGAAACATGCTTTGTTACTTATTCCCCAAATATATTTTCCCTCATAGACTTCATGGAAAAAAGTTCATACTCCATAGAAAAAAAACCACATAAAAAAAAACCTGTGTATGACGCTTGAAAAGATGCAATAGTGCTTTGTTGATAGGCAGAGATAACCTTTTTTATACGGGTTTGGTTTGAAGCTTCTGTTTGATCAGGTTATCAGCAGTACACAGATGACAAAGAGAGCATTCAATAAAACTGCTGCATGAATTTGACTGCGATGTTAGCAAATTCATGAGATCCCTCATAGTAGTGATGTCTTTCATAGGGGCCGTGGATGTCATTAGATCATGAGCAGCTCAGCTGGTGTTTTGTCTTTTGTTTTCAAAATAACTAAAAACATTTTCTTATGCTGCACAGCGGTTTCTATTTGACCCAGCAAGGTTAGGCAACTTATTATTCTCTCCGGCTATATGTGAACCAAAACTCCCAGCTGTTATCTTTAAATGCTAGGATTCATATTCCTCAAAAGCTTATGTTTATAGTTATGATTGAAGCCATAGTTTGAATATAGCTATACTAACGCTCCTTCGCCATACTAGCATGAACACTGAGCACATAAATGATTATGTAAAAAATGCGTTGGCACACCTTTGATTTTTTGAAAAATGCACCTACTGTAATTTAATTTTGTGTATCCCACATAACACGGAACATATCCACTTTACATATTGTAAGAACTGTCCTGTGAAATCAGCCTGTGCCTGCTTTGTGGTATTGCGTGTCTGACTTGAAAGCACATTGGAAACAGTAAAAGAGCACTAGTAGTAATAAATTCTTATGACACCATAATATTAAAATAGAACCACAAGGTTAATAAAAACCTATTTAATGCTTAAATAAATAAAACAATGTGCAATAAACAGGAGATAGAATGCAAATCTATAAATTACTCTGATGGTTCTCTGCAAAACCTCATTTTTTTCACACCAAGCCTAATGGATTAATAATTATTGAAGTGTAATGGGCATAGCATGAGCCATCAAGGGACTGACAGTAACTCCAGATTCTTATCATTAGGACACTCACAGATCTATGGTCACTGATCCTGCACAGCCCAGCCCAGCATACTCACACAGTGGCAGCAAAGCCTCTATCTCTCACACAGTCTTTCTCCAGGAAAGATCCTTTAGGAATCCCTCTGATGAAACCAGACTGTGGACCTGATTCAGTGGTGGATGCAGATGTGGCTACAGCTGTGACTTCTTGTGGATGCCCGTCTACGACTTTATACAAATGCCGCTACAAAGTCATTCGCTGGTGCAAATCCACGTGTATGAATGTACAAGGACTGAGATCAGGGATTAAAGTGGGCCGGAACGGGGCGGAACTGCATTCTGTCAGTTCTAGGGCCGTATTCAATTAGCCGCAATAAGCCACTTTCGGCGAAAAGTTTTCGCTGGTGACGTCATTTCGCCAGGTGGAAACTTATCCCTGTATACAATTACAAAGATTTTTCGCCGGTGCGGAAAGTCAATGCATTGGAATAGGTGAAAAAGATTCGCCTATGAAACTAGGTGGAAAAAGTGCAGAATTGGGGTTTTGTGGTGCAAACTTGCCGGAACCACCCTGCACCCTTGGGACAGCCCCCCAAATGTAAACTGTGTTAAAACAAGTATTAAAAAAACTTAAGAACACCCCAAGAAAGTACTTTCATTGTGGGGATGAAAAAAAACAAAGTTAGGGGACAAACTAAAAAACTAGACTCCAGGGAGGTCCCCAAGTATGCCCCAGGTGTTACTAAGTTTGTAGGTGCTTGCAGAAGGTGTATTTTAACGTTTTTTAAAACTTCACTCTATCAACTTTAAAATATGCTAGCACCCATTTTCATGTACCCCAAATTTGCTGGGAATACTTATTTTCTGCAAAAAAACTGCTAAATACTATTCTTCACCATTTCTGCAAAGACGCTAATTAGCAGCTATTGAGATCATTTAAGTACGCCGAACACCTTCAGCCGGCCTATTTGGGGGTATCTAGAGTGATCCCCAATGTCAGTGCATCTTTTGTGGGGTGTCAGGCTGATTTCCCCAAATCTGACAGGACTTTTCACTGGTTTTGAATTCGCCGGGTCCCGTTTTCGCTGATTTGGAATTGAATACGGGGATAAGTGAGTACGAGCACGATCCTTTATTGCTTGCAAAATCAGCAATGACGGCGAAAAGTCCGGCATGCGAAAAGTCCGGGACTTTTCGCGGCTAATTGAATATGCCCCTTAATTGGAGGCAGAACCAGTTCCACCTCCGTCCGCCCACCTTCCCAGCCTCAGAAATTGGCAGCTGCGGACTGCGAGCCTGCTGCTGTCACTGGAGCTCCGCGTTGCATCACTACTATTGGCTAAGCCTGCCTGGTGTGCCCACCCACCTTGCCCGGCCAGCCCACCCACCTTCCCCGGCTTGTCCACCCTCATTGCTCGGCTAGACACACACGCATGCGCCTGACATAATTATGAGCCTGAGAGTAAGTACAGGCAGCTGCAGCTGTTTGTTTTGTTTTTAAGTCACTGACTCATTGACTGTGTCTGGGGCTCGGCGGCTAGCTTCCTGCCATATGACTGCTGTCTGCCCCACTGTGTGCCACCCACCAGCGCTGCTTAGGCGCTGCCCAA
This sequence comes from Taudactylus pleione, assembly GCA_031769625.1. Classification (NCBI taxonomy): domain Eukaryota; kingdom Metazoa; phylum Chordata; class Amphibia; order Anura; family Myobatrachidae; genus Taudactylus; species Taudactylus pleione. The sequence continues at coordinate 2,455,707 of JAUIMM010000264.1, read as the reverse complement.
AGTACCCATATGGGATATGGCGATATATAAAATTATCAATAAATGTGGCGAGTGAGCAGCGCTACAATTCTATGATTGATTTGGCCTGTGCCCGCTTCGTTTCCTCCAGTCTGTCCCTCTGCGTTAAGAGGAGCCCATGCGGATGCTGAGGCCAGCACACTGAGCACTGCTGTGTGTGAGCACTGAGTTAGCAGGTCAGCATAGGATCTCTCTGCAGCAGTGCTGCTGCTAGCCTGCTGGAAGCTTATGACGTTTCTATATTTTATAAAATACCTCTGTGTTCTCCCACTGCCCTCCCCCCTCCCAACTGTGTGTGTTCACCCTGCTCCCACTGCCCTCCCCCCTCCCAACTGTGTGTGTTCACCCTGCTCCCACTGCCATCCCTCCCCAGTGTGTGTGTTCACCCTGCTCCCACTGCCACCCCTCCCCAGTGTGTGTGTTCACCCTGCTCCCACTCCCCCCCTCCCCACTGTGTGTTCACCCTGCTCCCACTCCCCCCTCCCCACTGTGTGATTACCCTGCACTACTGCTGTGGGCATTATGTGGAAGGGGCACTACTACTGTGGGCAGTATGTTTATAAGGGTCTCTACTGTGGGCATTGTGTATAAGGGGCACTACTGTGTACATGAATAAGCTACAGTATGTGGAGTAATGTGAATCAGGGGCACTATCAGCCTAATTCAGACCCACTTGCGAGCGCTGAGCGCTCGCAAGAGGGTCGATGTTGGCCCAGTGCGCATGCCCATGACAGACCTGGCTCCGTCATGTGTATGCGCGAGAACCGGATAGCGAAGGGCAAGCCGTCTCTATGGGTCTCGCTACAAAGGGGGCGTGCTGTCGATGTTGAGTGACAGCATGCCCCCTTTGGTGGGTGTGCCGGGGGCGTGGCTGGCCAGACGGAGGCGTCCCATGGGAACGCCTACCGTCTGGGGCCAGCCCCACTGATATCACAAGTGATGTCAGTGGTAGTGCTTTCGGCTCTTATAGAGCCAAAAACACTCCAGGACTTGCAGCAACGAGACCCTACCACAAGGGTCTCGTCACAAGCCCGATGGTCATGATGGTTTTGACCATCGTGACCATCTTCCTGGCCGCTCGCTATAGCTGTGGGTGGTCACCCACAGTTATACGAACGGCCAGGAGACCGCTCTACAAATGAAGAAGGATGGCCCTGATTCAGAGCGAGCGCTCTGTCAGAGCGTCCGGCTCTGAATCAGGGCCTATGTGAGGTGTGATGTGAATAGGATTGTGCTACTGTGTGTCATAATTTGAATTGGGGATGCTATTGTATGACCATGCCCCTTTCTTTTGAAAGTATACCCCTTTCTTTTGAGGCCATGTCTATATTTGTCCAACGCGCCTATGGGGCGCGCCTATTGAAAAGCACCGAGGGCGGGGTTGGGTGAGTTTCACCACATCTCTAGAACCACTTTAAGCACTGACTGAGACACCTGCTTTCAGTACTTCCTGGTGCGTCTTTAGATACCACCATTAGTGGCACCATCAATGTGTAATGCATGTGGCGTATGATTTTTTAGGGATTTTTTAACACATGCATCAGCAAAAAAAAATCATTAAGCTATGTGAACATCAGCATTGCATTCAACTGTGATTCTATTGATGGTTCTGCTATCTCCTATATGTTTCAACTCCAACAATATCAACCGGGGCGTCGGAACGATTTTATGTTGGTCATGGCAACATCAAATTGTTCCAATGCTCCCTCCCTCTTGCCTGTTGTTGATGGGGCACAGGGACAGGAGCGGTGGCCAAGGATGGTCAGGGGTATGTGCTTTATAGCAATAGGCGGCACATCCCCTGCACTGCACGGAGGAGGTGTAATGTGTGGTGTTTTAACTTACACACCCCACATTGCACCTCCTCCTCCATGCGGTACAGGGGCCTTGCAGCCAACTGCTTAAAGCACAGCCACAGGGCCTGATTCAGCACCCGGTCGCAAGCGCTGAGCGCTCGCAACAGGGTCGATGGTGGCCCACAGCGCATGCGCACGACAAAGCCGGCTCCATCGTGTGCATGCGCGAGACCAGGCTAGCGGCAGGCAATCCGTCGCTCCGGGTCTCGCACCAAAGGGGGCGACCTGTCGATGTTGAGTGACAGCTCGCCCCCTTTGGTGGGCGTGCCGGGGGGGGTGGCTGCCCAAACGGAGGCGTTCCCATGAGAATGCATGCCGTTTGGGGGCGGCCCCACTGATATCACAAGTGATGTCAGTGGAGAGATTCCAGCTCTGTTAGAGCCGAAATCTCTCTGGGGCTTGCGGCCACGAGACACTACCACAAGGGTCTCATCGCAAGCCCGATGGTCGCGATGGTCTTGACCATCGCGACCATCATCATGGCCGCTCGCTATAGCTGTGGGTGGCAACCCACAGCTATGCGAGCGGCCTGGAGGCTGCTCCATACAAAAAAAAAGACACCCTGATTCAGAACGCTCTGAATCAGGGCCACTGACCGTCTGTGGCCGCTGTGCCTTTTAAAGGGTTTTTTTGGGGGGGAGGGGGGGGGGGGTGAGCTGCCCAAACAATTTTTTTGTGTGTGCATGTTCTCTTCAACCCCAGTGTGAAAAAAATAAAATAATTTTTTTGTATTTGCGTGTTTGCCAAACTTATCAGCAACTTATATGCGTAGGGGTGCTGTGCTGCCTGTGTCTCATTTATCAATATATGTAATGGCCACAGACAGCATCTCCTGCATGCCCCTTTCATTTTTTTAAAGAAAATTCTGAACCAGCTGCTGCTTGTTGTGTCAACCCGGTGGCACAAGTCGCACAACAGTGACATTCAGCCAAGGGTTCTCAGCCCTCAAGGCTGCTACACGGCCCAAAGGCCGCATCCTGCTTCATTGCCCAAAGGCCACCTTTTGTGACTCGTCACCAGCCCTCAAGGCTGTAACAGCCGCAACTCGCCAAGAGTTCAAGCCCTCAAGTATGTTGCAGGACTGGTTCCTTCCTAATCATAGCTCTGTGTTCCACTACTACTCAGCCCGGAGGCTGCATCAACAATTAATTATCAACTATAAATTCTTCAGCCAGTGGCTGCACCAATTATCTAGTATCAACTCTTTTTACTTCAGCCAGTGGCTGCGCCAACTATCAACTATCAATTCTTCAGCCAGTTACTGCACCAATTATCAAGTATTAACTATTCTTACTTCAGCCATTGGCTGCACCAATTATCAAGTATCAACTCTTCTTACTTCAGCCAGTGGCTGCGCCAACTATCAACTATCAATTCTTCAGCCAGTGGCTGCACCAATTATTAAGTGTCAACTAGTCTTACTTCAGCCAGTGGCTGCGCCAACTATCAACTATCAATTCTTACTTCAGCCAGTGGCTGCATCAATTATCAACTCTTCTTACTTCAGCCAGTGGCTGCACCAACTATCAACTATCAATTCTTCAATCCTCGAGGGGTACTCCAACCATTATCTTTGAATAGTCTTCAACTCTATTTATCACTCAGTTTTGAGCCAGCTAGCTGGATGCAACCTTTTGGCCCTTAACTAGATCACAAAAAATCAATATTGTGAGCTGTGAGGTGGTCAAAATTGACTGGAAACAAGTGGAAATAAATTGTATTGAGGTTAATAATACTGTAGGAACAAAAGCAGGCACATTTTATCTGATTTTAGCTGTTTTTATGATTTTTAAAGAAAAAATCCAGATCCAGAACCGAAAAACAAAACATGTGGGTCGGCGCACATCTTTAGTACATATATTTTCTCGTTGATGCAGTAAATGTTCAATGACAGGGGTTTTCAACTCCAGTCCTCAAATAACCCAACAATTAATGTTTTCAGGATTTGTGTCTGTGAAATCAGGAGGGATTATTACTAAAACCTAAGAACTTCAGCTGGGTGCTAATATGGGCTAAATATTGGTATAGAAAAAATAGCCAAATACACCTAAGGGTCTGTGTATACCCCAAAAATAGACTACCAATTGTAGTCACTACCTAAAAAAGAACTGCTGTTGGTGTTGCACTAATATAAATATTTCTCGAAATGACCAATTGCTAAAAATGGCAGAAATACGATCAAGACACCAAATATGTATAATAAAAAATTGTTCTTTATAGAATATATTTTGAATAAAACAATGTTACAATGAAACATGTGCTAAACATACTTCCTTCTAAAAAAGTCCAAATAGACGAATATATTTTATGTTTTATATGCAGAAGAAACCACTTGATCTCTAAATATGACTGTATATAATAAAAACTCTCCAATAGAAACCATCAACTTATTTGAAACAGTCTGTCCAAAAACAAGCAGTTCTCATCAGACCATTATACACGTAATGATGGTCTTTGATCCCTGATATCCGATCTCCAGGTCTTATAACAATATTGCGCTTATGTGCTCTGTGATGTTTAGAAGGGCTGTTATTAAAATGACATCCAATGTAGGGACTGATGACCAGGTGACCCAGAAGATGGCAATTCCGGAGGCAACAATTTAGTCAGCTTATGACCTCCTTCAGCTCTCCCCGCATTAATCCAAGTCCAGCATGACCAGCAGAGCCTTGTTCCCGTGGCGCTAACAGCTCCCATAGGATCAAATGTCGGTATTTCAGAAAGTTTCCGGCAAGGTATAGCAAACCCCTTGGTGCATTTCGCTTCCACTCTAGGAAGCTTCATCAAAGAAGCGAAACGCGTCAGTGTTTGCAATACCTTGCCGGACACTGTCTGAAATACCGACAATTGGTAATTTTGACAAATATTTATATTAGCGCAACACCAACACCAGTTCTTTTTTAAGGATTATTACTGACCCAACATAATAGATTAAATTACCTGTGCAATTACCTGAGCATGTTTAAAGAAATCCTGAAAATATAACTTATTGGGGTTACTCGAGGACTAGAGTTGAATATCCCATTTCTAGTATTAAACATTCCAACACCTGGAAATTTCAACATACAGGATTTTGTAACATGAAAATCGGCACTAATATATAACCTTCATGTCTTTGCTCTTAGTGAGGTCCATTTAATAATTAACGCATTTGCAATGCGATCTGGGTGCAATATTAGCACCCATGATCACATTGCAGGAAGCGATCATACCAGCTAAATATATGAAAAAGGAAGCTTGAATGAAGCCTGTTCCTATGATGTTCCTTGGAGTGAAGCGACTGTGTCAGCATCTGTTCAATACTGCGCATGCGTGGTCTACAGAACACACATCTGCCACAGCCATTGCCAGGGAGGGTTCCAATGGAACCCTCTCCTGGCTAGTTATGCGATATGTAGCTCATAGACTACAGTGGCTTACGCCATCTTTAGATGGCATAAGCTGCGGGGACCAAGTTCTGAAATGCTTCACATTCTGAAACTTGATTAATCTGACAGCATTGCATCCCGCATAGAAACCTATGGGGGTTGAGTTGCTGGTGGAAATGGAGGGACAGCAGCAGATATTGGTTATATATCTACTGCGATCCCTCCATAATACATCTGGTGGATACTTAATATTTGTGGGTATCAGGGAATACACTGCAAATATTACATGATAAATGGGCCCCAGTGAGTGAAAGTAATAAGGAATGTCACCAGCTGAGATGTAACTGATGTGAGACACTGCAAATGCTGTAATGTGATTCCCTATCCATAAATGAGAGAGGAATATGATAACTTGACAGTTTATTTTGCAGCATTTATTACTAGAGACGTGCAGGTTGGTTTTCCTGAAAGAAGAACACACCTGAACTTAATGGTTCTAAAGGCCCATACATCAGAGATTGATTGCAGCAATCGTGCAATTTGCAATCGATTGTGGCAGTTCTGCAATCGATTGAAAAGGGAAAGATTTTTATACACAATCGATTGCAAATTGCATGATTGCTGCAATCAATCTCTGATACATGGGGGCCTTTAGTCGAATTTAGTCCCAGTTCAGTTCTGTAGTCAGTTCAGGACTTGGATTTAAAAACTGAACTTGGGTTTTGGATTGCATGTAAACAGGACCAAATGAAATGAATTTAGTTGATGTATCGATTTTTCTATCGATATTTATCGAATTCTAATGTATCCAAAACCTAATCTGAACCAAAACACTTGAGGGTGGTTTAGTCAAAACCAAAACACGATGATGAATTAGAACCAAAACCAAAACACGGGGGTCCACGCACATCTCTATATATTACAGGACCAAGGCATTTGGGAAGCAAGGAATACATATATACAATATGAATATGTATATACTGTGTATACGAACATTATATGAATATAAGGGGCCTGATTTAGAGTTAAACGCAATTCTGTCTGCACATGGATCTCATGATATTTAGCAGACTGCACATGCAATCGCAACATAGAACAATTCTGGGCATTTCATAGTCAAATGCATTATCAGACGCACCTCACCCACTTTTGTGTTCCGTGATTTCAGTCACACCTACTGCACCAAGAATACTGCTGGCGCGAAGGTGTGCTAATGATGATGACGCCTACTTTCTACAGTGGATGGATGGGAATGGGGCTGACTCAGGCGGAAATCTGAATTTATATCCGAACGCAACTCCAAGGCAGGTCCAAAATATATGTACACAGAAGCAGCTTGTATATTTCTTCCTAGAAATACATTTAAAACTACAAGTTGGAATCCTTTTTCCTTATCACTGACAAACTGTGCTGTGTTCTTATTTCGTCAAAGTCATACGGGTTGGATCTCAGACATAATAATGAAATCAGGAGGGAGGATTGTTGTGTGCTTTTTTCTTTTGAAGTGCAAATATCTCACATTACTTAATGCAATCTGAAGTATTTCCGTTGAGTTAACCCTACAGCACACGCAGAATCGGCCAGCACTTCAAGGCTATGCAAGCCATGTCATTAGTAGATTTTCAATGGGTTAACTACTCACGGTGGGATTGACAGTTTTCCAAACATTACTTTGTGTTACAAACAAGAAGAGTAATGATGTATATCCCCTATGTCTCATGCTGTTATTGCTGTAGCTATACCATTAACATGTATAAGACAAACTTAAAATATCTCCAGTCACAGATGACTAAAAATCCATTAAATTGAACTGCTGAGAGTATTACATGTGGGCGTCCAACTAGCATTGGTATTTACAGAACTTACATTTATGGTTCTCAATTCAATTTGCAGTTGCTGGGATTGCTGCTCTACAGCCCAGAGAGCCATGGTGCAATATATGTTCTACTATGGTGACATAAAGTTGTTTTTAATATTTATTACAGCATCTAGTTATTGTATGTGTATGTAGCATCACAGCTCCCTGCACACATCTTAGACTCCGAACGTCTCAGTGTCAGAAGTGCCTGCATACTTGTCAATCATCTTGACCTATAGGTTATTGGGCTTGTTTTTTCAATAAACAGAGAAGTGAAAACACATCTAGTTAAAACTAATTAATCCCTGTAGAGAGCGTATAATTAGTTGTACTTCACAGTCCCCACCAAATAAAACACTGCAGTCAGAGGCAGAAAATAAATGTCCCCCTGGGACTGCGTCTTCATAATTTTAAATAATTAGCTGATATTCAACATGTCAGCTTTGAGAACAAAACAGGCGTGTTTAATAAATATGTCATCACGTAAATAACAAAAGATGACCATGATGATATTAAGCTAGAACAGACATACTTTAAACTTGCACTCCCACCTTCCCCTTTGCCCCATACCACAGAACGCATGAACTATAAAAGGACTTTTGGAGCTATTTGGACCATGAAGGAGACAGCTCATAATAATGTCTACACTTTAAATGATGACTTTATTTTTTTTAACCTCATAGTTATATTTTTTTAAGCAAAAACAAAAAGGATTTAGAGCACTGAAACATGACCTGTATATCCTGTGTAATTCTAGTGTACTTGCTTAATTGTAGGAGGCTGTGTCAATAATGTAACTTGTTGACAGACTGAAGTTTGTGTTTTCATTGCTACAAAGGGGCAAGCAGCAGAATTCAGTTGCAATGAAAACTTACAGACATGAATAACAAGACTTTGTTACATTATAGTAAATCCCGTACATACACCTAAATATTTGAAACTTTAGTTTTACATTTAAGAGAATATCCTGGAGTAAACCAATTATTTGAGTTAAATGTAAACAGCTACAGAAAATTTGATTCAGGGCACAGAGGCGGATTAGGCAAATAGACAAGGATGTTGCCCAAATGCAGTTGGCAAATGTGATCAGAATATAAAATGCCGGTTTTGTCTGAATTTCCTGTTGAAGCCTCTTGTGCTGCAAGTTTTTTTTTTTTTTTAAATCTAATTTCAATGCACTGCCACCAGAACAGGTGCATACTATGTACATAAAGAGTGCAACATGCACTTCAATCATTCAAATGATTAGAGGCTTGTTTAATAAGCAGTTTCTAATAAAAAAAAATATACAGTATCTTGTGCTTTATACTGTACCTTAAATGAATATACTGTTGATATGTGTGAAACAAATCCATGATGTTCTTGTTTAATGATATGACTACATTAGCAAAATACATGAAGGCAAGGAAATACGTCTCATGGTATGTTTTATGATTCAATGTTTCATGATGTACAACTATCAATGACATACATGATTAATGTGATTTTACTAAAAATAAATTAGATATTTTGAAAACGTGTTTTGTACATATTTCTAAATAAATGTTGCCACTCCCGCAGTCACATCATTGTTTGCTATAATCAGCGGGGCAAAGGGCAAGGAGGGTCCAGGGTGCATGTTAAATCCCCTTAAATGATGAGTGGCAGGCATATATAGGTATTATTATTATTTATTATTATCATTTATTTATATGGCGCCACAAGTGTTCCTAGTACATAAACAAATAGGTTGATTTACATTGACAGTACAGTACAATAAAATACAGGACATGGATAATATACATTGCTACATTTGTGACCATAACACCCAGATAAGCAACAATGCAAAGCAACCAAGTGTTAGGTGCCCTAGTAGAGAGTAAGAAGTAGATGAAAGTAGAGTAAGGAGAAGCACAAGAGGGTAGAGGGCCCTGCTCATAAGAGCTTACATTCTAAAGGGGAGGGACAGACAAACAGGTGTTACACAGATGGGGTAGGCAGGGAAGAAGAAGCATGTAGCAGCAAGTTAAGATGAGAGCTGGAAGACTTTGATGAAATAGTGGGTCTTGAGAGCCCATTTGAAGGATTGAAGAGAGGAGAGTCTGATGGGAAGCGGGAGAGAGTTCCAAAGGTGGGGAGCAGCACGCACAAAATCTTGGAGGCGGGAGTGGGAGGAAGTAATCAATTGGCATGAGAGTTGGCGTGCATTTGTTGAACGAAGATGGCGAACAGGAGAGTGAAGGGAGATGAGATTCGAGATGTACATGGGAGTGGAATGGCTGAGGACTTTGTAATTGAGTGTAAGAACCTTAAATTGGGTTCTGAAAGGGAAAGGGAGCCAATGGAGAGCTTGTAGGAGAGGGGAGGCAGATACAGAGTGTTTTGAGAGGAAGATGAGCCAAGCAGCAGCATTGAGGACAGACTGGAGAGGGGAGAAAAGGGAGTTGGGAAGGCAACATAGGAGGAGGTTACAGTACTCCAATCTGGAGATGACTAATTAGTGTATGAGGGTTTTAGTGGCATCCTGGGTGAGAAAGGGTTTAATCTTGGAAATATTTTTAAGATGGAAATGACAGGACTGCGAGAGATTCTGGATATGTGGTTTGAAGGAGAGGGAGGAGTCCAGGATAACTCCAAGACAGCAAACTTTGGGGCTAGAAGAGATAGTTGTGCCATCAATTGGTAAAGAAATAGTGGGAAGTGTGGTTATGTTGGGGGGTGGAAAAATGATTAGCTCAGTCTTAGACATATTAAGTTTAACAAATCGCTGGGACATCCAGGAAGAGATGGCAGATGAGATGGCAGAGAGACAGTTGGAGACACGAGTGAGGAGAGAGGGGGAGAGGTCAGGGGTGGAAAGGAAGATCTGAGTATCATCAGCATAGAGATGATATTGGAGGTCAAAAGAGCTGATGAGTTCACCTAGTGAGGCCATATAAAGTGAGAAAAGGAGAGGTCCAAGAACAGAACCTTGGGGAACACCAACTGTAAGAGGCTGTGGGGGAGAAGAGGAGTCATGAGAGGAAACAGAGAAGGATAGGTCAGAGAGGTAGGAGGATACCCAGGAGAGGGCAGTGTCACATAGACCAAGGGAGTGAAGGATTTGCAGAAGGAGATTGTGGTCCACAGTGTCGAAAGCAGCAGAGAGGTCAAGGAGAATGAGCAGAGAGTAGTGGCCCTTGGATTTAGCAGCAAAGAGGTCATTGCTGACTTTTGTGAGGGCAGTTTCAGTGGAGTGGAGAGAATGGAAGCCAGACTGAAAAGGGTCAAAGATGGAGTGGGAGGAAAGAAAGGTGGTAAGGCGGTTGTAAACAACATGCTCAAGGAGCTTGGAGGCAAAAGGGAGGAGAGAGATGGGACAGTAGTTAGAGAGAGTGTTAGAGAGTGTTATCAAGGGTAGGTTTTTTAAGAATGGGGGAGACAAGGGCATGTTTGAATGCAGACGGGACAGTGCCTGATGATAGGGAGAGCTTAAGGAAGTGGGCAAGGTGGGAGCAGGCAGAAGGAAAGAGGTAGCAGAGGAGACGTGAAGGGATAGGGTCAAGGGGGAGGTGGAAGGGGAGGAGAACCAGATGAGGGACATGACTTCCTCTACAGATACAGGGGAGAAGAAAGTTAGAGTCGGTAAAATGGATGGAGAGGGGTGATCTGGGAAAGGAGGAGGTGGATAGCAGGGGGATTGGTGGGATATAATAAAACTATATATTTACTTAAAATTGTGACCCATAGTGGAGGAAAATTAGAAAATAAAATATAACAGCAGGTTTGCATTAGGGCAAAAGATTTGCTGATATCAGATAAAAATGAGGGGTTTAATTGCTACAGTGTTAAGAGGATACCAGATATTAATGGTTGAGTTTTACAGTCAATAAATACAATAAAAAAGAGGAGAGTTACAATAAGCCCAGGTCCCCCACCCCACCCCTGTGATTATTTTGTCCCAGACAGTATCAAATATTCCAAAAGATATCATATTAGTTACAGCAGAAGCACAGCTCATAATCTTCTATCTGGACTACTGCAATGCCCTCCACTTTGGGCTCCCAGCAAAAGAATTGCACCACTTCCAGATGGTACAAAATGCAGCTGCCAGGCTATTAACCAACAGCCCCGTTCCAGCCACATAACACCCATTGTCTACTCCCTTCCATGGCTGCCTGTCAGATGGCGAATTGTTTTCACGATTGGCTTACTCACTTACAAAGCCCTACATGACCATGGCCCAAGGTACCTGAAGCAGATTCTGTTTTCTCACTGTCCCGCTCAAGTACTGCGATCTGTTGACGAAGGACTATTAATGTCTGGGGGTCGAGCTTTCAAATTTGTGGCTCTGACTTTATGGAACTCACCACTTCCCGGCACAGTTTGAGAGGCCTCCACTCTAGAATCCTTCAAAAATAGACTCAAGACTCACCTATTCACCCAAGCATTTCACTAATGTCCCTTGTAAAGCTTGTTTTTGTATTTTGTACTATAAAGGTAAATGTAAAACACTTTGTGTACTTTAGGAGAAAAGCGCTATATAAATAACATTATTATTATTATTATTACTATGCCTAGTTCTAAAGTTGGAGTACAATGATGCTAATATAAAGCATTCAATAAAATTCTCTGAAAACCTGATAATTGATATGATTCTTCTATTGTCATCATCTGCTGCACACAGACATTTCCATGAGGTCAATAAATTTCTCCCCAAAATAACATTATCTGTGCAGATTAGATTATTGTGTGACAAAATCTTTTGCTTCATATTCATAAAAAGTCAACAAAAAGTACCTAGGCAGGTACGAAACGCGTTAGTCCCCAGGGTTAGCGTGGAGGAAGAACAGTGAAGCATTACTGGACTACAACTTGACAATCTCCACAATCCGCTGACGTCATCCTGTGCCGCTGCTCACAACCACTGCTACCCCACTTATACCTCATGCGGCTTCTCGTGTAGTGCAGACAACACAACATGCTGCCAGCTCTAGAAGCTACAGACAAAGGTAGGGACAGCTAGGTCGCATTGGATCTACTATACCACTGCACGCTTGCTTGGACCTGTCATCAATTTTCTCCTAAAAGAGCTTAAACATATCGTTTCAGTGTTTTATGGTTGTTTGTTTGTCCGATAACGTTTTTGTTTTCCCCGATTTAGTATTCACAAGCGCTCGTTTTCCCTTTTCATATTCATAAAAGAAAAAAAGTGGAATAAACTTTATTTTTAAATATGCTATTTGTGGGGGGAGCATTTGTCTTTAATGTAAATATAGTCCTCAATACTGTTTTTTTTCGAGTAGTGCAATAACCCTGGAATAGGTGACTGGGAGTTCTGTAACTGTCTGTATTATATTAAAGTAACTCCACTATAGTGCTTACAGACTTGAGACTGAGAACATCAAGAAATTTGTCTGTGACTGGGTAACCCCTATGAAATGTTCTGCCTGTCTCTAAGGATACAAAGCAATGGCCTCATTTACCTAGCTCTACATGTTTTGTGACTGCTACAAATAGGTAACTCTGCTCTCAGCTAAAGAAACAGAATAAACTGGAGTCACAGTCATGATATCGGGTTTATCATGTTGTCATTTACAATGTTGGCAGCAGAAGGTCGACATTGATGATGCTGACATGATCAAAATATCAACTTTGTTAATGTGGACACCTGCAAAATATCGACATTGGCAGAATTTTGAAATGTCGGTATTATCATGATGTGAACATTTCCAGGATTAGGATTGGCGCTAGGGTTAGGGTTGCTGATAGGATTAGGGTTAGGGACAGAATCAGAGAAAACTACAAAGTCGACATAATATCCATGTCACATGAGGAATGTCGACATTGTAAACGTGAAACATATATACAAAAGCCAATGGGACTCCTTATCAATCCACCAATGACCACACATACTGGCAGATGACCGTTGTCGGCTGGCTTGACACCTAATCTAATCTACTGCTATTTAGAACTGTTGGTAATTTTTGTCCAACACATCCAACAATCTCTCTACAGTAAATCACTTTGTTTGTCGAGAGCGTCAAAACTTTGTAATACGTCTACTGTAGACTTAGAACAAAGAGAGCAATGCAAGCTTGGGTCAATTTCTCAAGTTCAACAGTTGTACTAACAGGATAATCATTCAAAAGATATGTTAATTTGTAAGCATCACCTCTCACACTGTTTTCAGGTGAGTCCTTCACTTATGATAATATTGGCAGTACCTATTGTGTTGAAAAGGTGTCAGCTGTGTGCAATGGAGGTCAGTGCACACGGCAGATAATTTAACCAGGCTTGGAAGTATGCACATACAATAGGTACAAACAGATCCAGCCAGGAGTTCATGGGGTAATGCAGGTAGTGTGCATTTTAGGGTACAAACATTCAGTGGTGGCAGTGGTCCTGTAGCAGTAAGCAGTGGAGACCCAGTGGTATTTATGGCACCTCTGCTGTATATCCCAGTCTCCATATCAGTGATACGCTATCTCAATGGAGAACGGAGAGAGAGAAGACACGTGGATAGGCCACGCTTGTAGAGTAGCACATATGGGTCGAAGGTCACGCAGAGACTTCAGCACACCTCCGTCTCAGGTACAGATACCCGGCAGTAGAGAGAAAGACAGCGCAGATCGCAATCCCCTTTTAAATAAAAGCCTTCATTACAGGTGTGGTATGAAATATCAACATTCAAATTTTTGACATTCAAAATGTTAACACAACGATGTCGACGCACTCTGAATTCAGGATGCCGACAAGTTCAGAATGTTGACGTATGACATGTTACCACTGGCATAATGTCAACACTGACCATGTTGGCATATCTAAAATATTGACATTATGACTTGACATCCTGAATGCAAATTTTTAGACCAAGTTGACATTATGATGTCAATATCCTAAATGTCAATATGCTGACTGCATACACTACAAATCCATCACCTATAATATAAATATGGCAGCTCCCAATAATACATGCTAAATCCGGTGGAATGGACAGGAATGCATGTACCTGAGCCAGGGGCAGAGAGAGGAGGCGACCCGTATGCAGCATCCATGTGGGCCCCCTCCTCTCCAGCAGCACAGTAGACTCTGGCTTTGTGCCAGAGTCTCAGAGGCATCACAAGGGTTGTTTCGATCGGACCCGGGTATCACCTTTCCAGGGGTGACACCAAAATGACAGCTCCTCCAAAGTGACAGTGAGAAGGGTGCTGCACAGTGTCATTATCATGCAGCACCCAGCTCCTGTTAGTGCAAGCACAGTGTCTGGGGGCAGCCCAGCATCTCCGGGATTGCCCCTGGAGTGATGTAAATGGGTCTTCCCATGAAGCCACGTCCCCAAATTGAAGGAGACACGGCATTTCTACAAGGTCACACCCCCTTTCCACAAGGCCATGGCCTTTTTGGGGCCTATTTACCGCACTGGGAGTCACTGACCCCGCCACTGCAGAGTCTATTGCACATGCGGAGATCTCTGGGAACAAAGCACCTGCACTGTTTCTGGAGACTTCTCTACTGCACATGCACAAATCTCTGGGAAAATGGCCATCAGGATAGTTTCTAGACAATCTGGCTCCCAATGCAAACAGCGAAAATGCGCCCCCCTCTCCCCCCACCCACATTACGGGTATCTTCTAGATCAATAAAATTCTTGGCATGGCCTTACAGCAAAGGGTGTGGCCTTATGGGAAACCTTCTACTTATGCAGATATTTGAATTAATTTCCCTAATGGGGGTTGGTCTGTTGAGGGGTGGGTCTGTTGAGGGTGCAGGGTCTGTGGAGGAGGGTAAGATACTCCCTGCTCCTGGAGCCTGTTGCAAGCTACTAAGGGGAGGAGGGCCGGCAACGGAAATCTTTGTGGGTGATACACTCTTTTTGGGCCCCCCCCATCCCGTTAGGTAGAGGCCAGTCAGTTTGACTTTTCTTACCAGCTGTCTATGGTGGTTTCTCTGCAATGGGGAACCTCTGAAGAATTTGAGCCTCACTGGGCAGCGTCTTCAGCCAGTATTCACTCTTCATGTAGGAGATCACATTGTCTGGAAATATACACAATATAAAAAATGTCATCATCATAACGGAGGATTATCCAGATATTATATAGTGACAGAAGTTTGTGCAGGGCAAGATGTGAATTTCCCTGATCAAATAAATTTCTGTGACTCTCCAGGCTCCCCTGTGTTACTCCAGGCCTCCCTATGTCTCTCCATCCCCAGGCTCCCCTTTCTCTTTCCAGACCCCCTGTTGTTCTCCAGGCCCCCTTGTGTCTTCTCCATCTCCAGGCCCTCCTGCATATATCCACGACTACCTATGTCTGTCCAGGACCCCTTGTGTCTCTCCAGGCCATCTGCATCTTTGCAGCCCCTTTGCCCAGCCCAAATGTTTCTCTCAGCATCATTCAACAGCCTGTCTCTCAGTCCCATTCCCCAACCCAAATGTGTTTTTCAGCCCCATTCTCCAGCCTGACTCTCAGCCCCATTCCCCAGCCCAAATGTCTCTCAGCTCCATTCCCCAGCCTGTCTCTCAGCACCATTCCCCCTGCCCCAGTATGTCTCTCAGCATCATTCCCGCAGCACCAGTGTGTCTCTCAGCCCCATCTCCAGCATCAGTGTGTCTCTCAACCCCATTCATCAGCCTCAGTATGACTTTCAACCCTCTATTTTAAGAAATTACTAATAAAAGGTATATTTTAATATTTACCATATATCATTTTTCTAACTACACCATACACATTTGAGAAAAGAGTGCCCCCAAAAAGGATTTTTTTCTCATGTTTAGCTCTTGATAAAATGCATTAATAAGCTCAACATCATTCCCCAGGTAGAATGTGACTCTCAGCCCCATTCCCCAGGCCCAATGTGATTCTCAGTCCCATTCCCCAGCTCCAATGTGACTCTCAGCCCCATTCCCCAGGCCCAATGTGACTTTCAGCCCCATTCCCCAGGTAGAATGTGACTCTCAGCCCCATTTCCCCACCCCAATGTGACTCTCAACCGCATTACCCCACCCCAATGTGACTCTCAGCCCCATTCCCCAGCCCCAATGTGACTCTCAGCCCCATTCCCCAGCCCCAATGTGACTCTCAGCCCCATTCCCCAGCCCCAATGTGACTCTTAGCTCTTTCCCTAGCCCCAATGTGACTCTCATCCCCATTCCCCAGCCTCAATGTGACTCCCACCCCCATTCCCCAGCCTGTCTCTCAGCACCATTTCCCCTGACCCAGTGTGTCTCTCAGCATCATTCCCCCAGCCCAAGTGTGTCTCTCAGCCGCATTCTCCAGCCTGTCTTTCAGCCCCATTCCCCAGCATGTCTCAGCCCCATTCCCCAGCCAAAATGGGATTCTCAACCCCAGCCTGTCTCTCAGCACCAGTCCCCAGCCTGTCTCGCAGCCCCAGTACCCAGACTGTCTCTCAGCCCCATTTCCCAGCCACGATGTGACTCTCAGCCCCATTCCCCAGCCCAAATGTAACTATCAGCCCCATTCTCCAGCCCCATGTGACTCTCAGCCCCATTCCCCAGCCCCAATGTGACTCTCAGCCCCAGTCCCCAGCCCCGATGTAACTCTCAGACCCATTCTCCAGCCCCAATGTGACTCTCAGTCCCATTCCTCAGCCACAATGTGACTCTCAGCCCCATTCCCCAGCCCCAATGTGACTCTCAGTCCCAATGTGACTCTCAGCCCCAATGTGACTCTCAGCCCCATTCCCCAGCCACAATATGACTCTCAGCCCCATTTCCCAGCCGCAGTGTATCTCAGCCGAACCCCTCCTCCCTTCCCCAACACTTACCGGCTGCTCCTCTCTGAGTTGGCTGGACACTGCTTTGGTGGCTGGCTGATGTCACCGTGCAAACTGCTTATTGTTGCAGCATGTATGGAGTAGGAACTAGGAATATGATGTCTTGGAGATGGGCCGCAGTGGGAATGGAGGCGGAGCCGTCAGTGGTGACTGAAAGGCTCTGCAAAAAATTTAGGGAGGAGCTGCTGCGGCAGGGCATGCACAGCAGCTCCCCATAGGCCTTTTTTTTTTACTTTAGTAAGCTATAAACCTGTCCGCGGCTGAGGGCATAGGAAAGGCAGCCACTGGTCACTGTAGGGACCCCAATTTGTTTCAGCGTGGTGTCGCCGGGCCTGACAGCTGCCAGCAGGAGTCAGGAATGGGGCACCCTGAGCAATTGCACAGCTCACCTGCCCCTAGAAACGGCCCTAGCTGCCGTACCATTTTCCTGGTGATTTCTGTCTGTAGCTCTGCCCAATGAGGGACTATGGAGAGGTAAGTATAATTATATTATGGGTGCAGGGTGTGCATTGCACACACTTACAGAGTACACCACTTGCACTTACACATCACACAGAAATACATTGCACACCACACACACATACACATTGCACACACATACAGTATATAGCATACCACACACACACATACAAACACAATCACATACCTGGGGCTGAGAGGAGCACACTAGTGGCCATGTGGCACGGCAAAATGTATGGACAGGGAGGGAGCAGCTGTGGCTGAGCATGTACAGCAACTCCTGACATTCTGAGAGCTCTGCCCATGTTGAGAGACACAGCTGTCTGCATCTTAGAAAAAAAAGAAGTTTGCCCATAAGGTGGGGGTCTGGGTATTCATAACCCCCCCTACGTGCGCTACTGCCAGGACCTAGGGGCCCATGTGCACCGCACACTCTGCAGCCGTTATAAATATGCCAATAATCTGAGTTTTCAGCTATTTGTGGAGAACTTTCTTGTCGTCATGTGTATTTTTAAATAGTAAAGCATGGGTTGTATTTCCAGAATAGCAGCAACCATATGCAGAAATCCTACATAGCTATCTAGATCTGTACTTGTACAGCCGTACAGATTTTAAATGCATAATACATTCATGAATTCTTCAGTTAATGGTCATGCACATGCTAAAAAGTTTATAGGATTCTGACAGACCGACCTTTAAATCATCTTTTTTAGAACATTGAAGTACAGTTTATAGTGAGCTTTGTATTATACAGGAAAAAAGCACAGGCATTCATTTCTCCTCACCAAAAGGTAATTACTGTATGTCAATAGAGCAATATGGCATTATATTTCTATTTCTCTGGCATTCGAGTGGAAGATTGATAGAGCATTACACTTTCTCAAAGCATCACATGCTTATCACTGCTTGACAACATTCTATTGATCGTCCATATAAAATCTGCAGAAACATTCTATTGGTTTCTGGAAATAACACTAGGAAAGGAAGCCGCATTAGGGCTAAAATTGTCCTGCAGAAATAAATGAAAAAGCATCATTGGTATGACTAAACGGTATTCTCTACCATGACAAGTACAGTCCTCTACACTTGGTGCTATGCATATGATAATATTGACAATCTGTGTAGAACCAAGCATTATTGGCCAATAATGCCCTGACTGGAAGAAATTGAATGATCATTAAACCTCAGCAGAACTAGGGCTTTATTTTCTAGCAAATTCCCTCTTCTTTGTTGATTATTACTTTTAGTTTTTTATTATTATAAACTTTCAATGAATGAAACAAAAAAGGAAAGCACTACTTCTAAGATTGTAACACTATAACCAGGGCCAGCTCCAGGAGTCTGAGCACCCTGTGCCGGCCCTTTAGGATGAGCCCTGTCATCGCGCGCGACAGAAATTGGGCGCGTGGCCTCATTACCATAGGCCACACCCCTTAAGTGACATTATTAGGAGGCGTGCCCGCAAGGCACGCCTTCTAAATAACATCAGACTGGGGGTAAAGCCCAGCCCTCCATCACTGGGTGGGCTTCCCCCAGCCCTCTCCCGTCAGTGAATGGATGGCGCGCGCATGCGTGCAGCGTCCATTCACACTCCGAGGGTCCGGCACCGCTGCACAGCTGCAACGGTGGAGGTCCCCAACCTCCTGATTTGATCACCTGCATGCCACTTCGGCCCACGGGTGGAACAGCGGGACAGTGCTGTCCCGCTGAAATTGGGATGTTGGGGAGGGGTGCGCCCTCTATGGGTGGCGCCCTTGTGCGACCGCACTGGTCTAACACCCCTAGAGCCGGCCCTAACTATAACAGTTGCTTTTTATGGGCAGGTTGGTTTTAAGTTATCTCGGGGAGACATACAGTATAATGAGTAATGTCACTGTATACAATAATAGCACACTGTACCACATCACAACAGAATGGTTCACAAACGTTTTTGAATCATGGCGCCCCAGAGTATCAGCATTTTTCCATGGCACCCCTGGCCCAAAAGTTTCTGATTGAGAATTTCAGCATAAATTAAATGAAGTAAATTGTGCTTATATGTCACCCTTAGGTTCAGTTATGTGGTGGGTGACAGGACTGTGCTTCTTTTTGTGTACATATTTTTGATTGTCAGCTGCCAGTACTGGTTTTACCTATCATACTGACTAAATATCATTTTATTTGGTAAACGACTACCAACCTAAGGCACCCCTGGAAGTGTCCTGAGGCACCCCAGGGTGCCACGACACCCAGTTTGGGAACCACTGGTATAAACAATAACATACTACACTGAGTACAGGGCAGCATTAGTAATAAGTTTCACAGTCATAGGTGTGCTCAGGGTAAGGGGTGTGCAACAACATCTCCCCTCCACCACCAAGGACATTGACCACTAACCCACACCCCACCATCACAACCAGGGACATAGGCCACTCTGGCTTCTGAATCCCCTTCCAATGTTTTCAGTCCTAAATGTTCAGATTTCTTGGTCTCTACCAGTTTTGTTTCCTGGTTTTCCAGGAAAAAATCCCTTTCAAACTTTTTTCTGCAAATGCTGTGGTAAGTACATGGAGAGCTACAATAAAAATAAATAAAAACTGAAAAGGTCATTCTTACCCAACCTGGTAAACAAAATCCAACATAGGAAACACTGTAACTTAGCAATGCCAGACGTTCCTAAATAGGCTGCTGCAAACCAGAAGAACTGGGAAGAAAAATTCAAAAGTGAAAACATTGCAGCAAACCAGGAGAAACGGGGCAAAAAAACCAAATGTGGAAACACTGTAAGCTTCCCTGCCAGGGGGAGGGCTCTCTTTGTTCTCCGGATGCTCTGGCTGCTCTTCCTGGGGGGCTGGCTAGTGGTGGCACTGGATTAAAGCATATACTGGCGACAATGCTTCATAGCCTTGCCTCTAGGTACACTGTGACTGCCAGGATCAACAATCATGGCACTTGGCTATAAATGCCAATGGTATTATGTCATCAGTATGGATTGGGACAAGGGCAGCTAAGGGTGATCGAGCGCACACCATGCACATTCCTTAAGCATGCCCATGCACACAGTATTAGATCATCCAGTTGTAGACTGGTAAAATAGTGCAAATCTCTGCTTTCATACGATATCTTCTTTTAAACTATAAATGAATTCCAATAAATTCACTGGTTACAGTTCTTAGTGATAATAAAGGAAAAATAGATTTATGCAGAATGTTATATGAAATATATCTTTAACCATTTGCGATTAGACATATTTAGGTTACATGAAAATTGTACAGTGTCATATCTTAAAGACATACCTACTGTCCCTAAATGTTCAATAGACTCGCACGAAGAGCCAGTAAGTACCCCGCATGCCGCTCACTACTGTGGGTGGTCTGGGCGGTTTGATGGCATGACTTTTGTTGAATACCGTCATTGTGGCCACGCTCCACACTGTACATTGTTTGTAATCACAGCCCTGTATAGCACGGTGCGGGGCCATGATGATGCAATGGTGGCTCTCATCTGGCTGTCCCCTCATGGAGAAAAAAGCTCAGATGTTAGCAAGTATGGGGTTCCTCTAGATTGGGTGGACACCAATGAAAAGTACATTTTGATTATGGATAAATGTTTTATTTATATTACTCCATCCAAACATACAGTTAGGGGGAGGAGTTAGTTTTTAGTGCTCTTCAACTATAAATGACCTCAAAAAGGAGTCTGATTACTGTCACTTTTACTGTAGTGTTGAAATGTATTAAATTTACACAGCTAATAAATCTTTACAAACTATGAAAGAGTCTTTGTGCCATTTCATTTATTAGAATCTATATATTAATTTCCATCTGCCCTGTCTTCCCAATTTGTGTGCAGTGACAGAAATGGCACCTGCCCCAATGGCTCCCACTGCAAGGGAGACAAGATGTATCCTAGCCTGCTGCCAGAGAGGCAGACCCTCCACCTAAGTAGTGCGTGGTGGGGGTGGGACAGAGCAATGATGACGGAGACATGATGGGGGGTGGGGCATGGAGGCAGAACAGTAGAGGGTGGATCAGGGCTGGACAGAGAGGAGGACGGGATGGGGTGGAGCGGGGTGAGAGACTCAGGACATATACTAGTATTGATGATAACCATCTGGCCCATTCATGCCTGGCCTTTGTAAATAACCCACTTAAAACTACCACCTATTTGGTGTGACAAGCAGTAAGAATGGAATGCACATTTTTCGGTTCTCCTCAAATGTAGGGGGTAGAGTTAAGGGTAAGTGGTACAATTTGCATATACTGTAGGCTGCCATATTTCTAGAGATGGAAGTACAGGTCTCTCTACTTAGTTGGCAATAATTTTAAGTTGGCCTGCATACAGTATGGTGGTCACACAATCCTAAGTACAACTACACATATGCAGCTGTGCTATCAGAGACTTATGAGAGGCAGTCAGAAGTTGTTACACATGCAGGTGTAATAATGAATAGGGAATTGCTGATCGATGTCACTCTGGCTCAAGACTGGGGAAGGATATATACGTATGTGCACAATCATTCCTGTAAAGCACTTGGCTTAAGTGCCTTGAAAGAGTTTCCTGTAATTCCTAACACTCGAGAGCTCAGAGACTGAAAGGGGACTGTGGCCATAAAGTGAAGGCCACACAACAATGTTTGCAGCCTTGACACTGCAGTTACAGTCTGACAAAGGCTCAAGACTGAAAACTCTCTATTACAGTCAGGTGCATTAATATTGGGACTTTGACAGAATTTTCAGATTTTGGTCTCTATTCACCACCACTATGGCTTTGAAATGAAACAAACAAGATGTGCTTTAACTGCAGACTTTCAGATTTAATTTGAGGGTAATGACATCCAAATCAGGTGAACGGTGTAGGAATTACAACGGTTTCTATATGTGCCTTCCACTTTTTAAGGGGCCAAAAGTAATGGGACAAACTAAACAATCCTAAATCTAACTTTTACTTTTTAATACTTTGTTGCAAATCCTTTGCAGGCAATTACAGCCTGAAGTCTGGAACGCATAGACATCACCAGACGCTGGCTTTCATCCCTGATGATGCTCTGCCAGGCCTCTACTGCAAATGTCTTCAGTTCCTGCTTGTTCTTGGGGCATTTTTCCTTCAGTTTTGTCTTCATCAAGTGAAATGCATGCTCAATCGGATTCAGGTCAGGGGATTGACTTGGCCATTGCATAACATTCCACTTTTTAGCCTTAAAAAACTCTTTGGTTGCTTCTGCAGTATGCTTCGGGTCATTGTCCATCTGCACTGTGAAGCGCCGTCCAATGAGTTCTGAAGCATTTGACTGAATATGAGCATATAATATTGCCCGAAACACTTCAGAATTCATTCTGCTGCTTTTGTCAGCAGTCACATCATCAATAAATACAAGGGAACCAGTTCCATTGGCAGCCATACATGCCCACGCCATGACACTACCACCACCATGCTGCACTGATGCGCTGGTATGTTTTGGATCATGAGCAATTCCTTTCCTTCTCCAAACTCTTCTCTTCCCATCACTCTGGTACAAGTTGATCTTTGTCTCATCTGTCCATAGAATGTTGTTCCAGAACTGTAATAGCTTTTTTAGATGTTGTTTGTCATACTCTAATCTGGTCTTCCTGTTTTTGTGGCTCACCAATGGTTTACATCTTGTGGTGAACCCTCTATATTCACTCTTGTGAAGTCTTCTCTTGATTGTTGACTTTGACACATATACACCTACCTCCTGGAGAGTGTTCTTGATTTGGCCAACTGTTGTGAAGGGGTTTTTCTTCACCAGGGAAATAATTCTTCTGTCATCCACCACAGTTGTTTTCCGTGTCTTTTGGTGTTGCTGAGCTCTCCGGTGCGTTCTTTCTTTTTAAGAATGTTCCAAACAGTTGATTTGGCCACACCTAATGTTTTTGCTATCTCTCTGATGGGTTTGTTTTGATTTTTCAGCCTAATGATGGCTTGCTTCACTGATAGTGACAGCTCTTTGGATCTCATATTGAGAGTCGACAGCAACTGATTCCAAATGCAAATGTCACACCTAGAATCAACTCCAGACCTTTTACCTGCTTAATTGATAATGAAATAACGAGGGAATAGCCCACACCTGTCCATGAAATAGCTTTTGACTTGATAGTCCCATTACTTTTGGCCCCTTAAAAAGTGGGAGGCACATATAGAAACCGTTGTAATTCCTACACCGTTCACCTGATTTGGATGTAATTACCCTCAAATTAAATCTGAAAGTCTGCAGTTAAAGCACATCTTGTTTGTTTCATTTCAAAGCCATTGTGGTGGAGAATAGAGGCCAAAATATGAAAATTCTGTCAATGTCCCAATATTTATGCACCTGACTGTATATTCAACAAGTTGTATGTTTAACAGTAGAACATTTGGAGGACGTGTTCTGCCGGTTGGGGCACGATTCTTGCAACATATTCTATTACATATGGTGACATAACTTACAGAAAATATGCTAGAATCACGCCACTTTAAAAAAACTCGTACCCTATTACATTTCCTCCCTAGTCTGTCACAGGTTATAGAAAAATATTAAATAGATCAGGGCTGTAACTAGGGTAGGGCGTCCTTTGCCATGGCACAGGGCACCGCAGAGCAGGGGGCGCTGCTCGGGCCTGTCAGTTTTCTCATTATTATCATTCTCACTTGTAGCTTCCTCTGCTTTTATCCCCAGCATCTCCTGGTCTCCCCTATCTCTTCCCTGGCCCTTTTTTTTGGTTGTTTCGTCTTATGTCCCTATTTGAAAAATAGGGGGGGAGGGCAATGCTCTTTCTGGCACAGGGCACCAAAAAGTCTAGTTACGGCTCTGAGCTAGACCAAGTCTAAATGGACACAGAAGATATTTAGGGATTACACAAGCATATATATATATAAAAGAAAGAACCACCACATCTTGGCTGGGGTGCTGGTTCTTTCTACTACTTTGTTTCAGGGGAATTGTCCCTTGTACCATGCACCCCATCTGAAATTGACACAAATATGGTTGTTGTGTGTCATGCAATTTACGGTATCATGCTAGGGGACAGGCACTAAAGCACAGAAGTACTGGGTTCAATTACAACAAATGTGCAGTGTCAGTAAAGAATATGTATGAAATGTATCTCATCTTCTTATTGGGGGTACACTAAATAAAAAACAAAATAAACAGTTTAAAAAAAATGGGCAAAAATTGCAAAAATAAAAAAGACTCTAATGGTGCCCACACACATACCGACTTGCTCCCAATCAGCCGATGTACACGATTTCCCCTGAACTCTCCCCAGGCAGTCGTGGTCACGATTTGGAGTTAATAATGTACAATCTGACTAAAGATCTATCTTGCAGCCAGTGCATTGTATCCCAGATTGGCTAATCTGCCCTACAGCACGGCAGATCTGAAGATGTGAGGTACCACGAGCGGGGACGCGCAACGGCATCGTGATCAAGAGTAGAAACTCACGATTTGATCTGTCGTCACGATTCGTCGAAATCGGCCAAAGTGGATGAAAAGTCGGTATGTGTGTGTGCACCTTTAATCCTATTAAATCATATAGTATATAAAACAATACATAAATATATATAGTATAGTAAACAATACAGAATATTTAAATAGGGAGGAAAAACAGGTAAACACTTTTTAGAATAATTATTTTGCCTAATTTTGCTTAGATTAATAAAATATATATATATACACACACACAGTATTTTAAAATAATACCAATAAAAAGTCCTATTTTCCACAAAAATACATTAAATTTGCCTGATATCCAAGCAACTTAAAAAGTATGTATACATTTAACCATTTTATAGCACAATTGCAGAAATTAGTATTTTTCCAAAACTAAAATGTACTCAATTATTAAATATGAAGCAGTAGGATTGCACACACAAGGCCTCATTTAGAGCTGGATATTCATCCAACTTTCAAGCGCAAAATTCTGCTTTGTTTTGCTATGTATGCTCAGTAAGAAGAACACTGGGTTTTCTGTTCTCCCTGAAGTACAGTAAAGATGTGTCCTAGGAAGTAAGCCGCATCTGTAGATACGTCTATTTCCAAGCATTGGACACAGCTCTCTGGGTGCAGAGTACCAGGACAAAAAGCTTGAACTGGTCCCATCCACAGCTTTGACTGGTCACACTATAATAGGGAAACCCACAGTGTATGGTCCCCTGTTATAGAGGGACTCAGATCCAAACTAACCATTATGGGGCTAAATTCTCTTGAAGAATTGGGCCTGCAGAAAAAACCCTAGGAAAAACTAGATCCATACTATTAGCACTGAGTATTGGTACAACACCCCTGAGTACTAATATTATAAAATAAATATTGCATTTTAATATGTGTCACTACTGTGGCCCGGAAGGAGGGGTTAGGGTTAGGCACAACTGGGGGGGACTTAGGGTTAGGCAACCCCCTGGAAGGTTAGTTTTAGGTACCACTAAGGGTGGGTTAGGGTTAGGGGGGGCAGGGTAGGGTTAGATTACTTACCTAGTCACGCCGGGATCTCCTGCTGTCGGGCTTCCGGAGGTGGTATTTCAGCTGGCAGCTAAAGAGCCGTCGGTATTTCAATACCATTCCCTGTGAAACTATACATATGGATATGGGCAATCCAGCTGCAGAGGTGCATATAGGCAGGGGCGCCGAGAGGGGGGGAGCGGGTACAATTTACCCGGGCCCGGGCTTCCAGAGGGGCCCGGGTCCAGCGCCGCCCCCCTCCCTCCTCACTATCTCCCAGCACACAGCGTGTGCTGAGATGCAGTGGGAGATTGCTGTGGCTGCTGATTAGCAGCCGTGAGCAATCTCCTATGCCTGAGGGGGGGAGCGATCACACTGATCGCACCCCCCTGGCTTTGCGCCGGGCTGAGGGGCTCGCAGCGCCCCCCTCCACGGCGCAGCTGCAAATATATACTTTTTTGTACTTTTTTATTCGAGGGGGCCGGCAGCGCTCTCAACGGCCCTGCATATAGATCTGCATAGTGACTAAACTACACATTTAGTTCCATTCACATGATGCAGCTGACTTACTCTGCATTAGCCCCAGTGTGAGGAGTGTGTAAGTAAACTTCTTAAGCTTGGAAGGGAATAAGAGTTGAGAGATTGGATAATATTCTGACAAGAGCATTTATGACAGTAGTAGTAATAATACTGTAACTGCATCTTTGAACACAGATGGAAAGATACCAGTGAGGAGAGAGATTACTAATGTCTGTTAATGCTAGAGTACCAGATACAGCAATCAACTAATATGTGGCAAAATATGTTGAAGAGTGGGAGAAGCTGTAGGATCAAATAAAGATAAGGTGCCAGAGGGTGTAAGAAATGAATTGAGCGGGTTGGTGTCTGGAAAGAAGATTTCCTTTCATTTTAGAACTAGTTGATCTTGTCCTTAAAGTATGAAACAAGGCCTTGGCCAGTGATGGTGGTTAGAGTTTTTGATGTGAATGGTGAAATGAGATTTGCATTAAAGAGACGTTTGGTTTGGAGTTACAAGTCTGAGCAGATGTCAAAGACATTTCCATAAAAGTGTTAGTATATGACGAAGTCATGGTCAGTAGGAGAACTTCACCTATTCCGTTCTATTTGGCTGAAGAGCTTTGAAAGTAGCAAGTTTCTTTAATGTGCCCAGCTGAGATTGAAACGATGGCTGAGAAGAAAGAGTAACTTCAGCCACTCAATGTCTTTTATTTTGCTAATACATACTATACTATACTATACTGCCAGATCAGGAAGAAGGTGGTAGAAATTAGATTGTAAAGCTGTTGCGGAAAGGTAGAAATTTGTCAAAAATGAATATAACCAAAATTCAAAACTAAGGAATTTGCTACATAGTAATTTGTTAAAAGATGTATTCATATATGTAACTCTGAAGTAAATGCTAGATTTACAATACACATCTTGACAATTTATCATGATATGAATTTTTAACAGACATTGAAGACAAAATCCATTTAAATATGAGAAACACCTCAAAGAAAACAGATTGCTATTATATTTAGTTACCATAATTCTTTTTTTTCTAATCAAAACAAATGATGTGGTTAGATGTCCTTATTTAATCCAATTGCAATTCTTGAAATGTCCATTGTATTGTATTACAGGACGGTGTTCAACATTTAAATTTGATTCATTTTTACCTCAACTAATTGCCTGAAAACAATTTAAATCATTAAATAAAATGTGTGTATACATGTATGCTTATTAGAGATGTACAGCCATTGTAGTGGGAACAAGTCTTTAAAAGATTGTGAGGTTGTCATTCTTCAATACTTTTATTGACCATTAATAAAGATTCTGGTAAAAATATTTGACATCCTCCAAACATAAACTTATGACACACAACTGAAAACAAAGCAGTGATTTTAGAGCAGAACGTGTCACCTGTGACAAGCAGGCTATGGAGAGATATTGTGAATAATTGGGATTTTAAATAACTTGATAGAAAATATAGCAGATGCATGAAGATTGACACAAGTGATTTTATAATGCAGCAAGGTTCATAAGTAGCAGAGATTAAGTGACAGGAGAAGAGTAGTCAAGTTTTGTGCAGAACAAAATGTCACAGATTACTGGGTCGATAAATTTAGCATGAAGAAATAAGAGAATAACATTTAAGGTGTCATACAG
Organism: Taudactylus pleione; assembly: GCA_031769625.1. Lineage (NCBI taxonomy): Eukaryota > Metazoa > Chordata > Amphibia > Anura > Myobatrachidae > Taudactylus > Taudactylus pleione. Next base: position 2,427,810 of record JAUIMM010000264.1, on the reverse strand, counting down.
GGAGGATGAGGATGGCAACGTAATATAGTCAAAGTAACATAACTTGGTTTTGCACAGATACAACTCGATGGTACAACCCAGCACAATTCAAGGTGCACACCTCCACAAGGTACTTGGCAGCTTCCTCTGCAAATTAAAACTGCGCCTTAGTGTCCACAATGTTCTAGTATGACCCCTTACAAGGGCATAAATATTTATCTTTTCTCCTAAAACTCTGATCCGCTTAGCTACATCTCTGGTTTGTATCAGAACCATGAGAACAGGTGTCTATTACAGGTGGAAATTTTGTGTGAACTGGTGAAGTACATGAGTGTACCTGGAAATGTGCTTCTCCACCACGGTGCAACATGCAGGCACATAATGGGCCTCATTAAAATGATAGGGCAATACCTGATCACCACCTGCTGTGAGCTTATGTAAAAGTTCTGCAAAGTGGACATATTTCTAATCCATTCTGCGCATCAAGAAAAAATTGTAAATACATTATGTGCCCTATCTATACCTTTATTACATGCCAATTATTATCGCTCTGTGAACTGAAATATTGTTCCTGCACTAATCCGCAAAGTGTGGAACACGAGTACTTACTCCGAAGCTGGCATAGAACACCTTCACCTCCCCTCTGCCTGTGTAAATTGCTGCTCTTCTGAAAATCAAAGCATAGGGTGGTTTAAAATATGAATTTTGTTACTTATTTACATTTAAAAATTACCTCCATTGTGGGCAGTGTCTTTGCGGTCTTCACCTATTTGTGTAAAGCTGGGTAAACACTATACTATGTATGTACCCAGTGTTGGAATGGTGTAATGTAACGATACATCACAACGGTACACACTATATGTTTTGGTGTACAATGGCGCTATATATCGTTACATGCTGTATGTAGCAGCATTGTGTAATTCATTGCATCGCCCCATCTATTCTGCAGAAGAGCAGATAGGACAATGCAATGAACGACAATCGCGAACGACAGATTGGGCGAACACACCGCTTGATCTGTACGATATATTGTTCCGATCCACGACGATTGATATATTGTACGACGGTTCATATAGTGTGTAACCAGCTTTAGAATGCAGCTTTTAGAACTAGTGATATCACCAAGAAATTATACTATAACAATTCAGTAGCCATCCCAAAAATTAGGCATAGAAGAACTAGATAACACAATGTTACTATACAACATTGAAAACTGCCAATTACATCTCAATATCTGTGATTTACAGAGTGCCTAATCCATCATTGGCAAAGCTGAACCACTTGCCCAAGCACAAGTTGCACCTACAGCAGATTGCACAACCTGCACAGCTTTGCACAGCTCAGACGGTAGCATTTGTATAAGAGCAGAAGTTTGAACAGGACCAGAGGAGGAGTTGGGATTTGTGAGACTGATACACTGTAGTTTTCAGACCAGTGCAGAAATAAGATTTAATTTTGCAAATAAATATTATTGATACATAGCAAAAGTGAGGAGATGGTCCTGATCTCAGAGCTGGATGTCTATAGGTATGCTATTATTTTAATGGCACCTATTTTTCCCCTTCATACTGCACTTCAGAAAAGAAGCACATTTACATGCATACGCTCAGCATTGTAATAAAAAGCTTCTCATCAAACAAAAATAGACATAATTAAAACAATCTCTCATTATTAATTGGAGAAATAAATGTGCCTAAACCAAGCAGTAGTCTAGGAAAAAATTCAAATCTGTAATTTAATGAAGGAGGGACTCTTAAGTGAATGTTTTCCTCTGTGCTTTTCAGAGACATTTTTATATCTTTATGCAGAGCTTTCTTTGTTGTTGTTTTGTGCTTGCATATTCTCCACTTACTGCTCAAGATATAATGTTCATATCATTATTAAATCACAAACAGGTAAAAGTGCAAATTCGTTGTATTTAAAATGATATGTTTAAAAAAAAAATTCTCATCCAAACATTTAATTTCTAAATATTCCTGTCCATGCTTGTACATCCTTTATAAATCATGGGTCTATAATAAGATTTTCCCAAATGCAATAAATGTGTGGTTTGTGGTATATGTACATTGCTCTAACATTTTATACTTATACAATTATCCTAAATAAATTGCTAGTTAACAGGACACACAAGTATTGATGGAGAACATAGAACACATAAAATGTCCCAAGACATAAACACTTATCTGGCACCAGTGAACAAAATACAGTACTTCCTATTTAGAGCTTATATTACAGCATGCTTTATGCTTCCCGAAAGAATGAATGCAAAGTGTTGTGAGAAAGAATTTTTTTCCTGGTAATGGTACATGCTGATAAATCTGAGCTTTATGGTGATTTAGTGTTATAACAGAGGCAAAACTCCATTCAATAATTCAGTACAGTTATAATGGCTGTACTGTTCTTCACTGTTACCCAGCTACAACAAGCAGGCTAAAGTTGATCTACATAAGAACATTCAATTACACAGCAGCCATATGGTACCCTGTGTCAATTATTGCAAAACGTTTCAATTAATCATTAGATTGATGGAAAGAATGGATTTAATTTTGCATGTTCAGAGACAAGAGGGTGTATGGAAACAGACGTTCTACATTAAAAATGTGAGGCTATTTTGTGCTAAGAATCCCTATGCTCATAGCAACGAACTACGTGCCAAAAGCTATCTGCAATGCATAAGGGACTAACAGCAGGGGTTATCATAAGAGTTTACAGCCACTTAAACTAATGATTAGAGAGCTTGAACTAACAGATAGCTTAGTGAGACTAACCAGCATGTGGGGTTGGCTTATCTGATGTCAGGCTCCAGCAGGCACTTACAATTTATTTTCATACACAAATTTAGAGACATATTTGCATTTTCCTCATTCCCAGACAGTACGTTTCTGGAACATTATACAAATACTGTGTGCTGTGTAACAAGTGCCGGGCCAATTCCTGTCTTGGGTTTGTCTTAATTCCAATGCTCTAGTGAAAGAGGTGATCATGTCTTATAAGTAGAAAATAATGATGAATTTACACCACAGATCACAAAGGTGTTTTAGTAATTTACATTAAATGTAACCACAATGTGGATGCAAATTCCAGTGACTGCAACATTAAAATATTTTCACACAACAAGCGTACACCTCTGAATCAGATACTACGTCCTCGTCTTGGGATCCTGGCCCTAATTCAGAGCCGGACGCTCTGACAGAGCGCTCGCTCTGAATCAGGGCCGTCCCTCCTACCTTTTGGAGCGGCCTCCTGGCCACTCGCATAGCTGTGGGTGACCACCCACAGCTATAGCATGTGGCCAAAATGATGGTCGCAATGGTCAAGACCATCGCGACCATCGGGCTTGCGACGAGACCCTTGCGGTAGGGTCTCACTGCCGCAAGCCCTGGAGTGCTTTTGGCTCTATCAGAGCCAAAAGCACTCCCACTGACATCACTAGTGATGTCAGTAGGGCCGGCCCCAGACGGTAGGCGTTGCCATCGACAGCACGCCCCATTTGGTGCGAGACCCATAACGACGGCTTGGCCATAACGACGCTCAGCGCTCGCGAGCGGGTCTGAATCAGGCCCCCTGTCCCGTAATATTTTCCCCTCATTCTCCTGGTCTGTTTAAAACAAAAACAAGGTAAACATCAAATCATATGGAATTTTTTAAATTTTTTATATGGTATATTTATTTCATAAACCATGAAAACCACAGTTTTTGGGTGCAAAAAAATCAGAAAACCCTTAATATAATGCAAAGACATGGGGGTAAATTTAATAGACTGTGTATGGTTGCCACCCATCTGGAATTCCTCCTAACAATCTGGAAATCAACAGTGCTGTCCAGAGTACGGAGGCTGCCTATTTCCTGATGGGTGGTTTCTGAATAATCCAACCACAGGGTGCAGTGCTGGTGATGTCACTTTCAGGGCATCACCAGTCGGCCCTCTTCTCTGCTCCAGTATTCAGACCACTGGCAAACCGTTTTCCTGACTATACGGATCCCACAAAGCGTACGGGGGATGTGAGGTGTATAAGAGCTGCAGCATACTCTTTCTCTCACATTGCCACCTTTCCTCTTTCTCCAAGTCCCACCCTGTCTCTCCGATACTCACAATCTTTCCCTTACTCTTTCGTATGCAATCTCCATCCCATTTTTCCCCAGCCAGTATCATATTCTCAGACCACTCTCCCACTATACCCCTCTGCTTTCTTCTGTTTTGTCATCTGTCTTTCTCTAAAATTGCCAATTTTACTCTCCCATAAACTATTTTATTTACCCATCCATTCTTTTCCCCATTTCACCTGTACTTTCTCACCAAACATGTCTCAGTTCACCTCCTCTCTCCCATATCCATCTCACCAAACATTCCTTAGGGGTCTATTTACTAAGCAGTGTTAGGAGACAGAGCGAAAAGTGATAAGAAAGTGATAAGGTGCCAGCCAGTCAGCTCCCAACTGCCATCTCACAGTCTGTGTTTGAAAAATGACAGTTGGGAGCTGATTGGCTGGCACCTTATCACTTTCTTATCACTTTTCATTCTGTCTCCTAACACTGCATAGTAAATAGACCCCTTAGTCTCCTACCTCATCTCACCAGGCACAATTCTCCCTTACCTCTTTCTGCCCAACTCTATCTCACACTCAGCTGGGACTGCTACAGCTCCATCTCTAAGGGCATCCTATCTATCTTTGCTTAGCCTGCAGGTGCAATAATTGCAGCACACATGCCAGAGAACTTGCTTGCACCTATGTGTAAGCCAATGGTATAGGTTAGGCTTGGGGAAGGGTGGTATTCTGGGGACACCAGTTACTTCCTTTCACAAAAAAATAATTGCAATACTAATAATTGAACATCCCAAAGGGTTTCCGTTACGCACATAGCGTGAGGTTTCTGTAGATTCCCCAATCATAAGATGAAATAAAAGGGACATTTGTGCTGTCCCCTCTTCTCCCAGGACACAAAGGCTTAAACCTATAGACACCAAGCAAGTCAGCAGCCTTGGTACATCTCAGATTTACTCAGAGAACCACCAAACCCTACTGCTTATCCCCATTTTGCTCCAAACAATCAGCATGAGCATCTGTGGGGTGTATTCAATTAGGTGTGAATGACTAGAAAATTAAATTTTCTAGTAATATTCAGTAGGGATTTATGTTTTGCCCAATTCAATAACCTAAACAGAGCTTTAACTTATTTCTGTGAATCTAGGTCAGAATTCAACATTATTTCATGTAAATATAACACATTGGCTATATGGGGACTCAAGGAGAACTAAGACATATAAAGGGTGGTAAGAAAATGGCCTACATCTCTCAAAATGATTGTAACCCTACAGGGGTTTTACCAACACGTCCTGATCATGCCCACTGCCTGGGAATCTGAAAATGAAAAGGCCATAGCCCTAAGCTGTTTTTGCCTTTTAAATTATTGTCTTTTTAAAAATAGTGGCTAAATTGTTGAAAGCGTGTAGGTTATTACATTTACCCCCTAGTACATTTACAGTTTATATTAATCTTGGCATAACTTTTATTAAACGGTGCAATAAGTAAGCAATGAAATAAAGGTTGTGCATTGTTTTGACACCTGTTACCCACCACTAGTGCAAGTTATGAGTAACAGTACCCAGCTACCAGAGATTATGGGGGTAACCAGAAACTGTGATAGGTATCTCCTTAGCAGCAACAGCATATCCAAAATAAAGCAGGTGTGACAAATATGGTGAAACAAACAATTAACATAAAAGTATATAATTAGTAAATATTGGGAGGGGGTATCAAACCTTGGAGATAGTTAAAGGAGAGAGAGATAGTGTACTAACCAATCAGCTTCTAATTGCCATTTGACAGGCTGCGTTTGAAACATTACAGTTAGGATCTGATTGGTTGGTACTTTAGTTTTCTCTACTTTTTCTCTTTGCAGGCTTTGATAAATCTCCTCAATAGATTTGTAAGATTCTTTCAAATTAGAATTGTTTAACCATCATATTACAAAGGAAGTGACTGTTGTCATTTCTTATTAATCCCTCCTGGACACAATAATTTATACATATGACAGGTAAAATTTGAACATAAAAAAAGACTTGAAGGCTGATCAAACTGCAAGACACAAATGAAAATAGATCAGCTGATAAACCAAAGCAATGCAAAGCTTCAAGCTGGTGCTGATTCCTTTCTGCTCCATTTCACATTATAATTACAATAAAATGTAAATATATGTAACAAAAGCAGAATGGATCAGTGTACACTTCATTTATATAGACTATACTGATAATTAATCTTATGGTCTTGCAATATGATTACTTTTTTGTAAAGCAAGTCATCCGTTTTATACTTTTTGATGTATTTATTAGCAATGGCAGTTAAAGGTCACCCTATGCATTATACATCACTCATTCCAAATGCACAACCCTTCTCTTCATATAAAGCCTGGAAGTCACACATACCTATGGATTAGTGTCTATGTACACAAGAGGTCAGTGGGGAGGTGCAACTTGCATTATTTTTCCCATTTATATGCCATTTATATGCCATAAAGCATTATCCCTGCATTACCCGATTGGCTTTGTGAATGGCCTTTGTGATCCTCATAAATGATCCATATTTCAAATTCTGTTTGAGCTGCAATCTGCTCTGTTTGATTGTAGATGAACAAACATAGTATAAGCAGAGAGGTGCTGTGGGCTGAATGCTCATGTGCATGTAACCAAGATGAACTTACCTTTAAAACGAGGGACACTTCAAGCTACAGTACCACCTTCATTAGGGTTCTCATTGTTTCCCCCACTAATCAGTAGCAAAGCAATACAAGGGACCACTTAGGACCAAGCAGGTTCCAGGGCGCCCGCCGACAGGGCTGTATAATGGAGTCTTATTGAATAGTTCCGGGTTCCAGAAGACTGTCAGCACATAATTGACTGGACAGCTCCAGGCACTGCTCTTTCTCACTCTCCTCTCTCCTGCACTGTGTTGTGCTGCGTGTGACCCGTTATGTCACACACACAGAGAAAGAAGCCTTAAAGCTAGAAGAAGCACAGGTGCGCTACCGTCCTGATAGGTTACTAGAATAAATGGTGAGGTGCGCCTGCTAATAAGTGGAGTTGGGGGGTGGGGGGTGTTGACTGCTGCAAGCATATCATGAAGGCTGTGTCTTCTTGCGCTCTGTGAATACATAATAAATGAGTGTGTCAGTAAGTTTTGTGTCAGTAAGTGTGTCCCCATGTTTCTGTAAGGTGTTTGTGTCAGTAAGGGGTGTCAGTGTACATGTGTCTGTGTCAGTAAATGGTCCCAGTGTACGTATGTCTGTGTCATTAAGTGGTATCTGTGTCAGTAAGGGGTGTCTGTCAGTAAGTATGTTTGTGTCAGTAAGAGGTGTCTGTGTAGGTGTGTCTGTCAGTAAGCGGTGTGTCAGTGTATCAGTGTCAGTAATATCCTTTTCACATCACAAACTCAGCTCCGACTCGGGATTTTGAAGCCAGGTCAGACCCCTTTCACACTGTACCTTTGACCTGGGTTATTGCCTGGTCGGCCCCAGCTTTCCTGCTGTTTCATTGAGCTAGTGAGAGCATGATGCAGTTTCTGACAATGTGCAGCATACTGTACAGTTATTTCAGGAGGGCGCAGTTTGTGGCTGAGAAGGCTACCACTCGGCGGCAATATATATATGCAGGAGAGGAGGCCTCATATCTACCGTGACAACTATCCTGAAAATTAACATGTCAACAGACCGAAGATTGTGGGCTCAACACCGCAAGCATGGAAAAGCTTTCATGGTGACTGTGAAAGCTTTCGAGGATGTGCAGTGGATGGCCCACTTTCGGATGTCGCGTGCAACGTTCTGTTACCTGCTGGACCTGCTGACCCCAGCACTTTCAAGGCAGTCCACAAACTTTAGGAGACCCATAGAGCCAAGCAGGAGGCTAGCCATTGCATTGTGGTGGTATGCTACCCTAGGAGAGTACCGTACACTCTCCTGTCTGTTTGGAGTTGGGATATCCACAGTTTGCAACTGCACGAGGTGAAGCGGGCATTGCTTGATACTCTCTACCAGCAGTTCATCAACCTGCCACAAGGAGAGCGCTTAGAGGATACAATACAAGGTTTCCTGAGGCATGGGGATCCACAGTGCGCAGGTGCCATAGACGGTACACACATCCCCTGGATAAAGAAGCGTGTGTAGAAAAGGGGGCAATATCTCTTATATAACAGAGGCGATATTTAGACACATGGATAGATACTTATCTTCAAATGTCTTATATGCTGCTCTTTCGTTTCTGTTGTCACTTTTTCAAATAGATTCGAATGGTTCATATAGATATGTGGATAGAAAATATGGTGCAATGTGTATTACCCTTGGGGTTTCAAAAATGTATACAGCAAAACTTTGGGGTTATCCATATACGGCTATGTATCTTAGATTAATACACAATCATATAAAAACGGGTGAATGTTGTATGGTCCGTCTGAATGTACACACACCTGACTTACATAAGATGGTGCTATTGCAAGCTTATAGTGGTTTCTTTTCCCAATGTAATATCTGTGCTGACACCTTCTCCAGTGACCAAGAGATTCCACTTAGTGTAATGGATGATATAATGTGCGTACCTTACTCACGTATAGCACAGAGATGATAAACGTATCTGGGTTTCTTTGATCACACAGATTCCCATATGCAACATAGTTTAATCCAAAAGTTTGTTTATTAAGGTAAAAGGTATTTTAAAACATATAGTAAAAAAGTCTTTAGTACAAAAAAATGGTGGAGAATATGAGTCTGCAATGGGATACAGTGAGGAATGTGAAGTGGAGCAAAAAAATCCTAGGTAGCTCTAATAAAAAATTACAAAGCACATACCTCAAAAGTTTTTCCACAGGGCAGAATCTTCTCTTTTCCAGCCTCCAGAACCAACGCGTATCGAGAATAATGTTCTCTTTATCAAAGTGTCGTACACTCTCCTGTCTCTTTGGAGTTGGGATATCCACAGTCTGCAACTGCACGAGGTGAAGCGGGCATTGCTTGATACTCTCTACCAGCGGTTCATCAACCTGCCACAAGGAGAGCGCTTTGATGATACAATACAAGGTTTCCTGAGGTATTGGTATCCACAGTGCGCAGGTGCCATAGACGGTACACACATCCCCATCATTGCTCCCCGTGACAACCCGGCAGACTATTATAATAGAAAAGGTTGGCATTCCGTCGTCTTACAGACTGTTGTGGATCACAAGTATTGGTAAGTTTTTATTTTTATCCAGTGAGTATTTTATAATGTGTACATATGTACTATTGTGTGTTCTTTTGAAAACATATTATACATTATTTATAGCTTCACAGATGTCTTTATTGGATGGCCTGGATGAGCACATGACTCGAGAGTCCTCGCAAATCCAATCTGTTCCGCCTAGCAGAGGACGACCGAGGCGGATGGCTTTCCCAAGTGAGGTAAGAAAATAATATTAATTTTCAAATCGTGTCAAATTCAACTAATCTGTCATAACAGGCAATTTGTGGACAGCCACAGTTATACTTATATATTATCTCCACTTGTTCTCTGTGGCAGCACGGTGTATGCAATGGTTAGTTTTATATCCACTGCCCAGGTGAAACTTAATCACCAAATTATCAATTATAAATACTGTGATTTCTAACTGTAAATATTTTCTATTACAATTATCTCATGTGCTAGAAATACCCAGCATGTATACAGTATAGTTTGACAACCTAATAGGCACTACAAATATGCTGCCATGATGTATAATCAATTGTAAGTGGCACAAATACTGTATGCTGTGCTACATGATCCAGACTATGGGTCTGATTCAGCAGTAAACGCAGATTCCCGTTCTGCACATGTGCAGAACGGGTATGAAATACCCCTTGCAAACTGTCAGTGATTGACAGTCTGCTGGCGTTTGTGGGAGGGGAGGAGGCAGCGATGGCCTTTGTTTCCTGAAACGTAGGTGTGTTGCCACCATTGGGAGGGAAGGAAGAGGCTAGGATCTCCGTCAGCTGATGTTGATTTCCTAGCCTCTTCCTCTCAACTGCGACGGCCGGCTGTGTGACTCCATGGGTCACCGTAACCAGTCGTTGTTACGCAGGTTATCTGATGCTGCATTGGACAACGCAGCTTTGATAAGTAATGCACAGGGGACGTGATGCCTGCTGCTGTATTGCCATATCTGCAAGGATTGCAATAGCAAAGCTGCCTGCATGCATACATCATACATCTATAGCCTGCGTACAGCTTTGCAATTGAGATCCTTGCAGAATCAGGCACTGTATGTGTACTATTATACTCAAAGGACACAGGGTCTCATTCAGACCCGGTCGCAAGCCCTGAGCGCTCGCAACCGGGTCGATGGTTAGGCCCTGTGCACGCGCAGCGGCCGCACTGCGCGTGCGCAAGCCCTGGAGCGAGAGAGAGACTCTCTTGCTCCGGAGCTCACTACAAAAGGGTCGGCTGTTGATGTTGATTGAACGCCTACAGTTTTGTTGGCGGCCGCACTGACATCAGCAGTGATGTCAGGGGGGACCTTCCTGCTCGATCAGAGCAGGAAGCTCCCTGGGGCTTGCGGCTGCCGAGACCCAACCTTAGGGTCTCGTCGCAAGCCCCAATGGTCGCGATGGTCTTGACCATCGCGACCATCACCCTGGTCGGTCGCTAAGCTGTGGGTGGTAACTCGCTGCTCGCACACTGGTCTGGCAGGGGTCATCAAGGCAGCAGTCACTCCCAGGCTCAGCACATATGTACAGTGTGTCTCATTCAGACCCGTTCGCAAGCGCTTATGCGCTCGCAAGCGGGTCGATGTTCAGGCACTGTGCATGCACAGCGGCCGCACTGCGTGTGCGCAAGCCCAGGAGCGAGAGAGAAATTCTCTTGCTCTGGGACTCACAACAAAAGGGGCGGCTGTCGATGGTGATCGACAGCTTGCCCCGTTTTGTAGGTGGGGCCGACAGAATGCCTGCAGTTTGTGGGCGGCTCCACTGACATCACTCGTGATGTCACTGGTGAGCTTCCGGCTGTAATAGAGCCGAAAGCTCACTGGGGCTTGCAGTAGACGAGACCCTACCACAAGGGTCTCGTCGCAGGTCGCGATGGTCAAGACCATCGCGACCATCAACCTGGCTGCTCGCTAAAGCTGTGGGTGGTCACCCACAGCCTAGCAAGGGGCCAGGAGGCCGGCTCTAAACATAGAAGTGGCCGCCCTCATTCAGAGTGCGCGCTCGCATTTTTCGAGCGGCTCTGAATGAGGTCCAGTGTGTGAGCGTGATGCAGCAGTCAGTCACTCCCAGGCTCAGCACATATACAGTGTGTGAGCGCGCTGCAAATCTCGGCAGCCAGGAAGAATTGGTGTGGTGGCGGCAGGGCGTAGGATGGGGAGGTGGAGAGCCAGGAACGGAGCCAGTTCCGCCCCCAGGACATCAGTGTCTGTGCGACGGCACTGGCCACACCATCCTAGCTACGGCCCTGGGATCAGACATGGGGAGGCAAAGTGATGGGCATTCTTGGGTGGTGACTGGGAGGTGGCCTGATGTGAACGCACAAAAAGTCTGTATCATGGGCGTGTTCTGGGAGTGCTGTGGGCGTGTCAGTGACAGCAGCTGCAGATGTGCAGCCACAAAGGAAATGGTCAGATGGAGAAACTGCACTTGCCATAGGGCTGGTGTAAATGTTGATGGTGTGACAGGAATCACCAGTGTTATTACAGCATGCAGGGACATACAAAGTGCACGTCTCCAGATCTTGCTCAGTCAGATGCCGGCTACTACACCAGGGGAGGGCTGATACTAGCATTTGCATATGATGGCAGCTGTGACTTTGGCAACGGACACAAGAGCAAACACAGCAGCGTCTACCTCTGAATCAGCCCCAACGTCTCTACTTGCAATGAACACAAAACAGTGTGACTCTTGTAGCCTATGAGTACTAGCTAAGCACATACATGGGGACACTAGCTGAGCAGGCTGCTGCATGTTAGCACATAATGTACTGCACAGGACTGTCATGCTCAGCATCCCTCATCTTTATATATTACTAAATTTGGTTTTAATATAAATTTGTGGCTTTAAATAAATTAATCTTCAATATTAACATATTTTAATTAACATTCAGCATTAACATATTGTTTAATATTCCAACTGTACAATACATATATAATGTTTGTAGTATTTAGTAGTATTGATAGTATACTGTCTATTGTTTATATGATTACAATATAATTTTTTGATATATAAATATATAGTGATGGAACTTCATGATAAATGATCATATCCTTATATCTACATTACAGGATACTTTGTTTCTTACTACATAAAACTCAAAGGGTACTACTCCATATACAGCATATGTGCAGATGACCAGTGCTGAATAATAGAGCCTTTTTCAGGTATACCTCTTTACAACCTTGTAATTAATAGCAGTTGGCACCTATGATGGGTGTCGTAGGAACTGTGTTGCTGTATGCCTTGGCTAATGGCAAGCTTCAGGGATGATAGAGAGAATTGTTATTCAGACAGTGCTGGTAACTGGCTTATTTCAGATGTGTATCACAACAAATGGAGAGTGAGCTCTCAATGTGACCTTGGAGTACATGTACAAAGCGGTGGGTTGGCCGACATTTAGTAAGCAATTACACTGATCACACATTCCTCCTGGTTTTGCACACATGGGAACAAACATGTGAAAGGAGCGTCGGGCAGGGGCTGTGCTTTATAGAAATAAGCTGCATAGCCCCTGCACCGCATGGAGGAGGAGGATCATTGTGCCGTCTTTAAGGTGCTGTCTTTACGGTGCTGTCTTTAAGGTGCGGTCTTTAAGGTGCGGTCTTTACGGTGCGGTCTTTACGGTGCGGTCTTTACGGTGCGGTCTTTACGGTGCGGTCTTTACGGTGCGGTCTTTACGGTGCGGTCTTTACGGTGCGGTCTTTACGGTGCGGTCTTTACGGTGCGGTCTTTACGGTGCGGTCTTTACGGTGCGGTCTTTAAGATGCTGTCTTTAAGGTGCGGTCTTTACGGTGCTGTCTTTACGGTGCGGTCTTTACGGTGCGGTCTTTACGGTGCTGTCTTTAAGGTGCTGTCTTTACGGTGCTGTCTTTAAGTAAAAAAAACGCACATTACACCTCCTATGTGTGGTATGTGCAGTCTATTGCTATAAACCAAAGTCCCCGATAATTAGTTTGGTTTTGCTTCTTTCACTTTCCTTACTTTGGATCTGTCATATGCGTTTACATGAATGCAACCAAGCACATCCTCTAACAATGTGTATGTTATCAGAACCATTCTGCATATCAGCATACATTTTGTGATATATGGCAAACACAGGGACGCCAAGAGGGGTGGGGAGACCCGAGCCTGGGCCTGTTGGAGGGGCGTGGCGGGGGCCCGGTCATGCAGCCCGCCCTCTCCCTTTGCTACTTATTGTAGTTCGGACAGGGAGAGAGAGGACTGCAGCCTCTCTCCCCAGCCCAGCACACACACTGCTGTCACGCGGCGCTGTGTGCTGGGCAAGGGAGAAAGACTGCAGCAGCAATCAGTTCTCTCCCGGCGTTATATGCGGAGGGGGGGAGCGATTCCGCCCCCAGGCACCGGCGCCCTCCTGTGCGGTGCGCAAAGATTTTTAAAAATCTTTTCTAAGGAGGGGATCTGGCCACACCTCCCCGAGATGACCATGCCTCCTCCCTGAATCTGGGCCCGGCAAAGATGTCGGCAGCCCTGGGCAGACAGAGGAGCATTATAATTCCCACCCAGGACAGTAGAGAGCACCATTTTGCCCCTTAGCCAGGGTCAGATTCACAGGGGGGAGGGGGGGCTCAGACCCCCGATCAGACTCCCGATCAGAAGCCCGATCAGACCCTCTCCTATCTGGCGCATGCAAAGGAGACATCAGTCTCTTTCTACTCACTGCAGCCCAGCGCTGCAGCCACTGACGGGGGGAGCTGCACACACACACTGCCCCCCATAGCCACACACACTTCCTCATAGCCATGCACACACACACTGCCCCCATAGCCACACACAAACACACACTGCCCCCCATAGCCACACACACTTCCTCATAGCCATGCACATGCACACTGCCTTACTGACACAGACACCCCTTATACCCCTTTCACATTGCAAAAGTAACCCAATATATTCCTGGGTCGAGGTGCATTGTGAACGCATTATGAAAGAACCAAAAGAATAATTGCTGGGTCTGGCGACTCAGCATTTCCACCCTGCAAGCGACCAGAGTTGAACTCTGGAACAAGCCGGGTGGATGTGCAGTGTGAACGGGACCAAAAAGGGCTATCCAACCCTGGACTCAGCAAACAGTGATGATTGGATGTTCCTGTGTTTCCTTTGATGATGTCAGCAGCCAGAGCCCTGGGCACACACGCAGCACACTGCAGACAACAACAACAACAACAGAGGCAGCATTTCTGCAGTTAAAGGCTTTTATTCCAAAAATCAGCACTACAGCCATGTCCATTTGGAGTGATGAAGAGGTGAGGGAGTTGCTGGCCATAAGGGGTGAGAAGGAAATAAGAAGACAGATGACAGGCACAGTGAAAGACACTGTTGTCTACAAAATATAGCAAAGGTCCAGGAATCCCATGGCTTCCATAGGACTCAGCAGCAGGTGGTATATAGGCTTAAGGCACTCAGAATTTTTTTTATGAAAGTGCATAACCACAATAGGAATAGAAGTGGAGCTGCATGCTTAGAGTGGCAATACTATGACATATGTGCACGTGTTTCCGGACACACACCATTATGTACACCTGTCAGCCTGTCATCCAGCTTAGCAGCAGGGGAAAGCAGCTGGACCTGTGCCTCAGAAACCACCAGCAGCGTGCCAGTCTCCCAAGCAGGCCCATCAGCCTCACAAGCAGGCCCATCAGCCTCACAAGCAGGTCCATCAGCCTCAGAAGCAGGCCCATCAGCCTCAGAAGCAGGTCCATCAGCCTCAGAAGCAGGTCCATCAGCCTCAGAAGCAGGTCCATCAGCCTCAGAAGCAGGTCCATCAGCCTCAGAAGCAGGTCCATCAGCCTCAGAAGCATGCCTATCTGCCTCACAAACATGCCCATCAGCCTCACAAGCAGGCCTATCTGCCTCACAAACATGCCCATCAGCCTCACAAGCAGGCCTATCTGCCTCACAAACATGCCCATCTGCCTCACAAGCAGGCCTATCAGCCTCACAAGCATGCCCATCAGTCTCCTAAGCAGGCCCATCATCCTCACAAGCAGGCCCATCATCCTCACAAGCAGGCCCATCATCCTCACAAGCAGGCCTATCATCCTCACAAGCAGGCCTATCATCCTCACAAGCAGGCCCATCATACTAACAAGCATGCCCATCCTCGCCACTGTTACTACCAGATGACCCAGACAACAGCAATCCACTATTATCTGCAGCCCATGATGACAGCGTTTCACCAAGCATTCAGGCAGTTGTTGAGACACAGGTTGATGCCAGTGGGAAGCCTAGAAATAGCCAAATCCCAGCTTTATGCAGAAGCAGTAAGTATTAAATAAAAATACAACACACATAACACTTCACATAAAAACACACACACATAACACACACACATGAAAAAGTACATTTTGCAGAGTGTAGCTTGTGTGGAGGTGGAGGAAGGCCACAAACCCATTTGCTAATGCAACTGCTAATTTATATACAGTACATTCACTGATGACTCATTTTTTGTTTTTTAATATTATTTCCGCAGTATATACGGTTCCGCCAAAGAGAAAAAGACCCAATAAAACCGAGCAAGCGGCCCGAGTTATGACAAGTGTCCTGGTTAAAAAATTACAGGAAATGGATGCTGCACAGGAAGACGGTCGTCTAGACAGGTTTCTGCAGGCAGAGCGCGATATGCAAAATTCATTTGTTACCCAGCTCATGGGCGTGATGGATCGTCACAGTAGGAAATCATATGAACGCCAAAGGGAATCCCAGCAATTCCAGATGGAGTTTCTAGAGCAAATGTTTAGTCGCAGTCAAACACAGGCCACAGTCCCACCCCAACAGCAGGGTCCACACTACCCAAATCAAGCTTATCCCCAGTACAATCAGGCCCATTACTATGCTCGTAGTCAACCTCCTGAACGGCAGGAAAATTCAGATTATCCTGTTTACAGGAATTCACCATAACTGTGCATTTTAATTTTAAAATATTTTGCCTACGTCCTATGCCTTCTGAAGCTAAAATGTTATATGTTTTACAAATTTATGTCGATTTTACAGTTGTTATTAAATGTACATATCAAGTAGGCACTGCTTTTACCAAAAATATGCTATTTTCAATGTTTTGAAAGTTAAAATGTTGAAGTGTTGAAGTTAAAATGTATAAACAGGTACACTGGTTGAACCCGAAAAATAAACCAGTTTTATTTTTAAACAACACATTTGCCTTTCTTTAGCTAACTAGTGAAGGAAGGTTGTCTGTTAGAGCTGCCCGGATCTGTTCTGCACTACAGCTATGGTCCCCAACATAGGCCGAAGATTCACGGTCAGGGAGATCAAAATCTGACTCCTGCACACTCCATTCCGGCAGAAATGGCTCCTTCCTAAGCTCACAACGTCAGGCATAATCATGAGGTTCACATCACAGCGCTTCATCAGACAGCGCCAACGTCCTTTTAAGCGGCCAAATGCATTCTCAACAGCCATTCTTGCTGAACTCAGGGTGTGGGTAAATGCAATTTGTTCTGGGCCCAACTGTACATGTTGCGTGAACCACCCACTGTGTGCGAGCAGGAGGATCTGATAATTGAGGCTACGAGGAGTATGTGCCCTTGCACCCCCCCCTCTCCCCTCTGGATCAGTTGTTCACAGTCTGTGCTACTTCTTGCCTGGCAGTGGATCCCCAACCCCCACCTCTACTTCCCTTCTCTCCTCACCAGCGGGAGCTGTTAGTGTTATAGCCAGCACAGCAGAGACCTGAAAGAAAAAGCAGCAAGGTGAGTACAGAACATTTCAGCCCCCTCTGCGTCTGCAACCCCCGCAATCTCCACCTGGAAACTGATGCCTATACAGAAGCACTTTGCAAGAGATCTGCTGGTTTTTTTTACTTTTGATCAGAGTATTAATTCAATAAGAAGTGAAAGAATTAGGTTTAGAGTATGCTGTTTGTCTCCCCATTGTCTGACTGTGCCTGCACCCTCCCTACATATGTGCCCATCCCCTCTCCACCTGTCTCTGACCACCACCCCCATCTGTCTCTGCCCGCCTCCCTATCTGTCTTTGCCCATCTCCCCCACATGTATCTCTACTACTGTAGCCCCATCACCATCTGTCTCTGCCCGACCCCCACATCTGTCTCTGTGGGGGCCAATGTGTTTATTTTTTTCTGTGGGGGCCAATGTGTGAGTGTTTTTTTTCCTGTGGGGGCCAATGAGTTTTTTTTCATGTGCAATTTTGTTTACCTGTGCATGCATCTGAGTTGCACCACACATACATCCCAATGGTGTTCGCACAGAGGACCTCATTCAGAGTCGGTCGTAAGCGGCCGCTCGGTCGTACGCCTACCGATCGAGAATCAGAAAAAAAACCAATCGCACGGCCGGGCGATCACAACCAAAGTGACGCCCATACATGAACAAAGCACCTCCTCTAGCTAACGAGTGATAGCAGCTAGCGATCGAGTCAGTCGTGGTCAGTCGCTGTATGTTAATTTTCTTCTGCTGGTTGCGGCCGCTTGTGTTGTGTGCAAATTACATAAAAAATTAACAAAGCATATAATAAGCCATCCCCATGAAATATATTTATTCTTATTATTCTCTAATTTAAACGCAACTGAATCAATTACAAGCCAATTTGCAGTGTTATTAGCAACAACAAACGATTATTAGCTGCTTGCATTGTGAGGCACAAAATAGAAACATCAAACATAACATCAGTCACATTCGATAGTATCGATTGTACTCTGGTGCTTGCGTGAGCACAAACCCAACCTCAAGCTGTACGATCAGCCAGGCCTCTAACCTGCTCGCATGAGTGACGTATTACTACTTCCAAGCCTTCTATGTCGGTCGTAGCAGGAAATTTATGTACGCCCCTAAAACGCCCTGAAAACGGTGAGGAACGCCTGCGTTTTCAGAACACCACCCCCGTCAACACCCACAAACGGCCTTTCATGTCAATCAACTCTCTTCCTGCTCAAAAGCCGTACGATTGACAGCATTTTGGATCGCAAGGTCTCGTACACACATGTGCACAACTAACCATACGCATGCGTGGTTTGAAAAAATTGGATGCGTACGACCGTGCAGCCGCTTACGACTGACTCTGAATGAGGTCTAGAGTCTCAGCACAGATTTAAACGCACGCACAGAAAAAGTATATTAAAAATGTGCTGTGTGATCCTGGGGGGTTACAGCAGGTTGGCTTATCAGACGCAGATGTAACGTAGTATGGGCATGTTGGTATTTGAGTGTAAGCCCTAGGCACTGCAACCCACCCCCAGCCAGCCCTTGCAGGGACATGACAGACCAGCCGCCCCCATTAGCTGTCACCAAATTGTTACCAAATAGATTCCACCCAGCACCTTCAGGAGTGCCGGACACCTTCCCTGCCTAATATTCCTATTGGCTGAGGTGTGTGAGAGTGGGAGGGGGGGGGGGGCGCTCATGCGCTTTCTGGCACAGGGCACCAAAATGTCTAGCTACGGCTCTGTCTGATACCGACTGTCTCCATCACACCAGCACCTTTGTGCATACACGCTGTGTAACCCATGGGTCGTAGGGGTATCCAGGACTTACCTCACATTTTCAATTGCAAATAATCGCTCAGCTACATGAGCATCTGCATTGTGTTGGAACTGTGTGCAGCTCTGAGTCAGGCCCATCATGTCCTATAGATAATGCATCCCTGTTACTGGGTGCAGTTTCCAGGTCACTCAAAAAAACAGTGATGTAAGAAAACCTGCATGTACAGAAACCAGCCAAGTGTCAGATCCATCTACTGTCAGGTGCATAAATATTGGGACACTGACAGAATTTTCATATTTTGGCCTCTATTTACCACCACTATGGCTTTGAAATGAAACAAACAAGATGTGCTTTAACTGCAGACTTTCAAATTTAATTTGAGGGTAATTACATCCAAATCAGGTGAACGGTGTAGGAATTACAACGGTTTCTATATGTGCCTCCCACTTTTAAGGGGGCCAAAAGTAATGGGACAAACTAAACTATCCTAAATCTAACTTTCACTTTTTAATACTTTGTTGCAAATCCTTTGCAGGCAATTACAGCCTGAAGTCTGGAATGCATAGACATCACCAGACGCTGGGTTTCATCCCTGGTGATGCTCTGCCAGGCCTCTACTGCAAATGTCTTCAGTTCCTGCTTGTTCTTGGGGCAATTTCCCTTCACTTTTGTCTTCATCAAGTGAAATGCATGCTCAATCGGATTCAGGTCAGGGGATTGACTTGGCCATTGCATAACATTACACATTTTAGCCTTAAAAAACTCTTTGGTTGCTTTTGCAGTATGCTTCGGGTTATTGTCCATCTGCACTATGAAGCACCGTCCAATTAGTTCTGAAGCATTTCACTGAATATGAGCATATAATATTGACCGAAACACTTCAGAATTCATTCTGCTGCTTTTGTCAGCAGTCACATCATCAATAAATACAAGGGAACCAGTTCCATTGGCAGCCATACATGCCCACGCCATGACACTACCACCACCATGCTTCACTGATGAGGTGGTATGTTTTGGATCATGAGCAGTTCCTTTCCTTCTCCATACTCTTCTCTTCCCATCACTCTGGTACAAGTTGATCTTTGTCTCATCTGTCCGTAGGATGTTGTTCCAGAACTGTAATGGCTTTTTTAGATGTTGTTTGGCAAACTCTAATCTGGTCTTCCTGTTTTTGTGGCTCACCAATGGTTTACATCTTATGGTGAACCCTCTATATTCACTCTTGTGAAGTCTTCTCTTGATTGTTGACTTTGAAACATATACGGCTACCTCCTGGAGAGTGTTCTTGATTTGGCCAACTGTTGTGAAGGGGTTTTTCTTCACCAGGGAAATAATTCTTCAGTCATCCACCACAGTTGTTTTCCGTGGTCTTCCGGGTCTTTTGGTGTTGCTGAGCTCTTTTTAAGAATGTTCCAAAGAGTTGATTTGACCACACCTAATGTTTTTGCTATCTCTCTGATGGGTTTGTTTTGATTTTTCAGCCTAATGATGGCTTGCTTCACTGATAGTGACAGCTCTTTGGATCTCATATTGAGAGTCGACAGCAACTGATTCCAAATGCAAATGTCACACCTAGATCAACTCCAGACCTTTTACCTGCTTAATTGATAATGAAATAACAAGGGAATAGCCCACACCTGTCCATGAAATAGCTTTTGACTTGATAGTCCCATTACTTTTGGCCCCTTAAAAAGTGGGAGGCACATATAGAAACCGTTGTAATTCCTACAACGTTCACCTGATTTGGATGTAATTACCCTCAAATTAAATCTGAAAGTCTGCAGTTAAAGCACATCTTATTTGTTTCATTTCAAAGCCATTGTGGTGGTGAATAGAGGCAAAAATATGAAAATTCTGTCAATGTTCCAATATTTATGCACCTAACTGTATATTGCTGGATACACATTGCAAAGCAAGAAGTCCAGTGTAAGGTTTTATGGGGGAGAAGAACCTGAGCCCACTGATTAGTGATAAATTGTTTAGAATAAAATACAAGAAGATTTACTGAAACAATAGGTTTAAAACAGACCAAGGGGTAAATTTACTAAAAGTCGATTTTGGTTCCATTTAAAATCGACCAAAGTAGAACCAACGTCCCCACAAAATTGACCACAGCGTTTCTATTTAAAATAGATCATTTACCAGTGCTGCATACACATGGGACGATCTATTTAGTGATCTATCAGTGCCTGCAGGAAGGAATGGTCATTGGTCGTGGGTGATATTGTTGATGTGTAGATGAATGATATCATTCAGGAGATCACCGATCCCCCTTGAATTTCCCGATGTGTTGGATGAATAATATCATTCATCCACACACCAACAATATCACCCACGACAAGCGACCATTCCTTTCTGCAGGCACTGATAGATATCGTCCAGGTTGGCCTGTATGCATGAACAATTAATGATATCATTATCGTCCATGCGGGACCGCGCATCGTTGGTCAATCGTTGGCATAAAAATGAATGATATGAATGATTTAACGATGAACGATATCGTTATCGTTCATTTAAATTGTACCGTGTGTATGCACCATAACAGTTGATTTTGGGTTTCATTCATTTCGATGGTGCATTGGTTTCTATTTGCAGTTCTAAATGTGTAATATTCATCCTCAATAGAACCCAAAATAGACACAAAATTATACAAAAGCATTTCAAATGGCCAAAACATACCACATACACTGTATTACCCACAAACACCTTCTTCCCAGTGCAAATTTGCATATCTGCGATTTAAAAAAAGTTATTGTTATGCCTTTAATTGCCTGATTTATACAGCCAAAGTGCCCCACATACTTCTCTCCCATGTTTTTTCCATCATAGGGAGTGATCAGACAATTCTACATGATTTAAAATCATGGTTCTATTGAAAATGGTGATTTTGGGTCGATTTTTGTACTATTTTCAAATGGACTGTTGGTAAATACACTTTTTCTACTGATGGCTATGGGGAAGTACCGATGGTCTAGTTGAAGTTCTATTTGTGTGTGAAATCGAAGTTCTGGAGATTTTGAGCCGGTTTAGCCTTTAGTAAATACCAGATTATCAAAATCACCACCAATTCACCTCAAAATCACCACAAAATAGAGTAGAACTGAAAACATACCCTTAGTAAATTTACCGCTAAAAGTATTGTAATATGTAGAGATGACATTCTATTTTTTTGCATAATAGTAAATTTGAACACTCTTTTTTCATTTTAGTCTCTTTAAAATAGGCGGTAAGAAATGGCTACATATTTACTTCTGTACAAATTAACCCCTCACTGCAATGGACTCCAATAAAGAAAAGAGGATTCTAATTTATGATAGAGCTCCCTCTACAGGCATATCTCCTCAGTGACTATATTCAGTAAGTACAGGTATATCCAAGATATGCAAAACATTACTGTACCACACCTCAGAACTGTAGACCATTACTGTGTGTGTGTACAGTATGAAACATACATGAAATGTGCCAACCAGAGAGACCTATAAAGGTTAGTGCTAAAGAAAAAGATAAGACTGGAATAAAAATGAGAAATAACAGTAACAGCTGTTCTCAATGTCACCATCTAAAATATCAAAGAGCCAAATAGATGAATTATAATATACTGTCCAGGTATAAAAAAAATAAATGCCATTTGTAATATTCTTAAAATCAAAAATATTTAAAGGAAAATTGTAGGGTACGTCAAATGGGAGACAAGCACACACAAAAAAATGCTGCATACTGATTCAGAATCAGTTGACAATTACTTTAAGTACTTAAATCACAGCCTTTACAGCAAGCTTATAGCCCTGTGAACATGAGAAAGAAAAGATTCTGTGTTTTAGCCGCAATATTTCTGTGTATGTATTGTAATGCCAATGTCACAGGCAGTTGATAAATAAGGTGCAAAAGAAAATAAAATAGAAATAGAAGACTTCCACCGAAATCAGCTAAGACAATGCTTTTAGATTTGTACCCCAATTGGGATTCTAATTTTACATTTTTCTAGTGATGTATACTTTGTATTTCTGTTTCAGATCTATCATAAAATGACAAGTCTTCTCAACTACAGTTCTCAAGTGCCCTATACTGTATATGTCATATTTTCAGGATTTCCTTAATCATGAACAGGTGATTTATTCTATTTTGCTGGATAAGTATTTATCCTACCTGTTGCAACAAAAGGAAATCCTAAAAACATGATCTGCTTGGCATTATAGATGAATTAACTTAAGAAAGACTGATATAGAAGCAAGTGAGGTACTGTGATAGATGGATGTGAAGAGCAATGTTTCAACACAGTAGTTTAGAAGAGTGTTTTCTCACTTTTATTTCTAATGACAAGCTTGAAAATAAAATGATGAATGAGATAAACCGGTAATATACTTCTAGAAAAGATTCACATAGTATATGTGTACAATACATACCTGCCAATCAGGGTAGTACCTAGAACATTGTGGGCCCTAAAGTGTGCAGGTCTAGTGCTGCCCAGGGAACGTGCTAACCTATCTTTTACATGCAAGTTTCTTCATCATCTTCACATCCCCTCATATCACCATCATCTTCTTCCATTATAGTCATGACCCATGGGAGCAGGCATCGCTGGTCATTCTGCCCATACTCACTAGACGATATATATTGTTGAAAGATATCGTTATTGTTCACTTTTATCATCTAGTGCAGAGGTTCCCAATCATGGTTCTCAAGGCTCCCCAACAGTTCAGATTTTAGAGATATCCATGGTTGAGCACAGGTGATTTAATTAGTACCTTAGTCAATTTTATTTAACCAACTGTGCTCAACCATGGATATCTCTAAAACCTTAACTGTTGGGGAGCCTTGAGGACCGCGTTGGGAATCTCTGGTCTAGCGTGTACACGGTATTAGACAAATGCAGTGGTGTATCTCTAATAGGTGAATGATGCCCTGCACCAACATTTGTGTGATATATACAGAAATATGGCTCCATTAACAATAAAGGCTCTGGGGTAAATATAATAGACTGTGGCTTTGAGACATCGGCGAGTCCCGTGCTAGACTGCCTGATGTTATAAAGTAGCAGTCTTTTAGAAGGCAAAATCAACCTTGTTTTGCCTACTAAAAGACAGCTACTTTAACATTGGGCAGTCTCGCATGGGACTTGCCTATGTCTGTAAAAGCCAGGAGGCTATTATATTTAACCCTCTGGCTCTATGACAGTGCCTTTTCTATCTTATTCATAAGCGCCATGTTCTGAAAAGACAAGCATGGCAAGGTCTTCATAACACTAAAAAGACTGAAGTGCATATAAATATAAACAAATTCCTCATTGAGATATTTATTTTGTTCATAATTCAGGACAGGTGATATACATAAGTAGAGTTTCACAAATATATTTTTACATTAAGTAAACCACTGAAAAATGTACTACAGTAGGAAAGATGATTGCCTATGAGATTTAAACATACAGAAATAGCAAGATTTTTAAAAGTTAGTTTAAATGAATCTTGGTAAAACAATAGTTCTCTCCAATGTCTGAGAGAATCTCTGCACAAAGGCTATGTCTTGAGAAAGCATTCAGCTATGTTGTGTTTATTTTGTCATTAAAGACACGGGGCCTGATTCAGAGGCGCTCACTATTTTCGAGCGCTCGCTCTGAATAAGGGCGGATATTAAAAAAAAAAAAAAATCCGCCTCCAGGCCGCTCGCAGAGCTGTGGGTGACAGCTTTTGTGAGCGGCCCGGCGATGGTCACGATTATCGCGACCATCGGGCTTGCGACGAGACCCTCACGAATGATGTCGGTAGAGCCACCCACAAACGGCAGGCGTTCCTTCGGGAATGCCTCAGTTTGTCCAGCCAACCCCCCCTCCCCGCCTACAAAACAGGGCGAGCTGTCGGTCAACATCGACAGCCACCCCGTTTTGCAGCCAGCCCCGGAGCGAGTGAAGGTTCTCGCTTGCTCCGGGGCTCTCGCGTGCGCACTGGCCAACCAACAACCTGCTTGCGAGCGATATGCGCTCGCGAGCGGGTCTCAATCAGGCCCTAGGTGCTAGCGAAGCCTCCTGAAGATAACATCTATGTATTAAACTGAGCAATCACTATTGCATTTCACACTAATGTTAATAAGTACAAATAGGTAGAAGAAATAAATCAGCACATTCACCAAATATCCTGCAAATGTCTCTAGTGCCACCTGATGTTTTGATACAATAATAAAAAAGATATATAATTATATCTTGTGAGGGCTCAAAGTTATTTCTTGGTACTATTTTATATTCCTATTGTCAGTATTGGTTGCACTGTGGGTTGCCTATAATTACCCGAGTTCTTTTTACCTATTTACAGATCCGCTGTACTATTGAGGCACTTGCAGATAATTATATGCTACCATACTGCTTTTCCTTATGTACTGACAGACTATTGCTGAAGGATTTTATTGCACACTACTGCACTACCTACGTGCATACCTTTATCTGCACAGCTAAAGAAATATGCAGTCCATTAAATGTAGCATTGCTTATAAAAGAGAAACTATTTCTTTTAAACTGTTTCCTGTGATGACACTAACAAATATACACAATCACTTGGACTTTTGTAGTTCATGGCAATTATGTACATATGCAGGTTATGCCTATGGAAAGATCGATCTGTATAACAGAGGGGTTTTCACAGACAATGACACTTTTCCAAAGATGTTTATAAATATAATCTACAATAAGCCCACTTACTCACAATATCTGGATATGACATCTGCCCATAGTTGCATATTTACCTTTATTGTACTGTATACCTACGTCAAGGCAGCCGAACTTCATGTCCACATTTAATCAATAAAGAAAAGCTCTGTCCACTTGTCTTGCACCTCTCATTGAAGGAATTTCTGTTCATGATATCAGCATACTCCTAGAGCATCATTTATTAGGATCAACATGTTTATGTTACAATATATAGGCAGTCATTACAGACAATGTATTGACTTGCATGTCAGTGTTAGACATTAATGTTATAAAACAGACTGTCATGAACACAAGTAGCATCTTCCCAGACATCTTATGTACACTGTGCTCACATACGGCTGCAGTAAATTACTCTCCCACACAGTAATAGGATATGGCAGTAAATTAGAATAACACTGCTACATTTTTTCATATTAAAGTCCTTAGAATTTTAAAATTCATTATCGCACTGTCATTACATGTAATTCAAGTTCAGCTGGTCTTTCATGTTCTTACAGAAGTGCCAGGTAAAATGCACTATTCAGACTGTAATTCTTCTTAATACTACCACTTATACCAAACTAAATCATTGAGAAAACAGACAAAAAGAAATAAATTATACAGATTTTGTGCTTTCACAGCACAATGATGACTGGGAGTGGAGCGTTTGTCCAGAGTCAAATGCAGTTGGCATTTTGGAGTCATAACAATATTCTTCTCCACATTTCAGCTAATTAAACACTGTTTTTCACCTACTTAAGGCTCCTCAGTGGGTGGTCTTCCTTTTCTTTCTTAACAACCAAGTTATTGCAAATGTCACAGAAGAGATGAAGTATTTACTTGAAAAACTGGCGTATCTATACACACACTCTGCACCCATATATAATACGCACCTCTCCAGAGTCCCGTGTTGGCACTGCAGAAATCACCAGAAAAATGGATTGGTGGCCACTAGCCTGGAGATATGTGCGTGCGCAGTAGACAAAGGGGACATGGCACAGATGCAGTAGACACTGGCACAGTACTAGTGTCTAGTGTGTCACAGGAGAGGGGGGCTCTCTCCTTTCTTACACTGCTCCTGACCTGAAATTTAATGTTACAATATTATTTACCTCATGCATACTATTATTTCTCCACTATAGAAGTCAAGCAGAGTGCTAAAAGTAATTTCACCAATATAATATACAACAAATATATAATGCTAATGGGTGTCACAGAATCTACTGAAAAAGGAAAAAATAAAAAAATATTCCACAGCGCTAGCACTATATACAGCTATAGTGTATATGCTTGTATACGGAAAAGGTCCATTTTGGGACATACATATTTTTGCTGATCCTAACAGAGCATTATTACAGCGGGTAGTCCCTAAAAGAGTGGACCTAAAATATGTGTACTAATCATCCTGTAAGTTTATTACAAGCTGCACAAAGACTATAGTAACAATCAACACCATAGCAGGATGGCAGTGCGCTCTGTGCTGCACTGCCGCTCACCCCCGCTCCCTCCTTCCCGTAAGCGCATACCTTTTCACCCAGCCGTCGGGCGGAGGGAGAGGATTTCTTTAGAGTTGCTCTGCTCTGCCGCGTAGCACTCCAGGAGGTCTCTTCCTGTAGACCTCCGGAGCCG
Organism: Taudactylus pleione; assembly: GCA_031769625.1. Taxonomy (NCBI): domain Eukaryota; kingdom Metazoa; phylum Chordata; class Amphibia; order Anura; family Myobatrachidae; genus Taudactylus; species Taudactylus pleione. Next base: position 2,400,849 of record JAUIMM010000264.1, on the reverse strand, counting down.
GGCAGGTAGCGGCCGTTGACCTTGCAGGATTCCTCCCTACGGCCCTGGTAACAATAACAAATTATGTGCATGTGCCTAAGCTCCGTATTATTTTTGACAAGTAGATTGTTATTTCTTAGAGATATTAAGCATACTGTATATAGTGCCAGTAACATTTCTTTAAAATTATTTAGATGGACTGTTGATTATAATTATTAAAAGTTACATTTAACTGTTGTAAGCCTACATCAAAGATTTTTGATCTGGTGTTGCTCTTGGAAAAAAAATCATAAATCTGCCATATTATAGCCGCACTGGACTGCCATTCTTAATAAGCAATTTCTTTGGCTATTCATTCACTTCTGAATGACATGAATATATCAGATTACATAGCTGGAGTAACAGCTGAAGCAGTAGTGTAAAATTAAACAGATTACATCCACATTATTATTTAAGATATTGTTTAGTTACTGGAGTAATGTTCCTCAGTAAGCACAATGTACAAATATGGATTTACATTGCATTATTTGCATAGTTTGGAAGTCATGTCCTAAATGCAAATAATCCATCACACACTGCAAAATCTGCTTTGGTACAGTCTCGATATTCACCGAGGTACACAAGTTTACAACAGCAAGATGATGGCATTAACAGGAGAGTAAAGCTAGGTATACACTATGACATTTTTGATCAAAATGATAATTGGCAGTTCCCAAACTCGGTCCTCAAGGCACCCTAACAGTCCAGGCATACAGATATCCATGCTTGACGCAGTGGCATAACTATAAATTTTGCTCCCCCCTGCCAAAAATGTCTGACGCCCCCCCCCCTCACGGCATTTTGGTAAAATAGTTACAGGGCCATTTACACACAATTTGGCGCCCAGTGCAAAAGTTAAAAATGTGCTCCCACCCCCCCCTAGCCAGTTTGCAGCATTTTTATTCCACACACCAAATGCCCCTTACACATTATTCCACACACCATAATGCCCATTACACATTATGCCACACACTGTAATACCTATTACCAAGGTGCCACTTTCATATTTGTACCCTGACACCATTTTATACCCCACAGTAAGGCTTCTAATTACTTTTAAATTACCTACTCGTTGTCAGGGGTCTTATACAGTGCCCCCAGTAGTGCCCCTTATACAGTGCCCTCAGTAGTGGTCCCCCTATGCAGTGCCCCTTATATAGTGCCCCAGGTAGTGGTCCCTCTATGCAGTGACCCTTATTTAATGCCCCCAGTAGTAGTCCACCTTATATAGTGCCCCCAGTACCAACCCCCCCAGCAGTGCCCCAGGTAGTAGCCCACCCAGCAGAGCCTCCAGTAGTAGTCCTTCCCAAGCAATGCCCCCAATCTATGCAGTTCCCCAGTAGTAGTCCCCACCTATGCAGTGCACCCAGCAGTAATCCCCACCTATGCAGTGCCTCCAGTAGTAGTCCCCACCTATGCAGTGCCCCCCAGCAGTAATCCTCACCTATGCAGTACCCCCATCAGTAATCCCCACCTATGCAGTGCCCCCAGCAGTAATCCCCCCCAGCAATGCCCCTAGTAGTAGTCCCCCCAGCAATGCCCCCAGTAGTCCCCCCCAGCAATGCCCCCAGTAGTAGTCCCCCCCTAGCAGTGCCCCCAGTAGTAGACCTGCCCAGCAGTGCCCCAAGTAGTCCCCCCCAGTAGTAGTCATCCCCCCACCAATGCCCCCCAGTAGTAGTCCCCCCCAGTAGTGCCCCCAGCAGTAGTAGTCACACCCCTCCCCTGCCAGACACACAAAACAAAAACAAAAAAACACTTACCTTAAACCCCGCTCTGGCATGCTCCTCTGTCCGGCGTCCTCCCGAGCTAGCCCACTCTGCATGATGGGAGAGACGTCATGACGTCTTTCCCATCAACCACTGCGGGAGCCGGAAGATGACAGCCCAGCTCCAGCAGTGGGCGCAGCAGCCGATGAGAGTCTGACTCTCATCTGCTGCTAAAACAAACACACAGCTGTCGGCGCCGGCGGCTGTGTGTTTGTTATACTAATAGTGTAGTGTGTGCCATCCATATTACCGCCCTGCCTGGGTGACTAACAGATGCTAGAGGTCAAGTAGGAACTCTAGCATATGACTCCTCCTAGACAGTGGCCATTTTGGGAGGACCGTTTCCAGCAGATTTTATGCGGACGGCTAGTCCGCATGGAATCTGCAGCCACTGCGCCCCACAAGCCTCCGCACCCTCGAGCTACCGCGGGGTCTGCGGTGGCTGTAGTTACGCCACTAGCTTGACCACAGGTGACTTAATTAGTACCTCAGTCAATTTGATTTAACCACCTGTGGATGTCTCTGAAACCTGAACTGTTGGGGTGCCTTGAGGAAAGCATTTGGGAACATCTGCACTATACAATTTATATTAAATACCTGACAAATTTCACACAGAGAATTTGCATATGTACGCCCACAAGGATGATGAGGTAATCAGGAAAAAGCATAGGAGATATGCGCAGATTAGTTAATTTTTTGTTTACCTTATTTGTGATGGTAATGCTTCAAGTGCTCCATTCCTATAGGCCGCTTCTGAAACTTACATGACAGCCCCACATCTACAGGGCCTTTATGACTGATAAAATTGCAGTTTACAGTGAGTGTAAAGACAGGGGAGGTGGATGGACTCCTACCTTCCTAATGCAGGAAATTCCAATTTGAGTGGAAATCTTCTAAATTGTAACTCAATCGACACCATCCAGCTCCCTTCACAAATGCTGAAATCAAAGAGAGGCCTAATCTCCGACAGTGCAGGGCTCACTGATTAACTCAGCTGTGCCTGTGGGAATGAAACGGGAGTGAGGGAGATGGATCATATCAGTGTGGAGCTTTATAAGGAGGCAGAGACCACCACCTACAGTATATGATGCCCTTTTCTTACTCTAGTCTGCTTATGGATCTGTAGCTGATATGCCAAGGGCAGCATTAACATGCCTTTCTTCTGACACAGTCACCTTGCTTGCAGGGTATTGAAAGGAAATTCTATCCTTATACACCTCTGAATAGGTATTGCCTATTTACCGGCTTCTGGATATCTGTATGAAGTGTCTCTCACCATAATCCAGAGGTTCCCAAACCCCACCATTACAGTCCAGGTTTTAAGGACATTTATTCTTGAGTTCAGATGGTTAAATCAAATTTACTGAGTTTCTATCATCAAGAATGATAGTTCTTGAAGATATGCTACTGTAGTTATGACTACATTCTGCATGTGTTCACCATTAAATTAATAAATGTGTTCTAGTCTTTTAAGTTTAGGCTGATGCTTTTCCACCTGTGCCTATTGCTTATGAATGAAATCCTTTAGAACCTAATATAATGGGAAGACTCTGGGCCTGATTCAGAGCCGAAAGCTCTGACCAGAGCGCTCGCTCTAAATCAGGGCCCTCCTCCCTCAACTTGGAGCGGCCTCATGGATGCTCGCATAACTGTGGGTTACCACCCACAGTTATAGCAAGCGTCCATGATGATGGTCACGATGGTCAAGACCATCGCGACCATCGGGCTTGCGACGAGACCCTGCGGTAGGGTCTCGGTGACCGCAAGCCCTGGAGTGATTTTGGCACTAGTGATGTCTCCGTCTGGGCAGCAATGCCCCCCCCACGCCCACCAAAGGGGGCGTGCTGTCACTCACCATCGACAGCACTCCCCCTTTGGTGTGAGACCCATAACGACGGCTTGACCGTCGTTATTCGGGTCTCGCGCATGCGAACGACGGAGCTCCCTCCGTCGTGCTTATGCGCAATTCGGCACCATCAACCCGCTTGCGAGCATCCTGCGCTTGCGAGCGCGTCTGAATCAGCCCCTCTGTTCTCAGAAAGAGATTTCTGAGCTACCATGGATATTGTCACCTCATTCATCCCCATGGACTTGTATGTGTGTTTGAACAAGATTTCTAAATTATCCATTTTTTAATATACTTTTTTTGTTCATTTCTTCAGATTCATTATGAGAGCCTTTTAAAATTCTTTCAGAATTCCATTCTGACTGGGAATACTGATCTTACATTCCTATAGTAGTCTGGCATCATGCTCTTTTATCTCCTAGTACAATACAGAGATTGTCCTTAGTGACAAACATCCAAACTACAAGCTCTTGAAACTGCTCTGGAGGTTCTTCATATCCAGCAATTAATCACTGCATGTCATTGCATTTTGCTTTATTTTCCCTTCCACAATCTCTACAAGAGTAATGTGAAAAGGCACACCATTGCTAACATAATATCCTAGCATAGTAATATACTATATAATAACAAACTGCATAGAGAAACTATTCTACTGAAGGGAGGTTTCCGGATGTGGTGATACAGGTCAATTTAATTGTGTGAGAGGATCCTCAATGCATATAGTTCATACACAGGCATACTTATAATGGATGTACTGTGTGAAGTGCTTCGCACTGCACACCCTGCACCCAGTGCATACCTATGTGGTGCGAGCAAGTGGGTTCCCCCTCCTTTGAGGAGTCACCTTCCCAATGACATCTTTGGAAAGATGGTGCCTTGCAGTGAAAGCAAAAACTGGCACTGTGCCATAGCCATTGCGTTATTGTGCATAAGTGCCACCTTCCAGGACATCACTGAGAAAATGGTACCGCGGAGGAGGTGAGACCGGCTTGCTACAAAAGGTAGAATGTTGAGGCGTGCCGGGGGGGGGAGGGGGGGTGAGGTTGCAGCTCGGAGGAGGCAGGCCAGATGCACATGGGCCGCCCTTGGTCATTAATGTGCTCCTGAATTCATAGTAGAACTAAAAACAATGAAAGAATATATATTACGCATTTTGTATAGTAATATCAATAACTACAATTATGCGCGATTTTATCTGCCTGTTTACAAAGAAAAACACATTTTGGACAATATTACACAGATATTGGCCATGTGTGGACACAAAGGTGCTAATTGTTACCAGAAGTTCTTCAGACGTCAAAATTGTTGATCTTCATCAGCTATGAATGTCATTGATCCAGGACATGGTTATTCAACATGCAACATTTCAGCCGCTGTGAAACTACACATCTCAGCATGCCCCCAATAGCTAAAAAGTGTCAGAGCATGCTGGGATGTGTAGTTCTACAGTGCTGGATTGCCTCATGTTGAATACCTCTGACCTAGGATGTCCCACAATAAAAAACATAAATGCAGACAATACTGCACACTCTACAGCAGTGTTGGTTAACCTTGACACTCCAGCTGTTGTGGAACTATATATCCCAGCATGCCCTGCCACAGTTTTAGCATGCCCTAATAGCAAAACTGTAGCAGTGCATGCTGGGTTATGTAGTTCCATAACAGCTGGAGTGTCAAGGTTAGCCAACACTGCTCTACAGTATATCAGGAATAATGATAATTAAAAATATAATGCAAATGCAATCACCCTACTGGAAAGGAACCAAGCATTGGACATTCATTGCATCAATTTCCATTGGGATATCAGACAATTGTAATAAGAGTTTACTGCAGGCAGTGAACTAATTTAATGCATAGTTGCCGACTTTCTGACTGCTCCTTCCGGGAGGGAGCAGCCAGATTGGCTGGGCAGGGGGGCATGGCTGGCAACAAAGGACGTGGCCAGGCAGATGACTGACATTTGTGTTGGGGCGGGGTCACACGATTGCATCATTTTGGCCCCTCCCCGTGATTAACTGTTAAACCCCTGCAGCGGGGGGGGGACAAAATGACGGTGGGGGGGGGGGGTGCTCAGGGGATTGGCAGCCCCAGGGAGGCTTGACTGCCTTTCTGGGGGGGTCGGGAGCTGCACCAGATTAAAAATTGGCTGGGCAGGGGGGCGTGGCTGGCAAAAGAGGGCGTGGCCAGGCAGATGACTGACATTTGTGGTGGGGCGGGGTCACAAAAATTGCATAATTTTGTCCCCCCCGTGATTAACTGTTAAACCCCTGCAGCAGGGGGGGGGACAAAAAGACGGGGGGGGTGGTCAGGGGATTGGCGGCCGCAGGGAGGCTTGACTGCCTTTCTGGGGGGGTCGGGAGCTGCACCCGATTATCGGGAGGCTCAGCAGCCCTGATTTAATGATGGTAATAAAAAATATTTTACATAAGAAATGTTTTAAGAGGTTGAATGCAATTGCGCTAAAGAAATGTAGAGCAGCTCAATAATGTGATAGATATATTTTTAAATAAGAAATGTTTTATTGTTATTATTGTATTGTTAGAATTTGTATAATTAAAAAAATGTTGACTTTTTTGTATAATAAATATAAATAATGTAGATCTCTATAATAAAATGTAGGCAATAAGAAGCAATTTAATTATAATAAAAAAGACAAAAATGCAGGCTAGACTCAAAATACCAGTAGATACAAAAAAAAAATTTCTATACTCAGCGAAAAAAATGCGTTTTCCAGACCTCTTCGTGTTTCATCAGGTAAGTAGAGAAAGAAATGCCTGATATACACCCATTAGTAAATGATGACACATGTACTAATTGAGAGTGACCTTAGAATTCAGATGAATATATGTAATCTATAGTAAATAACTCTCTAAGGGCCTATTCTTCATCATGAACATTTTCATTTGCAAATGTAGAAATTAAGTTATCGGGCCATTCATCAAGAAGCTAAAACAGGGGATACAACACAGCTATCTCCTACACTAGTATTGGGACATAATTCATCAAGCGCCGAACATATAATATTTTTGAAGCTTGACTGCGGTAGCATTCACCATCTTCAGATGGCGTTTGCTCCCACTCGCTGTGAACAACCCGTTCCTTCTCTATGGGAAGGAGATCTGGGTTGCGAATAGGGATCATTTCGGATCCTTCCGCCCCTTTTCTGGCTCCTTCCGCCGGACTTCGGGGCTCTTGTGTCACTGTCTCCGCGCTGGAGCAATAATGAATTGCTCCAGCGCTTGCGGCGAGATGAAATGTTAATTATCAGTGTTCGACCCTGATGATTAACATAATGAATAGACCCCTATGGGAGTGGTACCAGAATGTGAGGGTAATGTAAAATAACTGCAATAGAAATAGTTGTTATACAGTGATGTTTCTTTGCTGGCAATCACAATTAAGATCAATAAAGGATGCATGTCTTACACTGTTTCAGAGTGTTTTATACTTATTAATGGAAAAATTGAATAAAAAAACTGTAGGAATAATAATAAAGGGTGACTGATTACAGGAATAAATGCTGCACAAGTCTGGGAAATAGTCATAGCTCAGATAAAAGCAGGCAAAAAATGCTGATGGTGAAAAGTTGTACTAAAGTCACAGAGGATGTGGTCAATATCCCAACCGCTGGGATACTGGCGGTCAGAATGCTGATGCCGGAATCTTGACAATTGACAGAATCTGACACCGGCATCCCAAAGGTTAGTATCGGGGTTCTGAGGAGGGTTAGGTGTTACGGTTAGGCACTAGGGGGAGGGTTAGGTTTAGGATGCGGGAAAGGGAAGGTTAGGGACCGGGGAAGCAGGGTTAGGATACCGACCAACAAAGTGTCAGTATTCTAACCCTGTCGGGATGCTGGTGTCAGGATTCTGACCGCTGTGATACCGAACGCCAGCATCCTGTACCCAACCGAAGTCACAGTATAAAATGAGCATGTCAAAATCATTCAAACGATGTTGAGATCAGAGTTGGCAATTGCAGAAATTTATATTTTATGTCATTGATCACAAGCGGGGAAGGAAACCAATGCTAAAGAATCAATAGTGTTAATGATGATGATATATATCGAGTGTGTTGGTTAAATAAACTGACTGAACTAGTATTTACCAATATTAGCATGAAAGGTGATATAAACAGAAAAGTAAAAGTACAGATCTCATTGAGCAAGTGATGGGAGATATACCACGCCAGTCTAGTGAGTTTTACATAGTGATGACATTAGTAAATAAAACGGATGAAGTGTTAATGAATGAAAATAAATTATCACAAAATATGAAAATGTGAAAATAAAAAAATAATTTATTTTTATGTTTAAATATTTATTTTTATGCAGCTAATAAAACTAGCTGCGGTTACTTGTAACCAAAGTTTTGGACTGGTGAACTACTAGTTGGCTGCCACATGACAAGGACATGCAACCATTTACCCAAGGAGATGGCAAATTTACCCTGATCTTGCGACAAAGGTTGAGAATTTAAACCATTACCTCTAAATTGCAGCCACAAACATTTTATGTGAAAAACTTATGCACACCCTGAATATATATAATGGGAGGTGCTACCTGTTGAGACTTTTAGTGGCACAGAAACAGACAGATCACAGGTGCACAACTCCAAATTACTGATTATATACAGTGTGTAGTAGCGGGCGGCACTCAAACGGCACGGACACACCGTGAGTCAAGACTAGTCTAGAATCACTCCAAGACCAGGCACTTGCGGGCTAGAGGAGATGGCTGTGCTGTTAATAGATAAAGGAATTGTGGGAGGTTAGGAAGATGATCAGCTCAGTCTTGGACATGTTAAGTTTAAGAAAGCACTGGGACATCCAGGAGGAAATAGCAGAAGCACAGTTGGAATATGAATGAGAAGAGAGGAGGGAAAGAGAGGTAGATATGAGTGTCATCAACATAGCTCATTTGGCCTCCAGTATGATCTCTGTGTAGCTCACCTAAAAAGGATGCATAGAGGGAGAATAGGAAAGGTCAAAGAACAGAACCATGGGGGACACCTACTGGAAGGGGAAGTGGGGGGGGGTGAGTGGAGTCATGAGAAGAGACAAAGAAAGAGAGGTCAGTGAGGTAGGACAGTCAGGAGAGGGCAGTAAAGTATGGATTCAATATTAGAAGTGAAGTGGATGGCAAAGTCAAGAGCAGAGAGTGAGGAGGGGGGTTCAGAAGAGGGAGTTAAAAGTGTGAAGAAACGATGGGGGTTGGAGGACTAGGAGGAGATAAGAGTCTTGAAATAAGACTATTTAGAGTGTGTCCATGTCGTTTTTGATTAACCGTTTGAGTGCCGCCCGCTACTGCTGCTTGTCTGTATATTTTATATTGGGGAAGGCACCTCCAATTACTTAAACTATAGGTGCTAGTGCCGAGTATTTGGACTGTTATATATATATATATATTTATTTTTTTCAATAAATAGAGGTTTTTAGCATAATCATTGCCAAGATTACGGGCATACCCACCATATCCAGGTAAGCTCTGTAGGGTAGGTCCCTAACATATCCAGGTAAGCTCTGTAGGGTAGGTCCCTATATATAATCAGTAATTTGGAGTTGTGCACCTGTGATCTGTCTGTTTCTGTACCTACAATAAAAGTCTCAACAGGTAGCACCTCCCATTATATATATTCAGGGTGTGCAGTCCAGGACTCTTTCTTATACACTCCATTTAGTGTGCTTCATTGCACACCTGAAGGAATGAGACACCTTCAGCCTGGACTAGCACCCCTCCCCCATTGGTTTAAAGCATGGAGTCTGGTATTGTATATGCACACTAGTAATAGGCACAATTTTAATTAAGTCCTACAAGTTATATACTGTAGGGCAACTTTGGGTTGATTTTTGGGGCGTGGGTCCTCTGGATTGCTTTGGTTGGTCTGCTTCAGGGCATCATTCTTCCTTTTTTGCACATTTTTAACATTTTACTGTTTGTTTTTATTATATTTGTATTTTCACTTCTATCCTATATATGCAGCCGCAGCTGCTCTTCCCTTTCTTACTTCACACTTCACTTTTCTCAATAGAACGATACCTTGGGGTGGCTCAGCTGAGCTGGTTTGGGGGTGTCCTGTGCACTGGATTTGAACCCTAGTATGTTAGGGACCTACCCTACAGAGGTTACCTGGATATGGTGGGTAGGCCCATAACCTTGGCCATGATTATGCTAAAAACATCTATTTATTGCAAAATATATTTATATAAATCAGTAATTTGGAGTTGTGCACTTGTGATCTATCAAATTCCTAGTATTGTCAGTGGGAGGCCAGATTCTGCTTCCTACCTACACCATGAAAGATGCACTCATGACGCTGTCACAGGGGCTCAGCAGGAAGCTACCAGGAGGCAGAAATTAGCCATTGAAGAGGCCGGGAGGCAACAATAAATGAATGCTGAGGAACCCAGAGATCGCAGCATCAAGACAGCAATGCCTTGAAAGATATAGTGCAGCACCTGAAAGCACTGTATATGGAGCTCCATATACGCTAATCTTTTTTTGCAAAAGATGACATGAGTAATGATGTTGAAGCCTATCTAGCAACTTCTGAAAGCAGAGAGAGAAAGTTGCCCTATAACTCAGTGGGCAGGCCTTTTGGCACATTCCTGTCAAGGGAACCCCAACACACATATTTTGAATTAAACCTTACTGATGCCAAGGACTATGCTAAACTAAAAACTGATATTTTGACTCATTAGGGTGTCACGATGTCTGTTCGAGCATGACGAGTTAATTGCTGGGTATACCAAATGGATAAGCCTCCCTGCTCCCAAATTCATGACATCATCCATCTCATCAAGAAGTGGCTACAACCAAAAACTTTAACAAGGCTACATATTGTAGAAAGGATTGTTATGGACTGATACATATGGTCACTGCATGCAGCTCTGTGCAAGTGGGTGAGCAACAGGGACTCTAAAACATCAGCTGGTGGAAATGGCGCAGAGGTATGTGGCGGACAAAGAACTGAACTACTGAGTATACCCCAATGGTTCATAGTCCCGCAAAGGCAATCTCTAGTGAATTCTGTTTCCAGGGGAAAATGGTGCTAGGCAGTGAGAATGAACTGGAACCTGGAGATTGGCCAGCTGTACCAGGAAGGTTCCTGCCCTTTATAAAGACTTGATAAAAAATATGATCAAATGTTTTAGATATGGTGGCTTGGGCCATGCTGCTGCTAATTGTCTACTTACCTCTGAACCTATGCAATGGGATACTGCTTATGTGAATCTTTTCTTTGCTCAGCTAGCATGCACTACAGACCGACAGGCTGAGCCAGATAAAGAAATGAGGATAATCACTGTAGAAGGTAAATGGTTAGAATCTCTCTTAGATTCTGGTAGCCTGCTTACTCTTGTAAAAACAGAGTTAGTGAACACCTGAAAACACAAGGGAAAAACAGTTGCATAAACTTTATACACAGGCATACTCCATATTATATTACTACTGAAGTGAACACAGAAACACAGTGTGGTCCCACTGTAGTCAATGTGGGATTAGTTCTTTCTTTGATATATGATGCTATATTGTGTAGAGATTTTTCTACTAGTTTCATAACTACAGGATATCTAGGGGTAGAAAAAACCTGAGGGAGAATGTTACAGTAGTTTTTCTGTCCAGGGGTCCATAAAGATGTTACATAGGATATAGAAGATGGTGTTATGAATATGGTGCTACCTTAAATAACCATAAAATTGTTTGAATAATTAATATAAAAACAAATATCTCCAAATCTTCAACCTTTCAAGGTGATTTCACTTCTAGTGGTTTCAAGGACAAGAAATAAAATTGAAAACATGTTCATTATAAAGTATGATGTTAGAAATATAATAACCATGACAAAAATATATATGTAAAAAGAATTAACAGATTTTTTTTATTCTAAATTATATGAAATATTACATACCATGACTGTAGCGTGCACCATTGTAAAGTTATATACATTAATATGAAAGAAACTTAGTTAAAATCTAAAATGAAAATGGCATGTAATGAAAATCGACTCATTGTGTTCCATGAAAGGCTCCTAGGTCTATACCTATATTTAATCTTTGCACAGACAAAGTATTCAGTTGATAAATTAATACATTTCCCTTTGTGAAAATTTACTTAATCTATTTTCCATTTATAGGACTTAAAAAGAACATTTTAAGGACGATGACAATTAGTCTGGCCCTGTCAGTATTACGCTTCTCAGAGATATGGCAGGAAACATTTTTGGGGCTGATTTACAGTTCAGATAAAAGCAAAATAAGGAGTAACTTGTACTTGGCCATGCAATGTTGCAATACAAGGAGTGCAAATATATATATATTTTTTGCATGTACGAAAGACCACAAATAGTGAGCAGCTTTATTTTCTATAATTTCACACCTCACAACTGTCCTGCTTTTCTGGGACTCTCCTGCCATCCCACGCACAGACTGCAGTGTCTCACAGCAGGGGCGTAAGTTTATAGGTAGCAGACAGTCTCATAGTTACTCTGTATAGTGCATTGAGAGCCTGGGGGCAGCCCAGCATTCTTCAGGAGTGCTGGGCTCTCCCCCTGGAGTGATGAAAACAGTGGGGTGCTGCAAGACCATACCCCTTTTAGGGCATGCGCAGAGTCCTGATTTGTAATATAAGAATGTTGGGAGGTATGCAATTTAGAGTGCAGTTGGACACAGACTCCGGTTCTGCTCTGCATCCAGATGCTCATCTAATTCCCAGTACTGTGTTCTGTGAGCAGGGAATGCTGGGAGCTGTTCAGAGTTCTCTTTTTGTTGCCTGGTCTGCTTTTTTGGTGCCTCTGTTTAATTGTAGTGCGTGCCGACACACCTGTATTGACCCAAGCATGCACCCTAATATTTTGCAAGAATTCTACACAACCAGATCTGCTAGTTGTAGCATACTTGCACTACCTGATCTACCTAAAAACACACAGAAGAGTAGGTGTTGCATTATATATAATCAGGTGTTCTAGCCTTTCTCTACTTAAACTAGATGGAGAACTACCCTGTGTATGCGTATCAGTACTTGGAAGAATACAATCATCTGCCGTCAAGTATAATGTTACCAAGTGTGAAACCATACAGGCTAATTCATGTGCAAGTTATGTGAATCAGCTTCAATTGATTAAAGAGGCAGTGGCTGGATAACCTACTTTCAAAATGTGTGTAAGAATTTTCTTGCTAGTACTTTTAAAAAGCAATAAACACCATTCTGCTTACAAGATCCTGCATGATACCCTATTTGCCGTCTATGACCTACAAAAAAAAAAAGAGCTAAATACTAATCTATTCCCCAGATGTCTCTGTGTCTCTGTGGCCTGTGTCATCGCATGCTCTGTCTGCAACCCTTCAATCCTGTCCCAAAGCAATCGGTCAACAGTCACAAGGAAAGATAAGCTGTATACAATACCTAGAGGTAAGCAGTACCAGGTGCCAGTGAAGTAGCCTGGTGGAGGCAGGGGCTTCTCTTCTACAACTAATGCACAATTGGCATTTGCAGTCAGTGACTGGTCAGTAACAGCAAGTTACTGATGACAATGGAGAACCCAAGACAAGCGACAAAACTACAAATAAACTATTGACAGTGTAAATGGTGGTCCCTGTAAAAATAGGTATAATGCATGCAATTTAATTTTGAGTAGCAATATGGACCACTTCAGGTCACATTTGCCAGGCAATTCAAATATGCTACTACTGTGTACCATAGCAATCCCTCATCTTCTCAAAGTATATGGTTGTTTGCATTCCAGTGGCATAGCCAAGGGTAGTGCACTCCCCATGCTGAAATGTTGAAAATGGCACCTATATCAAATTGGTGTTTGTGATTTGCTCCGCCCCATGCCTCCCATGCAGCAATGTCAGTGAGAGGTGGATGCTACTGAGAGTAAGGGGAGATACTGGTAAGAGCAGGGTTGTTGGTGAGAAGAAGTGGAGGCTCTGGCAAGAGGTATGTTGCATGTTGGAGAAGTGGAAAATGAGGCACTGATGAGAGGGAGGAATGCTGGTAGATGAGGACTGGGGGGTGCTGGCACCCACTAATTTCTTAAAATGACCCTGGCTGCTGGTCAGTGCAAGGCTGTCCAGAGGCTGCATAATGGGTTTTTTCTGCTCGGTGCTGGTCTGAAGTGGGCCTTGAGAGCCCATTAGAAGTGGAGGTGTTGCCCATGGCAACCATTCATATTCTAGCCATTATCTTCTAGAATGTGCTAGTTAAATGTTAAGTAGAATCTCATTGGTTGCTATTGGCAACATCTCCACTTCAAAAAAAAAAAACCCTTTAGTAAATATATCCCATAGAGTCTGATAGGGAGAGGGAGAGAGTTCTAGAGGTAGGGAGCAGCACAGGCAAAACCTTGGAGGCTGAAGTTGGAGGAAGTAATCAGTTGGAAGGAGAGAGATTTGTTAGTGGAACGTTTGAATTGGGTTGGGGAAGGGGAGCCAATATAGGTCTTGTTGGACCTAGTACGTTTGGAGAGGAAGATTAGCTGGGCAGCAGCATTGAGGACAGAGGGCCTGATTCAGAGCCGGACGCTGTGACCAGAGCGCTCGCTCTGAATCAGGGCCCTCCTACCTAAACTTGGAGCGGTCTCTTGGACGCTCGCATAGCTGTGGGTTACCACCCACAGCTTATGCGAGCGTCCATGATGATGGTCGCGATGGTCAAGACCATCGCGACCATCGGGCTTGCGACGAGACCCTGCGGTAGGGTCTCAGTGACCGCAAGCCCTGGAGTGATTTTGGCTCTCAGAGCCAAAATCACTCCCACTGACATCACTAGTGATGTCAGTGGGGCCGGACCCAGACGGTAGGTGTTCCCATGGGAATGCCTCCGTCTGGCAGCCACGCCCCCGGCACGCCCACCAAAGGGGGCGTGCTGTCAAACAACATCAACAGCACGCCCCCTTTGGTGCGAGACCTGGAGCGACGGCTTCCCCGTCGCTCCACGGGTCTCGCGCATGCGCACGACGGAGCTCCCTCCGTCGTGCGCATGCGCACTAGGGCACCATCGACCCGCTTACGAGCGCTCAGCGCTCGTGAGCGGGTCTGAATCAGGCCCAGAGTGTAGTGGAGGGAGGTGGGAAGCAGGCAGGCCTGATAAGGGGAGGTTGCAATAGCCCAGTCTGGAGATGACTAGTGAATGGATGAAGGTATTAGTTGCCTCTAGGATTATAAGGGTTTGATATTGGAGATATGTTTGAGATTAAAACATCAGGACTGCGAGAGGTACAGAATGTGTTTTGAAGTAGAGGCAGAAGTCTAGAATCACTCCAAGACCAGGCACTTGCGGGCTAGAGGAGATGGTTGTGCTGTTAATAGATAAAGGAATTGTGGGAGGTTAGGAAGATGATCAGCTCAGTCTTGGACATGTTAAGTTTAAGAAAGCACTGGGACATCCAGGAGGAAATAGCAGAAGCACAGTTGGAATATGAATGAGAAGAGAGGAGGGAAAGGTCAGGGGAAGAGAGGTAGATATGAGTGTCATCAACATAGCTCATTTGGCCTCCAGTATGATCTCTGTGTAGCTCACCTAAAAAGGAGGCATAGAGGGAGAATAGGAAAGGTCAAAGAACAGAACCATGGGGGACACCTACTGGAAGGGGAAGTGGGGGGGGTGAGTGGAGTCATGAGAAGAGACAAAGAAAGAGAGGTCAGTGAGGTAGGACAGTCAGGAGAGGGCAGTAAAGTATGGATTCAATATTAGAAGTGAAGTGGATGGCAAAGTCAAGAGCAGAGAGTGAGGAGGGGGGTTCAGAGGAGGGAGTTAATAGTGTGAAGAAACGATGGGGGTTGGAGGACTAGGAGGAGATAAGAGTCTTGAAATAAGACTATTTAGAGTGGGAGAGGGCAGCACTGTAGGTTGAGAGCATAAATTTAAAATGAAGAAAATAAGCATTGGAGCATAATTTCCTCCACTACTGTTGGGCAGTTCAAAAACACTTTTGCAGGTATCTGGTGCATTTTGAATTCCAAGGTTGAGGCGTTAAACTGTCAGAGTGAGTAGTCACCACTGAAGTGACAGAATCCACAGAAATAAGGGAGACATTTTATAGGGAAACAGCTTGGTCAGGGCAGGAGAGACACAATAGGGGAGAGAAGAGAGTTGAGCAGGGTGGATAAGCATACTGTGAATATAACCTCAAGGTTACATTAGTGATGGTAGCCTTGGGAGGCAGAGGTGGAGAAGTAGAGAGAGATAAGTTAAAAGAGAAGAGATGGTGGTCAGAAAGAGGGAATAGGGAACTGGTGGAATCAGAAATATTGCAACAGTGAGTGAAGACTAGATCAAGCAAGTGCCCACTCACATGGAAAGGTGATGTCCATTGATAGAGACCAAATGATTATGTGATGCTCCTCCTCCTCTCCCCTGGTCACTGCTAGACAGGTTATCTGCAGTTGGAGAACAACTTTAGAAGGCCATGTACTGCTTTTCATGTTCCGTTGACAGCAGCACACATAGTGTAAACAGCACAGAAGTAATATGATCAACAACAGGTACATTACATTGGGGCGAGGGGGGATAATGTGTATAGTTTAGGGAAGTTAATAAGCAATAAGGGAAAATTTAATAGGAGGGTGAAGGGGTTAATGGATTAACTTTTATAGAGTTAAGATAAAGGAATTAATGATTTTATTCGGGTTAATTAAGGTGAAGTGTGATAATGAGGAAATTAATGAATAGTAATTAAAATACTTGATGCAAGGATAAGTGACTAAAGGGGCAAATTATGCTGAATTGGTTGTTACCATGATGCTGAAAGGACAATTTGAGAGGTTAATTTGTGATAAAGGGATGATTTGTATGGCAAACTCAAAACTGAACTATGTAGTGTATGGTTGTCTCAAAAATGCTCTCTGTATTGTACGGCGCCACTGCGATGCTGTGTGTGTATGGCGATCAGAGTTCCAACAGTGTTTATGAATTTATTGTAATTATTGATGTCATTTGAATGCAAATATATTTAAATGCTGATATATGTGTTCTGAAACACCTATTTTTCGAACTTTGCTCCCCCTCATGTTAAGCTGCTATTGCATTCACATAAGTTGGAAAATATCAAAATAAGTAAGCTGTCAGCTTGAAAAAGCCCAGAAAACTGGACAAAACATGTTCCTGTGTGCCTGTGGAATATTTCTGATCACTACCTGGACTTTATGTGACCCACTGACAAACTAAAAGACCGGTAACTATACCTAAATTGGATGCCTGATTTTAGTTAACAGCCCCTGAGTAAACAGTTAATAGATGAGGCTGTAAGCACGTGTCCATTCCGTACCAACTAGGAACTGGACAGATGCTATCTTTTGCTCACTCCGAACCTTGAATAGTGCCGCACTCAGCAGTTGGCATTTGTCACTCCACGAGCAGGCTGGAACAAGAGAGACTGAGTACCGGCCACCCTGTATCCTTACATTGTGCCACACACATACCAGCCTTCAGCCGATAGTCATCGGGCTGAGAACGGCCAGGAAAGAGGGACTTACAAATTCAATCAGTGTGTTGCTATATATAAACAGGACTATTTTTACCTCCTATTGTGACGTTTTTTACAACTGATATGGATTTGATTTATTGAAGCAATGATCAGTCATTTTTAGATCTATATGCCAACCTTTTTCTAATTGAGAACTGACAGTTAATTGATAGTATGTTGATTTGATACAATTGAAACCATATGCAGCATTGACATAGTACATTTATATTTTTTAAGCTGTAATTGTTAATGTATCCATGCGTGAAACATAATATATCCAACAATACTTGAATGCATAATATTTTCCGGTATATGCAACGAGGGGACTATTGAGATACTCTTTTTTTTTGTGTGTTGTAATTCATGTTTTAATAAATACTGTACACTGTGTTAAATATCAATTGCAATCCATATTTTATGTTCACTAGCGCATTCCCACATTTTTTTCCTTGGAAAATTAGTAACATACTGGGGACAAGTACAGCTGTGGTCTTATGCAGAGTAAGGGGGGAAAAAAGGAGCATATTTGCACCTTGACAAACCCATGTTGCACTGCAGCAGGGCAAACAGATTTAGAGTTGGGAACATAGGTATCTTTATAATTGGTGCAAGGTGTGCAGTGCACATGGGCCACATGGTCCAGACGGGCCCACACCGGACCCATAGTTAATAATACTTACCTTTCCGCAGATTCCGGTGTGCTGCTCTGCAGTGCCGGTACAGCAAAAAAAATCACTGGGAAAATGGCGGCGGCCATTTTCCCTGTGACCTGCGCAGAAAAGATGTCCTCGGGAAAAAGGTGCGGGCGCTTAGGGACCCCTCCAGAGAGGAGGGGTTCCAAACAGAGGCTGCACACGGGCTCCCACCTCTCTTAAAATGCCCCTGGTTGGAAAGGTGGATGCTCTAGCTCAATTCACAGTAGAAACAAAGCTACCTAATATTTGTGGGCTATGTGTAAAACCACCAGGCAACGCTATATCATATCAATTAAGAACCGCCAGCTGTGGGCAGCGCAGCATCAAAGAAGCTAGGACTCTCTGTCACGTGACCGGGATCTGGAAGCGATCAGGAACAGATGGTGGGTGCTTTGCTCTGGCCGGAGGGAGAGACCAACCACGGACCCCTAATAGGGGCCAGGCACCTCCACAGCTAGATGCCCCAAGGTGAACCTTAACAAGGTGATCCGCAGGGAGCACCAGAGTGGTAGATGTAGTAACACGAGTTAGGTGTACCATAAGACCGGGCTGAAACCACCGGGCCCCCACAAGAACCAACATCAAAGAAAGAAGAGGTGCACCACAACGCCAAGGAAAGCAGGACGCCGCTCAACTAAGGAAGTGAAGGTACCTCACACGTACAGACTTGAACACACAGGTGTTACACACAGATTTTTATTAAGCATATCTTTACCTACCACCCCCCAATTTTATCTCATATTATCGGATTGAGTGTACACTAAGACTTTTTTATAGGATTACCATCACAACTAACTGTGTAGCCATGTTTACATGAGAACACAAGTTTGCTATTAATGTGTATACCCTGATTCATTATACTCACTTCACCCACAATTTTGGAATTAAAAAAGTGTGTTTATATCATTTCACATCCTGTATTCATTTATTATTTAGTCATCACACAGAAGGGGTAGAGCGCAGTGTTACCTTTCAATTTCATATACTTAAGGTCGTGGCGACCTATTGTCTGCAGCACTCCCCAAACACTTTAGTCTGTTCCAGTGCGCAGGGCCCCCCACCATTCATATGTGTAAAACCAGACTATTTTGCCTGCACGCAAAAAAATAAAAAAAAATAAATGAAATGCATTTACACTAGGGGTGAGCAGGTTCGGATTTCTGAAATCCGAACCCCCCCGATCCGAGTCCGATCCGAGTCAGGCTCGACTTTTCCCGCCTGACTCGGATCTGAAATCGAGGCAAAACGTCATCATCCCGCCTTCCGAGTCTCGCGGGTTTTGGATCCTATATAAGGTACCCGCGTCGGCGCCATTTTCTCACTCGGCTGTGGACAGTGAAGAGGGAGGGTGGGAGTTAGGGCTGTGTAGTGTAGTGTAGTGCTGCTGTTGTCCACTACTTCAAAGTCCATAGGGGCTGGCTGTGTTGTGCTGTTGTTAATAGGGGCTGTGTCCACTACTTCAAAGTCCATAGGGGCTGGCTGGACTGTGTTGTGCAGTCAGTTCTCCATAGGGGCTGTGTCCACTCCAAAGTCCTGTGCAGTGTCCCAGTCCTAAAGGGGTGCTGTAGTGTTGTCCAGGGGGTGCACTGTCCATCAGGGGTGCTCCCCCCAAGTGCTAAAAAAATAATATATTTTCTGTGTTTGTGAATTGTGTGCGCAGTAGCCGCACGTGCATCAACAAAGTAGTGCCAAGCGTGCGCCTGTGTCATAAGTAAAGGGCCGGCTGGCTTGACCGTTAAAGGGTGCTGTAACCCCCGAAAGTACACTCCAGTCCAAACCAAAAAAAAAAATATTTTCTGTGTTTGTGAATTGTGTGCGCAGTAGCCGCACGTGCATCAACAAAGTAGTGCCAAGCGTGCGCCTGTGTCATAAGTAAAGGGCCGGCTGGCTTGACCGTTAAAGGGTGCTGTAACCCCCGAAAGTACACTCCAGTCCAAACCAAAAAAAAAATTATTTTCTGTGTTTGTGAATTGTGTGCGCAGTAGCCGCACGTGCATCAACAAAGTAGTGCCAAGCGTGCGCCTGTGTCATAAGTAAAGGGCCGGCTGGCTTGACCGTTAAGGGTGCTGTAACCCCCGAAAGTACACTCCAGTCAAAACCAAAAAAAAAATTATTTTCTGTGTTTGTGAATTGTGTGCGCAGTAGCCGCACGTGCATCAACAAAGTAGTGCCAAGCGTGCGCCTGTGTCATAAGTAAAGGGCCGGCTGGCTTGACCGTTAAAGGGTGCTGTAACCCCCAAAGTACACTCCAGTCCAAACCAAAAAAAAAATTATTTTCTGTGTTTGTGAATTGTGTGCGCAGTAGCCGCACGTGCATCAACAAAGTAGTGCCAAGCGTGCGCCTGTGTCATAAGTAAAGGGCCGGCTGGCTTGACCGTTAAAGGGTGCTGTAACCCCCAAAGTACACTCCAGTCCAAACCAAAAAAAAAATTATTTTCTGTGTTTAGCCGCACGTATATATCAAATTGATATAACATAAATGGAGGACCAAACTTTCTCCGATAAAAATAAAATAGAGAAAGATCAAGAACCACTTCCTCCTAGTGCTGAAGCTGCTGCCACTAGTCATGACATAGACAATAACATGCCATCAACGTCGTCTGCCAAGGCCGATGCCCAATGTCATAGTAGAGGGCACATACAATCCCAAATGGCAAAGTTCAGGAAAATGACCTTGAAAAAGACATTTAAATCAGCTGAAGAGAAACGTAAACTTGCCAATATGCCATTTACGACACGGAGTGGCAAGGAACGGCTAAGGTCAATCCCTAGTATGTTCATGACTAGTGGTTCAGCTTCACATGACGATGGAAGCCCTCCTCCCACTAAAAAAATCAAAAGAGTTAAGCTGGCAAAAGCACAGCGAAGAACTGTGCTTTCTAAGAAGATATCACAAATCCCCAAGGAGAGTCCAAGTGTGGTGGTGGTTGCGATGCCTGACCTTCCCAGCACTGGACAGGAAGAGGTGGCTCTTTCCACCATTTGCACGCCCCCTGCAAGTGCTGAAAGGAGCACCCACAGTCCACTTGCTGATATGCAAATTGAAGATGTCACTGTTGAAGTACAACAGGATGAGGATACTGGTGTAGCTGGCGCTGAGGAGGAAGTTGGCGAGGAGGATTCTGATGGTGATGTGGTTTGTTTAAATCAGGCTCCGGGGGAGACAGTTGTTGTCCGTGGGATGAAAAAGCCCATCACGGTCATGCCTGGGCAGAAGACCAAACATTCCACCTCTTTGGTCTGGCAATATTTCTATCCAAATCCGGACAACAACTGTCTTGCCATATGTACCATATGTAAAGGTGAAATAAGTAGGGGTAGGGACGTCAACCACCTATGAACATCCTCCCTTGTACGGCACCTGCAGCGCGTTCATAAAAAGTTACTGTCAAGTTCAGAAACTTTGGCTAAGACCGTAAGCAGTCCAGGGACACCTAAATCCCGTTGTCCTGTTGTATCCAAGCGCCTGCAAACCACACCGTCAACCCCCTCCTCGTCAATTTCCTCCTTAGTCAGGATCGGAAGTAGTCCTGCAGGCCATGTCACTGGCATGACTGACTCTCCTATCCGGGATTCCTCCGGAGGATCCTGCATTGCTACGCCTACTGCTGCCGCTGCTGCTGTTGCTGCTGCTGGGAGTCGTTCATCATCCCAGAGAGGAAGTAGGAACACCACTACTATTACTAAACAATTGACCCTCCAACAGTCCTTAGCGAGGAGGATGAAGTACGACAGCAGTCATCCTGAAGCAAAATGTATAACTGAGGCCTTGGCTGCTATGTTGGTGTTAGACGTGCGTCCGGTATCCGCCATTAGTGCAGTGGGATTTAGACAATTGATGGAGGTAGTGTGTCCCCGGTTCCAAATCCTGTCTAGATTCCACTTCACTAGGCAGGCGATACAGAGACTGTACAGAAACGTCAGAAAAAGTGTCCTCAGTGTCCTGAAAAATGCTGTTGTACACAATGTCCACTTAACCACGGACATGTGGACAAGTGGAACAGGACAGCCCACTGGGTAGATGTATCACCTTACGCAGCAACAGCAGCAGCGTCACCAGTAGCAGCATCTCAGAAACGCCAGCTCGTTACAAGGCAGGCTACGCTGTGTATCACCGGTTTCAGTAAGAGGCACACCGCCGACAACCTCTTAGAGAAACTGAGGGAAATCATCGCCCAGTGGCTTACCCCACTTAGACTCTCCTGGGGATTTGTGATATCTGACAACGCCACCAATATTGTGCGGGCATTACATCTGGGCAAATTCCAGCACGTCCCATGTTTTGCTCACACAATAAACTTGGTGGTGCAGAATTTTCTGAAAAGCGACAGGGGCGTGCAGGAGACGCTTTGGGTGGCCCGAAAAATTTCTGGCCACTTTCGCCATTCAGCGACTGCGTGCCGAAGACTGGAGCGCCAGCAAACACTCTTGAACCTGCCCCGCCATCACCTGAAGCAAGAGTTTGTGACGTGGTGGAACTCAACCCTCTATATGCTTCAGAGGATGGAGGAGCAGGAAAAGGCCATACAAGCCTATACATCCACCTATGACATAGGCAAAGGAGGGGGTATGCACCTGACTCAAGCGCAGTGGAGAATGATTTCCGTGTTGTGCAAGGTTCTCCAGCCCTTCGAACTTGCCACACGTGAAGTCAGTTCAGACACTGCCAGCTTGAGTCAGGTCATTCCCCTCATCAGGCTTTTGCAGAAGCAGCTGGAGAAAGTGAAGGAGGAGCTAAGACGGAGCGATTCCGCTCGGCATGTGGGACTTGTGGATGAAGCCCTTCATTCGCTTTGCCAGGATTCCAGGGTGGTCAATCTGTTGAAATCAGACCACTACATTTTGGCCACCGTGCTCGATCCTAGGTTTAAAGCCTATGTGGTGTCTCTCTTTCCGGCCGACACAAGCCTGCAGAGGTGCAAAGACCTGCTGGTGAACACACTGTCAGCTGAAGCGGAACGTGACACGTCAACGGCTCCTTCTTCATTTTCTCCCGCAACTGGGGCTGCCAGGAAAAAACTTAGGTATCCTAAGCAACCCGCTGGCGGTGATGCAGGGCAGGCAGGACCAAGTTTGGACATCTGGTCCGGACTGAAGGACCTGGCAACAATTTCTGACATGTCTACTGTCACTGCATATGATACTGTCACCATTGACAGAATGGTGGAGGATTACATCGGTGACAGCATCCAAGTAGGCATGTCAGACAGTCCATACCTGTACTGGCAGGAAAGAGAGGCAATTTGGAGGCCCCTGTACAAACTGGCTCTATTTTACCTGAGTTGCCCCCCCTCCAGTGTGTACTCCGAAAGAGTGTTTAGTGCAGCCGGGAACCTTGCCAGCGAAAGGCGTAGGAGGTTGCTTCCACAGAATGTGGAGAAGATGATGTTCATCAAAATGAATTATCAGCTCTTCCAGGGAGACCAGCCTCCAGAAGGTACAGAGGGACCTGTGGTGGTGGATTCAAGTGGGGACGAGTTAATACTTTGTGAGGATGAGGATGTACACACTGAAGAGGGTGAGGAATCGGTGGATGAGGAGGATGAGGATGACATCTTGCCTCCGTAGAGCCGGTTTGTGCAGGGACACATTAATTGCCAGCTTGTTTTGTGGGGGCCCAAACGAACCAATCATTTCAGCCACAGTTGTGTGGCAGACCCTGGCGGTGAAATGACTGATTTGTTAAAGTGTGCATGTCCTGTTTATACAACATAAGGGTGCGTGGGAGGGCCCAAGGACAATTCCATCTTGCACCTCTTTTTTTTCTTTGCATTATGTACAGTTTGGGGCCTAGTTTTTCTAACTGCCATCCTATCTGCCCCTGCAGTGTCACTCCTAGATGGGTCACGTGTTTGTGCCGCCCACTCGTGTCGCTTAGCATAGTCATCCAGCTACCTCGGTGCAACCTTTTGGACATAAAAACACTATTGTGAGGTGTGAGGTGTTCAGAATAGACTGGAAATGAGTGGAAATTAAGGTTATTGAGGTTAATAATAGCATAGGAGCAGAAAAACCAACACATTCTGTGATTTTAGCTGTTTTTATGCTTTTTTTCAAAAAAATACAGATCCAAAACACAAAACCCAGAACCCAAAACACGGAAGGGTGGTTTTGGCAAAACCAATCCAGATCCAAAACACGAAGAAAGATCCAGATCCAAAACCAAAACACAAAACACGAAAAGTGGCCGGTGCACACCCCTAATTTACACCACTGCATTGCAATATGATTCGTCCAGGTTTGCTTACCTCCCACCTCTGCATAAGGCCAATGTCTTGCTTGACAGAATATTGTATTATAAACACTTTGCTAGGATATATTATACTGTGTATTAGGCTGTATTATATACAGGGCATAAATAACATAATATACACTGGTGGGAGTTATGAATGGGACTAAGGGCTTGATTCAGACCCGGTCGCAAGCGCCGTGCGCTCGCAACTGGGTCGATGGTGGGCCAGTGCACATGCGCATGATGGAGCCGGCTCAGTCGTGCACATGCGCGAGACCCGGATAGCGACGGGCACTCAGTCGCTCCAGGTCTCACACCAAAGGGGGCGAGCTGTCGATGTTGAGTGGGCGGGCCGGGGGTGGCTGCCCAAACGGAGGCGTTCCCATGAGAACGCCTGTTGTTTGGGGGCAGCCCCACAAGTGATGTCAGTGTAGAGCTTCCGGCTCTGTTAGAGCCGAAAGCTCTCTGGGGCTTGCGGCCACGAGACCCTACCATGGTCGCGATGGTCTTGACCATCATCATGGCCGCTCGCTATAGCTGTGGGTGGTCACCCACAGCTATGCGAGTGGCCAGGAGGCCGTTCTAAAAAAAAAAAAAAAAAAACGCCCTGATTCAGAGCGAGCGCTCTGTCAGACCGTCCGGCTCTGAATCAGGGGCCTAAGATTTTGAACAGCATGAATCATCATTTACAAAATTTGCAATGTGGACACAACAGTAACCATCTTTGGGAAGTCACCCTCTATAGCATAGGGAGCAACATAAAACTGCCATAGCACTGGCAATCAATACAGTATCAGCAGCGATGATACTAGCACTGTAGGAAACACAGCCTATACATTTATTTTTGTTTGTAAAATCATGATATGAATATCTAAGCAAGCTATTGCTCTAGGAGACAAATGTATTTATTGTCTAATGAGCTCAAATTTCCCCTGCCTATACTCCTGTTAACTGTTATTTATTTATTTGATTAGATCTATTAGAATACTGACTTGGGTACTAATTAAGTCACCTGTGCTCAAGCATGGATATCCTTAAAATGTGGACTGTAAGGGCAGAGTTTGGGAACCTCTGTGCTAAACAATTCAGTATCAGTACCAATATAAGATCATTTAGAAAACTGTTTTGGCCAAAAGTAGGTTTGCAGGATCTCTTCATTTTCACAAAGGATCCTCATATTGATTCCTTCTTTTAGCATTATTGCCGGAAACAATAGGACTCCTGGGAAGTTTGAGCTACAGCTATTAAAGATCATTAGATGCCATATAAAAAAATGACATCTAATGATCTGAAGAATCAGAATCTTTAAAAAAAAAAAAAAAGGAAATATAATAAATCTTAAAAGGGCCGGGAACTCTGCTTTGAAGGATTTAAAAAGTAATATGCAGATCATTTGGAGAGGCAGACAAGGGGGGAGTAGTGGTCATCATGTACAAAGAGGAATATTTTAATGAAGGTTTCCAGTTACTCAGTGATTTCTTTTATGAGAAACTGCAATATGATCCAACCACTGCATATAATGAGAGAAAACAATACTGCAGCAAGCTGCCAGTTGTGCTATTACTGAATTTAAATATATATTTAATGACACTCCCAGGATCCCAAACCTACATCATCCTCCAAAAATATAAAAAACCTGATAAAACCTCCCAGGAGACATTGGTTCCAGGATTAAGTAGCTTTCTGCAGACTGTATAGACTGAATGATCGTGGACAGAGCTGAAACCCCCCCCTACATTTAACATTTGCGGTTTACTTGCTTTGGTGACCCCTTGCAGAGTTTAATATATTGGCCGGACCACCAGGAACCTTAAATGCAGACTATATGAACTCTATCAAGTGTAGTGAAGGGGATGTAAATGGCATCCCAGCATGCAGGATGCCGACAGTCTAAATACTGGCGCCGAAATCTCGTCGGTGTCAGGCACAGGCATCATAAGGGGGGTGCGGGCCGCACCAGGTGACACCATCCGAGGGGGTGACCCCAAAATAGCAGAGCTGCTCTAGTATTTTGGTGTCACCCTGTCAGATGGTGCCCCGACAAGCCAGAAACCAGAGAGAGGCAGGGGAGAGACTGTGGTCTTCCCCAGCAGCTGCTGGAGTAAGCACACTGTATGCCAAGAACAGGGGGCGGGAACGCCCCCAAGATCGGCACATATAAAGGCCATGGCTTCGCGGAGCAGTGGCGTGGCAGTTAGGGGAGGGTTAGAGTCCGGGGTTAGGCACTAGCCGAAGGGTTAGGCACTGGGGAGAGGGGGTTAGGTTAGGTTTAGGCACTGGGGAGGGAGTGTTAGGTTTAGGCACTGGGGAGGGAGGGTTGGTGCTAGCATACTTGACTATGGGTGTCGGTATTCTGACCAGCGGCATCCAGACTGCCGGCAATCAATACCCAAACCGTAGTGAAGAGTATGCAGCATCAGCTGCTCTGGTCCCTCATAAATGAGTTGTTAGAAGTGGAGATGGTGCCCATAGCAACCAAACAGATTCTACATTTAACTAGCAGCTTCTAGAAGATAATAGCTAGAATCTGACTGGATGCTATGGGAAACAACGCCACTTCTAAAACTCTTACTTTAATAAATATACCCCTAACAGTCCAGGTTTTAATGTTAACCGCTTGTGCTCAGCCATGAAAAAAAACCTGAACATTTTGGGGTGCCTTGAGGATAGAGTTTGGAAACCTCAGACTTGATTTATTACCTGCTACTCTGTTTCAGTTAACGTTCTTCTATATTTACATTAGGGGTGAGCGGGTTCGGATTTCTGAAATCCGAACCCCCCCGAGCCCCCCCGATCCGAGTCCGATCCGAGTCAGGCTCGACTTTTCCCGCCTGACTCGGATCTGAAATCGAGGCAAAACGTCATCATCCCGCCTTCCGAGTCTCGCGGGTTTTGGATCCTATATAAGGTACCCGCGTCGGCGCCATTTTCTCACTCGGCTGTGGACAGTGAAGAGGGAGGGTGGGAGTTAGGGCTGTGTAGTGTAGTGTAGTGTAGTGTAGTGCTGCTGTTGTCCACTACTTCAATGTCCATAGGGGCTGGCTGTGTTGTGCTGTGCTGCTGTTGTTAATAGGGGCTGTGTCCACTACTTCAAAGTCCATAGGGGCTGGCTGGACTGTGTTGTGCAGTCAGTTCTCCATAGGGGCTGTGTCCACTCCAAAGTCCTGTGCAGTGTCCCAGTCCTAAAGGAGTGCTGTAGTGTTGTCCAGGGGGTGCTCTGTCCATCAGGGGTGCTCCCCCCAAGTGCTAAAAAAATAATATATTTTCTGTGTTTGTGAATTGTGTGCGCAGTAGCCGCACGTGCATCAACAAAGTAGTGCAAAGCGTGCGCCTGTGTCACAAGTAAAGGGCCGGCTGGCTTGACCGTTAAAGGGTGCTGTAACCCCCGAAAGTACACTCCAGTCCAAACCAAAAAAAAATTATTTTCTGTGTTTGTGAATTGTGTGCGCAGTAGCCGCACGTGCATCAACAAAGTAGTGCCAAGCGTGCGCCTGTGTCATAAGTAAAGGGCCGGCTGGCTTGACCGTTAAGGGTGCTGTAACCCCCGAAAGTACACTCCAGTCCAAACCAAAAAAAAAATTATTTTCTGTGTTTGTGAATTGTGTGCGCAGTAGCCGCACGTGCATCAACAAAGTAGTGCCAAGCGTGCACCTGTGTCATAAGTAAAGGGCCGGCTGGCTTGACCGTTAAGGGTGCTGTAACCCCCGAAAGTACACTCCAGTCCAAACCAAAAAAAAAATTATTTTCTGTGTTTGTGAATTGTGTGCGCAGTAGCCGCACGTGCATCAACAAAGTAGTGCCAAGCGTGCGCCTGTGTCATAAGTAAAGGGCCGGCTGGCTTGACCGTTAAAGGGTGCTGTAACCCCCAAAGTACACTCCAGTCCAAACCAAAAAAAAAATTATTTTCTGTGTTTGTGAATTGTGTGCGCAGTAGCCGCACGTGCATCAACAAAGTAGTGCCAAGCGTGCGCCTGTGTCATAAGTAAAGGGCCGGCTGGCTTGACCGTTAAAGGGTGCTGTAACCCCCGAAAGTACACTCCAGTCCAAACCAAAAAAAAATTATTTTCTGTGTTTGTGAATTGTGTGCGCAGTAGCCGCACGTGCATCAACAAAGTAGTGCCAAGCGTGCGCCTGTGTCATAAGTAAAGGGCCGGCTGGCTTGACCGTTAAGGGTGCTGTAACCCCCGAAAGTACACTCCAGTCCAAACCAAAAAAAAAATTATTTTCTGTGTTTGTGAATTGTGTGCGCAGTAGCCGCACGTGCATCAACAAAGTAGTGCCAAGCGTGCGCCTGTGTCATAAGTAAAGGGCCGGCTGGCTTGACCGTTAAGGGTGCTGTAACCCCCGAGAGTACACTCCAGTCCAAACCAAAAAAAAAATTATTTTCTGTGTTTGTGAATTGTGTGCGCAGTAGCCGCACGTGCATCAACAAAGTAGTGCCAAGCGTGCGCCTGTGTCATAAGTAAAGGGCCGGCTGGCTTGACCGTTAAGGGTGCTGTAACCCCCGAAAGTACACTCCAGTCCAAACCAAAAAAAAAATTATTTTCTGTGTTTGTGAATTGTGTGCGCAGTAGCCGCACGTGCATCAACAAAGTAGTGCCAAGCGTGCGCCTGTGTCATAAGTAAAGGGCCGGCTGGCTTGACCGTTAAGGGTGCTGTAACCCCCGAGAGTACACTCCAGTCCAAACCAAAAAAAAAATTATTTTCTGTGTTTGTGAATTGTGTGCGCAGTAGCCGCACGTGCATCAACAAAGTAGTGCCAAGCGTGCGCCTGTGTCATAAGTAAAGGGCCGGCTGGCTTGACCGTTAAGGGTGCTGTAACCCCCGAGAGTACAGTCCAGTCCAAACCAAAAAAAAAATTATTTTCTGTGTTTGTGAATTGTGTGCGCAGTAGCCGCACGTGCATCAACAAAGTAGTGCCAAGAGTGCGCCTGTGTCATAAGGGCCGGCTGGCTTGACCGTTAAAGGGTGCTGTAACCCCCAAAGTACACTCCAGTCCAAACCAAAAAAATATATATTTTCTGTGTTTAGCCGCACGTATATATCAAATCGATATAACATAAATGGAGGACCAAACTTTCTCCGATAAAAATAAAATAGAGAAAGATCAAGAACCACTTCCTCCTAGTGCTGAAGCTGCTGCCACTAGTCATGACATAGACGATAACATGCCATCAACGTCGTCTGCCAAGGCCGATGCCCAATGTCATAGTAGAGGGCACATACAATCCCAAATGGCAAAGTTCAGGAAAATGACCTTGAAAAAGACATTTAAATCAGCTGAAGAGAAACGTAAACTTGCCAATATGCCATTTACGACACGGAGTGGCAAGGAACGGCTAAGGTCGATCCCTAGTATGTTCATGACTAGTGGTTCAGCTTCACATGACGATGGAAGCCCTCCTCCCACTAAAAAAATCAAAAGAGTTAAGCTGGCAAAAGCACAGCGAAGAACTGTGCTTTCTAAGAAGATATCACAAATCCCCAAGGAGAGTCCAAGTGTGGTGGTGGTTGCGATGCCTGACCTTCCCAGCACTGGACGGGAAGAGGTGGCTCTTTCCACCATTTGCACGCCCCCTGCAAGTGCTGAAAGGAGCACCCACAGTCCACTTGCTGATATGCAAATTGAAGATGTCACTGTTGAAGTACAACAGGATGAGGATACTGGTGTAGCTGGCGCTGAGGAGGATGTTGGCGAGGAGGATTCTGATGGTGATGTGGTTTGTTTAAATCAGGCTCCGGGGGAGACAGTTGTTGTCCGTGGGATGAAAAAGCCCATCACGGTCATGCCTGGGCAGAAGACCAAACATTCCACCTCTTTGGTCTGGCAGTATTTCTATCCAAATCCGGACAACAACTGTCTTGCCATATGTACCATATGTAAAGGTGAAATAAGTAGGGGTAGGGACGTCAACCACCTAGGAACATCCTCCCTTATACGGCACCTGCAGCGCGTTCATAAAAAGTTACTGTCAAGTTCAGAAACTTTGGCTAAGACCGTAAGCAGTCCAGGGACACCTAAATCCCGTTGTCCTGTTGTATCCAAGCGCCTGCAAACCACACCGTCAACTCCCTCCTCGTCAATTTCCTCCTTAGTCAGGATCGGAAGTAGTCCTGCAGGCCATGTCACTGGCATGACTGACTCTCCTATCCGGGATTCCTCCGGAGGATCCTGCATTGCTACGCCTACTGCTGCCGCTGCTGCTGTTGCTGCTGCTGGGAGTCGTTCATCATCCCAGAGAGGAAGTAGGAACACCACTACTTTTACTAAATAATTGACCCTCCAACAGTCCTTAGCGAGGAGGATGAAGTACGACAGCAGTCATCCTGAAGCAAAACGTATAACTGAGGCCTTGACTGCTATGTTGGTGTTAGACGTGCGTCCGGTATCCGCCATTAGTGCAGTGGGATTTAGACAATTGATGGAGGTAGTGTGTCCCCGGTTCCAAATCCCGTCTAGATTCCACTTCACTAGGCAGGCGATACCGAGACTGTACAGAAACGTCAGAAAAAGTGTCCTCAGTGTCCTGAAAAATGCCGTTGTACACAATGTCCACTTAACCACGGACATGTGGACAAGTGGAACAGGGCAGACTAAGGACTATATGACTGTGACAGCCCACTGGGTAGATGTATCACCTTACGCAGCAACAGCAGCAGCGTCACCAGTAGCAGCATCTCAGAAACGCCAGCTCGTTACAAGGCAGGCTACGCTGTGTATCACCGGTTTCAGTAAGAGGCACACCGCCGACAACCTCTTAGAGAAACTGAGGGAAATCATCGCCCAGTGGCTTACCCCACTTAGACTCTCCT
Organism: Taudactylus pleione; assembly: GCA_031769625.1. NCBI lineage: Eukaryota > Metazoa > Chordata > Amphibia > Anura > Myobatrachidae > Taudactylus > Taudactylus pleione. Next base: position 2,370,016 of record JAUIMM010000264.1, on the reverse strand, counting down.
GGGGATTTGTGATATCTGACAACGCCACCAATATTGTGCGGGCATTACATCTGGGCAAATTCCAGCACGTCCCATGTTTTGCTCACACAATAAACTTGGTGGTGCAGAATTTTCTGAAAAGCGACAGGGGCGTGCAGGAGACGCTTTGGGTGGCCCGAAAAATTTCTGGCCACTTTCGCCATTCAGCGACTGCGTGCCGAAGACTGGAGCGCCAGCAAACACTCTTGAACCTGCCCCGCCATCACCTGAAGCAAGAGGTTGTGACGCGGTGGAACTCAACCCTCTATATGCTTCAGAGGATGGAGGAGCAGCAAAAGGCCATACAAGCCTATACATCCACCTATGACATAGGCAAAGGAGGGGGTATGCACCTGACTCAAGTGCAGTGGAGAATGATTTCCGTGTTGTGCAAGGTTCTCCAGCCCTTCGAACTTGCCACACGTGAAGTCAGTTCAGACACAGCCAGCTTGAGTCAGGTCATTCCCCTCATCAGGCTTTTGCAGAAGCAGCTGGAGAAAGTGAAGGAGGAGCTAAGACGGAGCGATTCCGCTCGGCATGTGGGACTTGTGGATGAAGCCCTTCATTCGCTTTGCCAGGATTCCAGGGTGGTCAATCTGTTGAAATCAGACCACTACATTTTGGCCACCGTGCTTGATCCTAGGTTTAAAGCCTATGTGGTGTCTCTCTTTCCGGCCGACACAAGCCTGCAGAGGTGCAAAGACCTGCTGGTGAACACACTGTCAGCTGAAGCGGAACGTGACACGTCAACGGCTCCTTCTTCATTTTCTCCCGCAACTGGGGCTGCCAGGAAAAAACTTAGGTATCCTAAGCAACCCGCTGGCGGTGATGCAGGGCAGGCAGGACCAAGTTTGGACATCTGGTCCGGACTGAAGGACCTGGCAACAATTTCTGACATGTCTACTGTCACTGCATATGATACTGTCACCATTGACAGAATGGTGGAGGATTACATCGGTGACAGCATCCAAGTAGGCATGTCAGACAGTCCATACCTGTACTGGCAGGAAAAAGAGGCAATTTGGAGGCCCCTGTACAAGCTGGCTCTATTTTACCTGAGTTGCCCCCCCTCCAGTGTGTACTCCGAAAGAGTGTTTAGTGCAGCCGGGAACCTTGTCAGCGAAAGGCGTAGGAGGTTGCTTCCACAGAATGTGGAGAAGATGATGTTCATCAAAATGAATTATCAGCTCTTCCAGGGAGACCAGCCTCCAGAAGGTACAGAGGGACCTGTGGTGGTGGATTCAAGTGGGGACGAGTTAATACTTTGTGAGGATGAGGATGTACACACTGAAGAGGGTGAGGAATCGGTGGATGAGGAGGATGAGGATGACATCTTGCCTCCGTAGAGCCAGTTTGTGCAGGGACACATTAATTGCCAGCTTGTTTTGTGGGGGCCCAAACGAACCAATCATTTCAGCCACAGTTGTGTGGCAGACCCTGGCGCTGAAATGATTGATTTGTTAAAGTGTGCATGTCCTGTTTATACAACATAAGGGTGGGTGGGAGGGCCCAAGGACAATTCCATCTTGCACTTCTTTTTTTTCTTTGCATTATGTACAGTTTGGGGCCTAGTTTTTCTAACTGCCATCCTGTCTGCCACTGCAGTGTCACTCCTAGATGGGTCACGTGTTTGTGCCGCCCACTCGTGTCGCTTAGCATAGTCATCCAGCTACCTCGGTGCAACCTTTTGGACATGAAAACACTATTGTGAGGTGTTCAGAATAGACTGGAAATGAGTGGAAATTAAGGTTATTGAGGTTAATAATAGCATAGGAGCAGAGAAACCAACAAATTCTGTGATTTTAGCTGTTTTTATGCTTTTTAAAAAAAAAATACAGATCCAAAACACAAAACCCAGAACCCAAAACACGGAAGGGTGGTTTTGGCAAAACCAATCCAGATCCAAAACACGAAGAAAGATCCAGATCCAAAACCAAAACACAAAACACGAAAAGTGGCCGGTGCACACCCCTAATTTACATATAGTTTGAAAACTGTCTGTGTGACACCCGTTGCAAACCTGAATGGAAGTGCAGCAGACATTTTTTAGGTATGAGAATAACTTTATCTGGCTATATCTAATCAGCAATAAACCATTTTTACATATTGAGACAAAGTGGTTATTAAATGTTAGGGTAGGCTTCTAGTATATATTACTGGCATTGATGGCAGCATGCCTACTGATAAACCATGGGGTGTGCGATTAGCTTAGGGTTAGTAAATGTGGCCCTGTAGTACATGTGATATGCCAATTAGTGGGACCTAAGTAATTTGGCTGAAACTCATAAGCTGAGTACACACGTAAAGATTTTCTGTCCAACCATCCAACTAGTTGGTTGGTTTAAATGAAAATCTGGTAAGGTATGAAAACAATGACAATCAACAATTTGCTCCCAAATGCCGGAAAATGGACAAAAACTGTTGTTTGAACAAATTGTTTAGATCAAACATTTAACAAACTTGTCTGAATGTCCATTTTCATCTGTTTTCTGGCATTTAGGAGCATATTGCTGATCATCAGTTACTCCCATACATTACCAGATTTTCATTCCAACCAATCAACTAGTTGGATGGCTGGACAGAAAATCTTTACGTGTGTATGCAGCATTAGCTGCATGATAATCTGGATATTCTGGAACTGTACCCTGCTGTACAGTATATAGGGCACAGGAGCATTCGGAGTTGGAATGTATATGGCATGCAGGACAGCTGCGGATTTAATTAGCTGGGTACTATAAAATAAGATGCTAGTTTGAAGGAACACACAGCACTAATTGTTCAAAGACTGTACCTGTTTGCATAGCCTCACCTATTGGCATTATCATATCCATGTTTAAAAATGTAAGTGGCATTCAAAGCATATGGGCGTAAAGCATTTTTGTGATGCCGTACCATAGGAGCCAAATCTCCTAAGAACAGACCTGCCTATTTATTTCTTCTTTATGCTCATACTGGGCCAACACAAAGTAATAGATGTAAGCACCTATACGAGACACACTTTCTGTCTGTCAGACACCGGGTACCTCTAGGTATCAGCACTGCCACTGTGCATGGCACATGATTCTGGATATATTTGCAAAGGGCAAACATAAAATAAAAATGCAATTGCTTCATGACCATATGAATGTAGAGCAATAACATACTGAACAGTGCTACTTCTCACAACATACAAATTCAGAGACAGGAAAAAAATATATAAAAAAGGCATTTTATATGAAGGTTTCATACAAATGAAGGGCCTAATTCACTACGAAACGCAACTTGCCAATGCAATAGCGATTACGCACACAGTTCAACTGCGATAGTTTGCTAATCCATTGTGATCGCAATGCTGCCCACTATACCTTACACACATCCATAATTTTTAGCAAGACTGAGAAAACTTCGGTACAATGGAGTACCATCGCAGCCTCACGCACACTTGCACAAGCCCTGACCTCACTCAGAAATTGCTAACTTCCACGCACGCTATAAGGCCTCAGGCTGCGTATGACATTGCAGTGGCTAATTTATGCACGCCCCTTCAACAATGTTCAAACGCACTGGCACGCCTGCGTTAGTCCGACACCCTCCTCCCCTGGTTACCACCCACAAATGGCACTTCCTGTCAATCACTCTGCGAAGGGTCTGTATAGTCACTGCCAGGTCATTGTGTCAGCAAACAGTCTTCCAACAAAGTACTAGTGCAGTTGTCTTGAAATATCCCGTTTTGTGTTATTTTGTTGCAGGCTATGAATTTAATGAAAAATGTTGTACTGTCAAAATACTCATGAGCCTCAGGATATTGTATTTTCTTTAATATCGCAAATACTAGAAGTGTGCAGCGACTTTTTTTTAACCAGTTCTTGTTATTTTATACTAAGTTTATAATATACTAAGTGGTATTTGTTGATAGTGGGCAATAATAATTTTCTTTTTTAGAGAGAACGATATGTGCAAGGACTCTTGAACACTAATGTACATTGAGCAGTGTATGGAGGTGCTCCGAATATCAGGCCGTTACTCCTCCCCTAACCCGTGTCAGATGCACTGGATTAACACCTTCCAATAAATTAGCAAGAGAAATCATGTACTGTAATCGGATTAAATATGTATTCTAATATTTACAATATGCAAATTAAAAAAGTCAAAAATAAGGTTCTTCATTTCTTTGCTACGTTAGGAATCACATGGTCACTGATTTGATGCTTGTAAATGGTAACACACCATAAACTGTTTTTTTTAACATAGTATTTGCAATAAACTACTGTTCTATCATCCACCCATTTTGACACAAATACAAGCAGACTGTTAAGAATCAACAAAAAGATTTATTTTTTTTTACATATAAAGGAGAAGGCTGGCTTGCTGCATGAAAGCTGCTCTGCCTTTTAGTTTACCAGAAAGACATATATTCTGTAAATAATTTACTATTTCAAACAAAAAAAATAAAAAATAAAATAAAACATAATGACAGACACAATTAGGATAATTTTATTATGTTGACTCCTGAGTTTAATAGTTCATTTTTAAGCTATTTGCTAAACGTCCAGGAGTCAATGGTCTCAAATGAATTGCCCAGCATATGTATGTGGACTTAACATTGGTATTTTATTGCAATCGATTTGACCTGTTCAAGTAGTATGGCTTATACAACATTTTCAATCATCAGCAATGGAAACAAATATTTGAACTTTTAAACCAGGTTTACAGAAGCAGCTTAACAACATATTTAAATAATTATGTAATAAAAAACAAATGGCTTAAAAAAAGATCTGTGAATTAGCAAGACTGTATCAATTCAAAGATAGTAATCCTTATATTGCAGCCAATAGTTTTTTTTACCATGATATGGTTCACTCAAAGGTCATATCTTACTGTAGCGAGGTCACAAGACTCATCTATTCATTTTCTTTTAATACATACCCCTTCGCTATTAGAAAAAGTATAAATATGTAAGATGTACTTTAATTCCAAAAAGATTTACAGGTTTGTATCTGAATCGTTTATCTAATGTGTCATACAGCTACTCCGCAGAGATTATATAAAACATTTTTAAATTGTTTTGCACTATGATGCTCATATTGTTCTCAAACACCACAGAACCAAAGCGGATGATCCAGCTTTTTATTGTAAGCCTTTGCTTTTATGCATTTTCAGCCAAGATCATAGAAGATTAAAAGTTACCATACCCATGTACACTTTTGCTAAACAATAGTATCAAAATCATTTTGTAAAGGCCCACAAATAATTTGTATTCATTATACATTCAAATAATTTCCCCAATACAAAATAACTGTCAGTAGGTCAGTAGTAAAGGCCACTTTTTTTTAAAGTATTTTTTGGATAAATTAACATTTTGAATTAAAAAAAAAAAGAAAAGCATTTTCCAGAATGCAATGAGGTCAGAAAGTGCTGCTAAACTTCTACAACACAAATGTTCATTATTTAAAAACATAATAGAAAGCATACTACTGTAGAAAAATAATATTACAAAAAAACAAACTTACCAGCATTTAAACACCGTAAAAAAGTATTCCGCAGGCTTATCTTGGAGTAGGAAAATCTTTTTTCTCCTATATGTAGGAGAATAAATATATCTCGATATATATATGCCAGGTTTTCCTAATTAACAATTATTATTTTTTTCCAACCTTACTGTTGATGTATAAAGGAGTAAGCTGGGATTCAGGCCTGTGAGCATAGCCATTTGTGTTTACAAAACAGAATGACTGTTTTTGATTGAAGGTGATAAATGATAACCATTCTTCTTATTTGCTCCAAGATTGTAGTCCTACAGATGTAATTTTGTTATAGGTTTAGACGTGGACAGATAGGTGGAGGGCAGCATGCAAATTCTCTTAGTATACTGCGTGCCACGTCTACATTATTTTGTGCGATTTCCAAAGCCCTTTTAACTTCTTCGAAGGAGAATCCCTCACCCATTAACTTAGCTATTTTTGCGTCTACATTCTCTGCCGAACAATCAGCGCTGTATGGTCTCCTATGATGTACCTCAGGTGCAGTTCTGCGGGGGAGTGGTTTGGGTGGTCTGGCTGGTGCTTGTGGACAATCTATACAAGGAAAAGAAACAAATATTTTAATACAAAATAGTAAGAAAAACATGCATGTTACAAAATGTATGATATTATTTATTTATTGCCAGTTATTTACAGATACATATTATACAGTTATTTACACACATATTCCGCAGCGCTTTACAGAGAATATTTGGCCATTCACATCAGTCCGTGCCCCAGTGGAGCTTACAATCTATATTCCCTACCACATACTCACACACACTAGGGTTAATTTTGTTGGGAGCCAATTAGCCTACCAGTATATTTTTGGAGTGTGGGAGGAAACAGGAGTACCCAGAGGAAATCCACGCAAGCACAGGGAGAATATACAAACTCCACACAGTTAGGGCCGAGGTGGGAATTGAACTCACGACCTCAGTGCTGTGAGGTAGTAATGCTAACCATTACACTGTCTTTGCTGCCCGATATCATTATTCTCAAATATGTATTTTTTTAAACACACATGTATAAACACACCTAAAAATCTATTAACATATTTCAATAAACAGAAGAAAACTATTATTTTACCAGAGTCAAAGGAAAATGCTATGGTTTTGCTTTAAAAGACTGGACATGTATCCTACAGGAATACATTGTGGCCATGGATTCTGCAGGCTAGGTGATCAGTGTCCATACCTGAATGGGGCAGGGAGGACCAGGAGAGACTATTATAATCAGGGTACAAGTAGTAAGACTTTTGTTATTTTTGTTCCTGAATGATGACAGTAAAGCTCCATTATGTTCATTCAAGCTGCACAGCTGTGTGTAGACCCTTTTTGTTGCACCTAGACACTGCACCACTGACCCCTCTACTGAACTAAAATACCCCCGAACGTCACAACATATTACCTCTGAATTATAATCAAATTTACTTTTATCTAACATGGACTGTAATATTCTTATCAACTAATTATTGAAGGTACAAACTGCTTCTCAGTATCTCTTGAAAATAATTATGCTCCCCAATGCCAATGAAACCCATGGAGCAATTTGGCCACAAGAACAATCCGATGAAAGTTACAATCATGTGTACCCCTAGATCTGAGTCAATGTGTGACCCCACATCAATGCACTGGTTTAAACCTTTATCTAATCAAATCACAATTTACCTAATATTTTCCAGCTTAACAAGAAACCAAGACTTACATAAACAGGATTTTTTAAATCTCTAAACTTATAGATTTTTCTATATATTCACACAACTTAATTCTGAAATGGTGATGTCTTCTCACATATATACTGTACATACACTCAACGGTAAAAGTATGCGGACATCTGAACATCACACCAATATGTACTTTATGAACAATCCATTCCAAAACCATTGACATCAATATTGAGTTGGTACCCCCAATGCTTCTATAACAGACTCCATTCTTCTGGAAGATGGTTGCTGTAATTCGCTTCCAGACATTCCATGGGGTTGATATCAAGGTTTTGTGCAGGCCAGTCTAGTTCTTGCACATCAAATTATTTTTGATGGACCTTGCTTTGTGCATAGGGACAATATAATGCCAAAACAAGAAAGGACCCTCACTAATTGGTTGTCATAAAATTGAAAGCACACAATTCGCTAGAATATACAGTAATTGTATGCTGTTGTAATAAGATTTCTTTTCAAGGGAAGGAATGGGCCCAGATCAAATCATGTGTGCTTTACACCATTCCAGCTGATGTTATAACAAACCTTGGATAATTATTTTTCTTTGAGGTCCATAGGGTCCACAGGATCTACCTTGGGTATGTAGTTGGATCGCATCCAATGCACCAAACAGCAAAGCTTTGGAGTTCCCACCATGCACTGGTCCTCCTCCCTCTATACCCCGCCCCCAGCCAAAGGCATTCAGTTTGTAACCAAGCCTAACGCCAAGAGACGGAGAGTGGAGAAGGAAGAAACACTCAATATACAAAGAGGGAATCTGTGAAAAAAAAGGCTGAAGAACAGATCCCAACTGAGGCCAGGTGCGTCAGGGTGGGTGTCCTGTGGACCCTATGGACCTCAAAAGAAAAATTATCATCCAAGGTATGTTATACCATAATTCTGTATTTCTTCTTCGGGTTGCACAGGGTCCACAGGATCTACCTTGGAGACGTCCTAAAGCAGTTCCCTTATAGGTGAGGACGCTCCTGCGTAGACAGGAAAATCCGCTGCCCAAAGGAAGCATCCTGGGAGGCAAACTTATCAAAAGCATAGAATTTGATAAACGTATTAATGGAAGACCAAGTGGCTGCTTTGCAAAGCTGTTCAGCCGAGGCGCCATGTCTTACCGCCTACGATGGTCCAACAGACCGAGTGGAATGTGCTGTCACCTTGTCAGGAACAGGGAGACCAGCCTGTGTATAGACGTGAGAAATAGTCATACGAAGCCAGCGAGCCATCATCTGTTCGTTTGCTGGCCAACCTCTTTTGTGAAATCCATATTGCACAAAGAGAGAATCTGATTTCCTGATTGAACTGGTCCAAACCACGTAAATACGAAGCGTTCAAACTACATCAAAGGAAGCTTCACCAGTAGACAGTTCTGAAGACTTGAAGGCCGGGACTACAAATTCCTCATTTATATGGAAACGGGAAACCTTTGGGAGGTAGCCCGCCTTGGCACGGAGGACCGCTCTATTTAGATGAAAGATCAAATATGGAGAACGACATGACAATGCTGCCAAGTCAGAAACGCTGCGAGCTGAAGAGATTGTGAGAAGAAAAAGGGTCTTCGCAGTCAGCCATATCAAGTCCACCTTATCCAAGGGTTCAAAGGGATGCGACTGTATTGCCCTGAAAACCAGAGACAAATCCCACAGTGCCACTGGTGGGAGAAATGGAGGTTGCAGCTGCAAAACCCCCTGTAAGAATGATCTAATATCCGGCAGAGGAGCAATCTTGCGCTGGAACCAAACTGTCAAAGCCGAAACTTGGACTCTCAAGGTAGCCAGGCAAAGACCTAAGTCCAATCCAGCCTGAAGAAAACCCAGTATTCTCGATACCCTGAAAACTTTAGGGTCATATTTTCTGTGGGAACACCAAAGAAAAAACGACCGCCAAATTCTGTGATAGATGCGAGCAGAAGCAGGCTTCCTTGCTCTCAGCATCGTCTGAACACAGAAGCAGCGAAACTCCTGGCGTTTAAGATGGACACCTCAAGAGCCATGCCAACAAAGCCAGCTGAGGTAAATCCTGGTAAAGACAGGGACCCTGCATTAGCAAATCCTGTCTTAGAGGCAGTGGAAGTGGACTGTCTACAGATAGACATGTCAGATCGGAGAACCAATGCCTCCCGGGCCAGGCAGGGGATATTAGTATCATCCTGCCTTCTTCTTGCTTGAACTTTCTGACGACTCTTGAGAGGAGGTAGATTGCAGAAAACAGGTAAGCCAACCTGAAGTTCCATCTCCCTACCAGAGCGTCCAGGAAGGCGGCTGAGGGGTCCCTTGTTCTGGACCCATACCTGGGGAACTTGTGGTTGTGATGTAATGCAATGAGATCTATGTCCGGTAACCCCCACCTGTCCACCAGGAGAAGAAACACCTCCGGATGAAGAGCCCATTCTCTGGCGTGTATGTCTTGGCAAAGTCCACCTCCCAGTTGAGAACACCTGGGATAAATATTGTCGAGATTGCTAGAAGATGGCCCTCTGCCCACATCAGAATCTTTGCCACTTCCCTCATGGCTGCCGGACTTCATGTGCCTCCATGATGATTTATGTAGGCCATGCTGTTTTCAGACTGAACCTGGACAGGCCTGCCCTGCAGAAGGTTCTGCGCCAGATTGAGTGTTTTGTGCACTGCTCGAAGCACCAATATATTTATTGGTAGGTGACTTTTCTGGTCCGTCCACCTTCCCTGAAAGGTGTGATGACCAGTCACTGCTCCCCATCCTTGCAGACTTGCGTCCATTGTGAGGAGTACCCATTCCGGGATCCATAACAGACAACCCTGGTCTAAATGAGTTGCCTCCAGCCACCAAGCAAGGGAGAGCTGAACCTCTGGTGAGATGCGAATCATCTGATGCTTTATCCAATGATACTGACCATTCCACTGGGCCAGGATCCACAGCTGTAGAGACCTGGAGTGGAACTGGGCATAAGCCACCATGTCGAATGTGGCTACCATGTAGCCCAGTATCTGCACAGCCAAGTGAACTGACACTATTTGCTTGCAAAGTAGATTGCAGCACTACAGTCTCGTGTGTACAATCTTGTCCTCTGGAAGAAGAATCCTCTGTCCCAGAGAGTCCAGCAGCACCCCCAAGTGCACCATCTGCTGAGTTGGAGAAATAAAATACTTTTTCCAATTGATCACCCAGCCCTGCTCCTGTAGGCAGACAATGGTCATCCGTAGATGACATTGTAACATCTCCTGAGATTGTGCCGATATCAGGAGGTCATCTAGATATGGCAGTATCCTGACTCCGAGTTTTCTGAGACAAGCAGTCATGATTGCCATTATCTTGGTAAATACCCGAGGGGTTGTTGCCAGACCGGAGGGTAGAGCCTGGAATTGGTAATGTTGCTGATCTACCGTGAACCTGAGAAAGGCCTGGTGGGATCTTGCATCTGGAGCCTGCAGATATGCATCTTGTATGTCCAGTGAGACCATGAAGTCTCCAGGCTCCATCGCCAGCATAATTGACCATAGAGTTTCTATACGGAATTTGGGCACATGGATGAATCTGTTGAGAGTGTCCAGATAGGGCGGTGAGAGCAATTGGGTTTTTGATTCAAAAATAAATTGGAGTAATAACCCGTTCCCTGTTGTATCACAGGAACAGGGACTATGACTCCTGACCTCAGGAGTGCCCCAATAGACTCCCGGTAGGCCAAAGCTCTGACCGGGTCTGCAAGAAGGTGTGTAGCAACAAACCTCTGAGGGAGAGGTCTTAGGAATGTGATGGCATAACCCTGAGAGACCAGCTCTTGCACCCAGGCATCTGTAGTTGTCTGCTGCCAGGCCTGGGAGAACAGTAAAAGTCGGCATCCAATCCTGACATCCTCCAGGGGGAGGCCCACCCTATCAGACAGTAGGTTTACCGGAAGCCGGGCATTTAGTAGACCAAGGTTCTTGGGCTGCGGGTTCCTGTGGGACTGACTGTCTGAGGACTGTTTCTTTGTTCTACCTTGTGGACGAAAGAACAGAGATGATGACTGCCTCCTAGAGGTAGACGTAGATGGCAAATCAGCAGACTTCGGTGTTGTAAAAGAAGTCATTATGTCATCCAATCCTGGCCCAAACAGTGTCCCTGCAAAAAGGCAATGATTCCAGAGCCTTCTTAGGCTGGGTACACACGTAAAGATTTTCTGTCCAACCATCCAACTAGTTGATTGGTTGGAATGAAAATCTGGTAAGGTATGAACGCAAATGACAATCAGCAATTTGCTCCCAAATGCCGGAAAATGGACAAAAACTGTTTGTTAAATGTTTGATCTAAACAATTTGTTCAAACTTGCCTGAACGACCATTTTCATCTGTTTTCTGGCATTTAGGAGCAAATTGCTGATAATCATTTACTCCCATACATTACCAGATTTTCATTCCAACCAATCAACTAGTTGAATGGTGGACAGAAAATCTTTACGTGTTTACCCAGCCTTAGACCCTGCATCCGCCTTCCAGGTCTTTAGCCAAAGGGTTCTTTGGGCTGCAATCAAGTTAGCCGAGGCACTAGAAGCCAGGATGCCTGCGTCAAATCCCGCTTACCAATATATATAGCTGCTTCCCGCATCTGGCTGAGAAGGGACTGCTGCTCTCTGGTTGGATCAACTATAGTATCCTCCAGAGATTTCGTCCACTCCTCCATAGCCTTGGTCACCCAAGCTACAACCATAGCTGGCTTAGTAATAGCTCCAGATAGTGAAAACATTGATTTCAAGTGATTATCCAATTTTCTATCGATAACCTCTTTTAAAGAGGATGTTGCAGGAATGGGCAATGTAGCACTCCTTTCCCATTTATTACACACTCCTGGTACAAATGGGTACCGAGAGGTTATATTCCTTATGGCATGAAACTGCTTACTAGGAGTATCCCATGCTTAAGACAGGAGATTAGACAGCTGCCCAGACTGAGGGAAATAACCCTTAGTCACCGCCTGATGCCTAGGCTCCTTAGATGCCAACTCCTCTTCCTCCATACTGAGGACAGACCTGACCGCTCTTACTAGAGAGGGGACATCCACCAGAGATTGATGGTCCTCTTTCAGAGTATCAGAGTCTGATGAGGAGGTAGAGTCAGAATCCTGAGGTAACAAATGACGAGAATCTCTTTTATGCCCCTGCTTTTTTACTATACTACCACTGGTCCATCCACCTGTGAAGAGGATGAAGATGGCAATATACTCTGACTAGAGTGAGCAGCCAAATTACCCCAACAGGGATTCATGGGGGGCATACACAAAGGATGATGCACACCCCATAGCATAAGGCGCAATAGCAGCCGGAGCCCGTACCTCCGTGGCTTTGCCTATTAAACAGAACAAAACCTCAGGCGTAATGGCCATTCACGATGACTCTGGTGCTGGTGCAGGTGTACCAGATATATTGGATAGCTGTTTGCAACAGTTATTACACAATCCATACCGGTTAACATCCTGGTCCGATAAGCCTGCAGAACAAGACTTACAGGAAATAAGCACTGGCTCCCATCCTCACCTTTACCTTCAGACATGACAATGTATAAATGGTATAAGTTATACAATATAAATGCAATGTGACTTTTTATCAATGAAACACCCTACACACCTTCAGAGAGATCAGGAGAAACACAATGATAGTTGTACCTGACAGTTATGAAAAAATAGGGAGTGTACACACAGCAGCTAGCATACAGTCACATACAATGCATGAACACGCATATTTGCTAAAGCAATATGGACTCTGAATCAACTGATCAGCCCCGAAGGGGTAATGGTAGGATATAGAGTGTGCTATATACCAAACCCAAGGGAGAGGTATATAGAGAGAGACCAACCGCTTCAGTGCACAGATAATTGCTACACTGCGCGCATCTCACACAGGAGGTGGTCAATTATAGCATGCTGGACGCGGGAATACGTACCCGGAAGTTTGCATCTGGGGGTAGAAGCGGCCAGGGGAGCTCCTATCTCCCCATGGCTGCGATTTTATGGCCGGGTACACTGATCTCACGGCAGCAAGACGTTGACTTATGCGCTCTAGTGCGTCTTACCACCAGTCCCCGGTGACAGATGATATGGCCCCGGCCGCCTTAGTGAGGACACATTGCACGAGGCCTTCACCAGCAGCCACCTCCGATGCATCTGAACACCGGAAGTGGGGGACTGCTTTGCGCACGATTCCCCAAGTGGAATCGCTTACCTGCCATCTCCGTGACCAGACTGCAGTCCTGGACCTCAGCGAAAGCCGCTAGCCAAGCCATGCTGAGGCCTGCCAAGAACCTCAGTACATATAGCGGTGCTGGTGTTTCGGCGTCAGCAGAGGTAGGAGGAGTCGCGGTGCCAGCGTCTATCACGGCGCCTGGTACCGCTAAATTCTGAAGTTCGAAAAAACTTAAGGTAAAACATAAAATAAAAAAGCCTAGGACTGCCTAGCAGTCCTGCTGTTATAACAGGTGCATTATACCACGCACCAAACAATAAAACTGAATGCCTGTGGCTGGTGTATATAGGGAGGAGGACCAGTGCATGCTGGGAAATCAAAAGCTTTGCTGTTTGGTGCATTGGATGCGATCCAACTACATACCCCAAGGTAGAACCTGTGGACCCTAACAGTGGGCTAAATAATTAATTTCTACATAGGTATACAAGTTGTAACACACAACTCTTGCTAGGCCCCATTGAGGTTTGAAAAGAGATTGTAGTTGCAGTCTAAGAATAGAATGGTCATATTCACCTTTTGAGGTCAAACAAGACATATATTGAGGGGCCCCAACTTGTACCTGTCACTATTTTAGATGTATAATGAGCCATCCATAGCTTATATGGTGTTATATGACAGTTAGCCACATTCCAGTGGGTGACCATTGTATGATGTGTAGAGACACTAAGAATTATGGGTAACTGATAGTGATGTCCATATTCTACACACAAAGGGGCTTTAGAAGAGTTTATCTCCAGAAATAGGACATGTCATTACTGTATTTCTTTGTCTGAGTATATATTAGTGCTTACAGAGCATGTGCAAGAGGTAAGAATGGTCCATGCTATGTTCTACCAATCAGTGCTGGATACCCAGTATGTAACTAATATGGGCTTAATATCTGGAAAGCCAACACCCTATTAGGGTATATAAATCAAGGACCTAGACAAAGGCTTTTTGGCTCGTGCATGGACCTGAGACTGCAGTACATGGTGCCTGCAATGTATATTGAACTGCCTGGGCGTTATTGAAACAAGGGCTCCCCAGATGAAGATGAAGTACATCTTATGTTGAAGATGATGAACTACTGGTGTAATTTGAATATAAAGACAAAAGTTGAGTATACTATATACTTTGTATGTTTGTTGTTTGTTTGTTACTTGTAAATAAAGTGTGTTCATTTGTACTCACTCAAATGGTCACGTGTGTGAACTATTTCATTTCGGTCAGAACAAAACCCACCGTTATGCACTTATGGAATCCGAAGAAGAAATGCTACGTTACAGTGTCAGCGGCTGTGACACTGTAACGTAGCATTTTGCATGCAGATGCAGTCGCACACAGAATATAGACATGCCGCATATCATATTAATAAGCAGAAACTGCCTGTGTCCTATTTGTATCACTTTGTGAATAAGATGCATTTAAAAATAAAAAGTCACACAAAAAGTTGATCTGCGCTAGAGTCACGCCACGGCATGGCATGACTAGAAGGGCTGTTTAACACGCAAGGAAGTAAAATGTATGTGGACACATCTGTAGGTTAAAAACAAGATACTTCTATACAGAGTATCACATGTAAATCGCTGAAGCCAACAAATCCCTGAAATGCACATGCAGGGAAATACAAAGATTACAGTTTTAAGTTATTTAAAAGCAATGTTTCCAAAGCAACCAGTGCATTATCATTTTTCCATGATGTGTATTGATCTCTCATCACAAGCCTGCTTTTGTAAGTCCGATATTTTAAATCCTTATGTTGCTTATCTATTAGAAAAGTAATTACGATGTCTGAGATATTAGTGGGGCAGGAAAGAAGAAAGAAATGATAATCTTCAAAATAACTAAAAATGTTTATATATATATATATATATATATATATATATACACACACACACACACACACACACACACATACATATACATACACACACACACTTGCATACATATACACAAACACACATGCATATATACACACACCAATCAGCCATAACATTAAAACCACTGACGGGTAAAGTGAATAACATTGATTATCTCATCTCCTTACAAGGGCATCCGTCAGGGGTGGGATATTTAAGGCAGCAAGTGAACAGTGAGCTCTTGGAGTTGATTAATGTGTTGGAAGCTTGAAGAATGGAGCAAGAGGTGGCCTGGTCTGATGAATCACGATTTCTATTACATCATGTGGACGGCCAGATGCGCATGTGCTGTTTACCTGTAGAAGAAATGGCACCAGGATGCACCATGGCAAGCCAGCAGAGGCAGTGTGGTGCTCTGAGCAATATTCTGCTGGAAAACCTTGGGTCCTGCCATTCATGTGGATGTTACTTTGACACGGACCACCTACCTAAACATTGATGCAGACCAAGTACACCCTTTCATGGCAATGGTATTTCCCAATGGCAGTGGCTTCTTTCAGCAGGATAATGCACACTGCAAAACTTGTTTAGGAATGGTTTGAGGGCAAATGACAAAGAGTTGAAGGTGTTTACTTGGCCTCTAAATTCCCTAGATCTCAATCCAAATCGAGAATCTGTAGGATGTGCTGGAAAAACAAGTCTGAACCATGGAGATTCCACCTCACAATTAAGGCCAGGTACACATCAGAACAACGTACAAAAGACACAACGGTCATTCCAGTTTCCATTCACCCCAGAACACAAGATATAGAGCATACACACTATGAGATGTGAAAGATACGCTTGTGGTTCAATAAATAAGGTAACAAGACCGCTCATTGCATAAATGTTTTTAACTCACACACATATGTATAATCAATAGTACGCTCTCTTAAGAAATACTGGGCGTGCTAATGCATTGCTGTGCGATAGAACTGCCTATGCAATTTGCATACACATCGTGCGAGTGGCTCTGAATCAGGTCCCTAGTCTCTAGACACATAGCCCGAAAAATCCATCATAACTCTAAATCAATAAGGCAAGCGAAAAAGTGGAATTTAATGTAGACACATATCTTCAGCCATCATTCCATAAAGCAATAGTAATAGAGGAAAACAGCACCAAGCAGTGAGTCCTTGATAAAGTTATTAGTTTATGCCATTGGGCCTCTATGCTATTATGTCATCTTTGTTGAGGCTGACAAGTATCTACTATTAGTTATTGTAGATCAGAAAGGCAAGCAACTCTTACTTCTACTGGATGCTTGGAACTGTAACCAACAAAAGTGAACCACTAGATCACAGGTTCTCACACTCTGTCCTCAGGACCCCAAACAGTGCATGTTTTCCAGGTCTCTTCACAGAAACATAAGTGAAATAATTAGCTCCACCTGTGGATCTTTTAAAATGTGTCAATAAGTAATGAATACACCTGTGCACCTGCTGGGTGACCTGGAAAACGTGACATGTGTGGGGTCCTGAGGACTGAGTTTGAGAACCACTGCACTAGATGGAGGCGAGAGAAACAGCAAAATCAGCTTACTGGTCAAAAAGTACTGTTCAACAATCAAAGATGCGCCAGGGAAAGAAATTGGGGAATGATTTACGTTTGAAAGAACCTGTTAAAGATATAAAGTGCAATATTGAATGTGGCAAAATGGAAAAAAATTCTGTCACTCAGTACTCAGGCCAATCGACAAAGTGTGTAATCATAAATGGTCTCTCTCTATCCTGCATAAGACATTTATATATACGAGAAAATACTTTCTCAACTAAATAGATCTACTTTTTTGCTAAAATCTAGTAGCAGCACAGACAGGGTAATGGTTAGCTTTACTGCCTCACAGCACTGAGGTCATGGGTTCAATTCCCCCTAACTGTGCAGAGTTTGTATATTCTCCCGGTGCCTGCGTGGGTTTCTTCCGGGTGCTGCGGTTTCCTCCCACACCAAAAATATACTGGTAGGTTAATTGGTTCCCAACAAACATTAACCCTAGTGTGTGCATGTGATAGGGAATTTAGATTGTAAGCACCACTGGGGCAGGGACTGATGTGAATGGACAAATATTCTCTGTAAAGCGCTGCAGAATGTGTGTGCACTATATAAATAACTGGTCAGAAATAAAATATTTATACACCCAGCATACCTGAGCATGATGGCAGATGATCGTATTCTTGGGAAAGTCTATTTAGTTTGACATCACTTGCTGCTCTTCGAGTGGGTGGTAAAGGGGCTTCTAAACAATGGTCTGCAACATAAAAACGCATTTAAAGTGGTACATTAGTTAACAGTTGTACAGGAAAATATAAAGACGCTGGTGGGTCTATTTAATAATTTATTCTTACTTATTCCATAACCCTTTCACATGTACTTTGTAGAAATAAATTAATTTACATTTTAAAAATAAAACCTCAGTATGAACTAATTGCAATGTACAGTGTATCAAGTAAAGAAAGCTAAGAATAAGTGACAAAAAAAAAAAAATACCCATTTCTGATTGGTGTCTTCTACCATTCTGGCAATATTTACCAAAAGATAAATAATAGTCCCAGGTTAAGGGGAGAATTCAATTGCAGTGAAAGTTAAAAGTTTTTCACTGGTGTTAACTCATCGCACATATCGCCTGTTAATTTCACTTATCGCCTGTTATCGGGTGTTAACTTTTCGTGCAACCCAATTAGAAAAGGGGTGTTACTGTAAGTGTTTCACACAATAATTCTTGCTGGTTTTTCAGGTAAGTATAGGTAAAAATGGGGAAATCTGCCTGTACCCCCAAAATAGACAAACTAATATTAGCTTACAGTATAGAAGTCTATTAGCAACCATAATTAAAGTATTTGGGGTTCTTAAATTGTGTCAAATGGTTATAAGCATTTTTCTAAAACAGTGAAAAAATTATAGAAAGCATGTGTTTTTTTTGCTAAATAAATGCTCTACTTAAACTAGGGGAGCATAAAAATAGGCTGTAAGTGTATATTTTTGTTATTTTAAGACACCTTCAAAAAAACAGCTTCAACACCATCAAGCAATCTTAAAAACACCTGTCCCATTCACACAGCACCCCCCATATACCTGTCCCACATCATCATGTCATTATTGGCCATATTAAGATAATGAAAAAATTCTAAGTGGCTAATCAATCATTAATTTGGTTTCGAACCGTGGACCGGGTTCCCTATGGATCGCTATTGCGATCGCAGCTGCGAGTAAGCACGCAGTCCTGCTGTGAAAATATGCTAATGACTGCAATCGCAATGCTAGTATACAGACGCCCAAAGCCAGCATAGACACGCCCACTACTGCTTTCGCACATCTGTAATACCTAGCAAACCTGCGTATAGATTGGTACCATCGAGTAACATCGGCCCCTCACGCACAATTACAGCAGGTCTGACCTTACTCATGTGCCGGACCCCGGGGGCCTGAATGGATGCTGCGCGCGGCATCCATTCAGTGACGGGAGAAGGCTGGGGGAAGCCGAGCTAATGAGAGTTCCCCCCAGCCTGACGTTATTTGGAGGCATGCCATGCGGGCACGCCTCCTAATAATGTCACGTAGGGGTTGTGGCCTATGGTAATTAGGCCATGCCCCCATTTTTGGTCACGATGTAAGGGCGCCCTACTAAAAGCCGGCACCGGGTGCTCCGACCCCTGGAGTCGGTCCTGACTAACATATTTCATCCTCCTGGATGAGGTAGAGCATAGGTTTTCAAACCTCGGTTCTCAGGACCCCAGATCTTCTCACAGCATCACAAGTGAAATAATTAGCACCACCTATAGATCTTTTAAAATGTGAGTAATGACTACACCTGTGCACCTGCTAACTGTCTCGGAAAACATGACCTGTTTGGGGGTTCTGAGGACAGAGTTTGAGATACACTGCAATACAGTATTTTTGAAAAAGAAAAAAAGCTGCTGGTCTGAATTAGTGTGTGAGATGCCTCTTATCTAATGATGATTTGTATGCTAAGAGTAAGCAATAGTATTATGCGATATTAGAACATTTGTATTACAAACAATACAAATAGGGGCTTTTATTTTCAATGTATTGTGCCATTTATAATTTAGGAATATAGCCCTGGTTGGACAGCCCTCGACCTTACGGTACCCCTGCAATTGTTAAAAATGTATTTCACAACACTATACTGGGAACAGGTTCACACACATAAATATTCTGAATTTTTGTAACATTAAAAAGAATCATAGCCTCAGAGTGAAATAATCTGATGGCTACTATCTCCAAGGAAATGACTTTCTTATTAGAGAATGCATTCATGCCAGGGGCACACAAGCATGTTTATTCTGTCAAACATCAAAATAGTTGTAATGCCATTAAAATCCTCCTTCAGGTAACACGTTAACCCTTTCAAGACTCTACAAAAGAGGAACACATCACACTGCAGTATGTCTTTGTCTTCTGAAGTAAAACTACAAAGAAGCAACAGCTACATAACAGCTAAGGTGTTTCAAGTCATATAGTCTCATCTATTAGATGTGAACAACTTCTAAAGAATGAATTATGGGATGTACATAACATATTTTGGAGCGTTGTCTCCTTCCATAGAAAAATCCTATTTACAGATTGTGGGTATTTACATAAAACTTTTTTTTCGTTTAAGTCCCATAAGGGCCTGCAAGGTTTAACCCTTCTTTCCCAGAGATACTGACAAACCACTTTCAGCATATTCTAAATGTGTCTTTTATGAACCCTTTACATTACAGATTTTCATTTGTGCCACTTGAATGGTTGATTGTGTTGTTTGTGACCTGCAGACAAATCAATTTTCTGCTAAATGGCCAGGAGACACTCACAAATGCAGAGAATGAGAACCTTTAATGTGCCTGTTTGTGGCAAGTGCCTGTAAGTGTAGGGAGATTTAATGCAAATCTTAATGTTTTGCAATTTAATGCATGATGGTATCCAACACTCTGGAAAGGAATCAATAAAATACTCCTAATGGAAATGGCGGTAATAGTTTCCCCGTTAATGTGGGTTGTGGTGCTTTCCTTCTCATTTACGTATATTACCAATCTTACCCATAGGAGGAAGAAATAAGTCCACGCCTGAATTCGGTCTGCTTCCTGATGCAGTCAGTTTTACATGCTCGGTGACGCAGGCACGTGCTGGGGGTGGCGGTGGTGGGGGTTGCGAGGGAGGGGAACTGTCAAATAATTCTTCACCTGCATATGGATAGAATTCAGGCCTCTTTTAGTTGCATCCAGAATATTCAGCACAATTATTGCCTTATACTTTACGTCCTGTTAGTTTTGCAATAAATTAAGAACTGCATTTTAGGACAAAAGAAAGAGCAATGAAGGAACCACCGTAAGCGGAGACTCAGGCAGAGATGCTGTACTACTATATAGCACAAACTTACAACCGAAAACAAATATTTTTGCTTGTGGTTTTTAAATCTTAAAAAATAAAGATATACAGAAAAGAAGCAGAACATGAAGAAAATCTATAGCTAACACTGTTACAGCAATCACACAGTGGAAGAAAAGAAAGCAGTTGAAACAATACAAGTCAGCAGATTCCAAGACGAAAACATTAGACAGATATAAACCACTTAAGAAGAAACACAGCAAGTCCTATTTTCAGCTGTCACAAGTCCTTGGAGTAACGTTATCTAATCTTATTGTATTGCTGCATGTCTGGCTTACCAAAGAGAGGATATAATTTTCCATGAAACTACCAGCAAAGAAATGGAGAACTTGCTACAAGATTTAATACTTTAAGTGATGACACTTCTAAACATTGTACAGGTGTGATAAGCAAAAAAAGGAATTTCTGAGTCAGCAGTCAACAGAAACTATGAAAAAAAAGTAAATATAAAAAGCATGAAGCTTCAGTAGCTAAAGCGGTTTACTAAAATCCGGCATTTAAAGTGCAATCTTGGTGCTGTCAGCTGCATAAAAACATTTGAGACCACATTTGGTTAAGGAGTGAGCACCTATTATCACATGGCAATTTAACAACTTCTGGATCAAACTCAAGATTATTTTTTTTGCCTTTATGTTCCAGCATCAGAATTTTTATCATTGTTTTATTACATTGGGTATAGAGAGGTAGAGGAGAAAGTTTTGCATATGAAAAAAAAAACTAACTGAGCCTAACATTTACCATAAACAGATTCACTAGGCAATACAGAGACAGTGGTGGAACTAGCAACGCTGCAGCCGGTGCCTTGCACCGGAGCCTGCTGTGGTGCAGGGGCCCATAGCCGCCTGCACCCAACAGTGTCCCCTGGGCCTCATAGTGTTTAAGTGTAGTGCGGATCACAGTGAGAGCTGTCCGCACTGCACAATAACAAACACAACGCCGCCAGCGGCGGTGGTGTATTTGTTATAGCAGCCAATGAGAGTCAGACTCTCATTGGCTGCTGCGTCCCCGGAGAGAGCCAGGCTGGAGCTCACTCATGAGCTCCACCTTCCGGCTCCCGCAGTGGGTGATGTGAGAAACGTCATGATGTCTCTCCCACAGTACCGAGCGGGCTGGGAGGTAGCAGGAGCGGACAGCGGCAGGAGCGGGGATTCAGGTAAGTGTGTTTTTTGTGTGTTTGTCTTATATATGTAGGGGTGGCCACTACTGGGGGCACTGCATTAGGGGGGACTACTACTGGGGGCACTGTATAAGGGGCACTGCATAGGGGGGACTGTTACTGGGGGCACTGCATGGGGGGGGACTACTACTGAGGGCACTGTATAAGAGGCACTACTACTGGTGGTACTGTATAAGGGGCACTGCATTAGGGGGACCACTACTGGGGGCACTGCATAGGTAGGACTACTACTGGGGGCACTGTATAGGGGGACCACTATTGGGAGCACTGTATAAGGGGCACTACTGGGAGCACTGTATAAGGGGTCTATTGGGAGCACTGTATAAGGGGGACCACTACTGGGGGCACTGCATAGGGGGGACTACTACTGGGGGCACTGCACAGGGGGGACTACTACTGGGGGCACTGTATAAGGGGCACTGCATTAGGGGGACCACTACTGGAGGCACTGCATTAGGGGGACCATTACTGGGGGCACTGCATAGGGGGACTACTACTGGGGGGACTGTATGAGGGGCACTGAATAGGGGGCACTACTGGGAGCACTGTACAGGGGGGCCACTACTAGGGGCACTGCATAGGGGGGACTACAACTGGGGGCACTGCATAAGGGGGACTGCATAGGGGGAAAACTACTGGGAACACTGTATAAGGGGCACTACTGTGAGCACTGTATAAAGGGGCACTATTGGAAGCACTGTATAAGGGGGACCACTACTGGGGGGACTGTATAAGGGGCACTGCATAGGGGGCACTACTAGGAGCACTGTATAGGGGGGAACACTACTAGGGGCACTGCATAGGGGGAGGACCACTACTGGGGGTACTGTATATGGGGCACTACTGGGAGCACTGTATAAGGGGCACTACTACTGTATAAGGGGGACCACTACTGGGGGCACTGCATAGGTGAGACTACTACTGGGGGCACTGCATGGGGGGGAACTACTACTGGGGGCACTGTATAAGGGGCACTGCATACGGGGGCCCAAAGCATATTCTTGCACCTGGGCCCACCACTCTCTAGTTCCGCCACTGTACAGAGAGGCATGCAGCACAATTTAACCTGCTTTGTATCAACTCATAGTGGATTAACTAATTAGTGCACCCTATGTTGGCATAATTGGCTTTTTCTTCAATCAGAGATCAGTATGATTTCAGTGTGCCAGATGGATCAATACCTGAGACAGACTTCAAATCCAGGGAAAGTGTTCTTGGAAAAGTGTGAAATAGTCCATTAAGACTCTGGAGAGAGACATTTTGGACCACTAATTCTGTCCATGTAAACCATATTATTAGCAGTTATTTATATAGTGCACACAATAGGCAGCACTTTACATAGAAGATTTCAGTCAGTCATTCACATTAGTCCCTGCCCCAGTAAAGCTTACAATCTATATTCCATATTACATGGAGGTGCATACACACTAGGAAGTATTAGGAATGTTGGGAGGAAACTGGAGGATCCAAAAGAAACCCACACAGGGAAACCCAGGTGTGATAAGAATTAGGGATGTGCAGGCTCGGATAGGTTCGAGTTTGCACGCAGAGTTCGGATTTTTCCCTCCAAAAAAACGGAACTCAGAAAGAGGCTATGAGTTCCGTTTTTTTGGAGGGAAAAATCCGAACTCAGCGTGCAAACTCGAACCTATCCGAGCCTGCACATCCCTAATAAGAATGAAAAGTATGTTCTCACAGGAAGAACATACAAATGCTAAACAGATAGTGGCTTGGTCAGGAATAAAAATCAAACTCATTCAGCACGGATGGTATAATGGTTACCATCACCGCCTCACAGCACTGAGGCCCTGGGTATGATTCCCGCCATGGCCTTAAATGTGTGGAGTCGTATATTCTCCCTGTGCTTGCGTAGGTTTCCTCAGGCTACTCCAGCATTATCCCACAATCACAATATATACAGGTAGGTTAATGGGTTCCTGACAAAAGTTTACACTAGTGTGTGTGTGTGTACACATCGTGGTATTGAACAAAGAATATAAACTACACTGGGTCAGAGATTGATGTGAATGGCCAAATAATCTCTATAAAGTGATGCGGAATATGAGTGCGCTATATAAATGCGGAAGGTGGTGTATGAATATTAGTCTCCCAATCTGTTACATACACAGTTCTCCCACAGGTACCTTCATGTACATTTACATCATTTGAAGTACACTGTATCAGGACTTTCACCCCTTTCTCTGTGCGAGTTGCTGTTGTCTATCACCCACCTGGGCCACCTCAACAATTTCTGGAACATTTTTCTGCCTGGCTCCCTCACTTCCTATCATCAGACGTCTCCACCATCGTTATGGGTGATTTCAATATCCCCATTGACAGTCCACAATCTCCTCATGTCTCCAGACTACTCTCTTTAACATCCTCTCTTGGCCTCTCCCAATGGACTGACTCCGCTACTCATCAGGAGGGCCACTGCCTTGATCTTGTCTTAACTCGACTATGCTCATTTTCTGATTTCACTAATGCTCCTTTCCCTCTCTCAGATCACAACCTTATCACCAGCACACTCTCCTCCATTACATCAACGTCCTTGAAATTAACCAAACCTAAAACCCACAAAAATATTGATGCTATTAATTTTCAACAACTATCTACCTCCCGACAACAACAACAACTCTCACCTATTTCTACCTTCACTTCTCCTAAGACTGCGGCATCACACCTAAACCAGATTCTAGAAAAAGTTCTCGATGAAGTAGCTCCAGCTACCCATCACACACCACGTAGAGTTAGACGTCAACCATGGCATTATAACTTAACAAGGCATCTACAAAAACTCTCACGTAAAGTTGAACGTCAGTGGCGAAAGTCTCATACTCCAACTGACTTCCTCACATATAAGACTATCTACAACTCTTATCGTGCTGCTCTGGACACTGCCAAACAAACATATTTCCAATCTCTTATCTCTGCTCAAGCCTCTAACCCCAAGCGACTTTTTAATACATTTAAACTGCTTCTTACCCCTCCTTCACCCAAACCACCTGCTACTATCTGTGCGCAAGATTTTGCTTCTTATTTTAGGGACAAGATTGATGAGATCCGAAATGAAATGGTATGCTCTTCTTCAGCTAGTGACTTGCTCAATTCCCTACCTGAATCCTCTGGCACATTCTCTTCATTTGATCTCACAAACGAAGATGAAGTATCTTCCCTCTACTCTTCCTCCTACTGTATTACCTCTACTCTAGATCCTTTACCCTCACAAATCAGTATAGCTCTGTCTCCTGTGCTTATCCCAACCCTAACTAAAATCTGTAATCTCTCTCTCTCTACTGGCAACTTTCCATCACTGTTCAAGCATGCAGTGATTACTGCGATTCTGAAAAAACAAAAACTCTGACCCCAACACACTCTCAAATTACTGTCCTATCTCCCAGCTCCCATGCCAATCCAAGCTACTTGAGAGACTTGTCTACACCCGCCTTACACACTTTCTTAACTCGCATAACTTATTGGACCCACTTCAGTCCAGCTTCTGTTCCCAACACTCCACAGAGACAGCACTGACTAAGGTAGTAAATGATCTGGTCACTGCCAAGGCTAAAGGCCGTTACTCACTGCTAATTCTTCTAGATCTCTCTGCTGCTTTTGACACTGTATGAGAAGAGAGTGGTCAACAAACACTACAATCCTTAGGTCTTAAGGACACAGCTCTTTCTTGGTTCTCTTCCTACCTATCTGATCGCTCTTTTACTGTTCGTTTTTCTGATTCTGCCTCCTCTTCACTACCTCTATCAGTTGGAGTACCGCAAGGCTCTGTCTTAGGGCCTCTGTTATTCTCAATCTATACCTCCTCTCTTGGCAAACTAATCAGCTCTTTTGGATTTCAGTACCATCTGTATGCAGATGATACTGAAATCTACCTATCTTCCCCAGATTTATCACCACCTGTACTGGTCTCTGTCACTGAATGTCTTTCTGCAATTTCATCTTGGATGTCATCTCGCCACCTGGAACTTAATATTTCTAAAACAGAATTAATTATATTTCCACCAGCCAATAACAGTTACCAAACTGATCTATCACTGTTGACAACTCGACAATCCACCCTGCCCCACAAGCTCGCTGCCTTGGTGTCATCCTTGACTCTGAACTGTCCTTTGTTCCCCACATTCAATCTGTCTCAAAATCATGTTACATACATCTAAAAAACATATCCAAAATTCGACCATATCTCACACAAGACACTGCAAAAACTCTAATCCATGCAGTTATTATTTCCCATATTGACTATTGCAATAGCCTCCTTACTGGTCTTCCCAAAAACAGGCTATTACAATCAATTATGAATGCAGCTGCAAGGCTTATCTTCCTTGCCAAACGTTCATCGTCTACTGCCCCGCTCTGTCAGTCCCTCCATTGGTTGCCGGTTTTCTACTGTATTCAATACAAAATACTCTTACTTACACATAAGGCTATTAACCAAACCACACCAACATACATCTCTTCACTCATTTCTAAATATCTCCCTACCAGACCTTTCCGCTCAGCACAAGATCTGCGTCTCTCATCCCAACGCATTACTTGCTCCCATTCACGGTTACAGGACTTTCTTCGGGCTGCACCCACTCTATGGAATGCCCTACCACGCACAATACGACTTTCCTCTAGTCTCCAATCCTTGAAGTGATCCCTGAAAACTCACCTCTTCAGGCAAGCTTATCAGATCCCAGAACCACCCACATAACCTTCATAGCCTCCATATGCAATTAGATCCCCTTTCACAGTCCACACACAACCTTACACATAGTCTTTCTCTCATATCCTCATGACATTTGGCCGACATTCCGGTGTAAATGGGTCATAAAACTGTGCATTCTGGCTGGACCAAAATGCAATATATAGCACCTATCCTTGTGCATCAATGCCTATTTCCCTATAGATTGTAAGCTTGCGAGCAAGGGCCTTCCTATCTATATATCTGTCTGTTATTACCCAGTTTTGTTCTATTAATGTTTACAATTGGAAAGTGCAACGGAATATGATGCGCTATATAAGAACCTGTAAATAAATAAATAAAATATAAATAACTTTATAAATAAATAAAGTGACCTCAGGGGAGGCAGTAATGTTATGCACAATGTTCTCAGATATATACACAAAAAAAGCAGGGACAGGAAAAAACACACACACACTGGGGTATATGTAATAGGGTGCAAACTCTGTAATTCTGTGCAATCTCTGCAATTAAATCTACAGTGTTAATTGAGGAAATCGCCCCAGGTTTACGGCAATCACACACTATTATATATATCCCAATTATTCTTTTCTTTGCTCTTTCAAACAATAAAACATCAAAAATATGTCACTGCATTTAATATACAAATTGTAGAATTTACATAAAAATATATAAAAAACTAACTTATAACTGGTTTAGTTTACTTTCATAGTAAAGCGAATAATTTTTGCATGCTCATACATTCTACAAAATAGAAAATTATCTGGCACTGTCAACCTAGGTTATATTAGACTGTACAGAATGTTGCCACTACTAATTTTCTGGTGCTATATGAAAACATCAACGTGCTTCTGTTTATGATCGTCTACAAGTTTGACCTAATTTTAACAAATTTGAAATGATTAATTTGCTAATCACTTAGCAATCTTAAGAAAAACACCCAATCCACAGTCAACTCAAGACTAGCAAAGGAAAATAAATAGCATGCCCTAAATCAGTCATCAACTGCTCTGATCTGCAAGTTTAGTTAGAAGTAATATTCTCCCTCTAACAACTTTCTCATAAAGCACTGAAATTAGCAAACACCTTTCACACTTGCTGAAAGTTAGCAAAAAATATCCTCATCAAAACAAGAACTAGGGTTCTGTAATACATATCAAGAAATATTAATTTGCAGTGAAGGAAGACCCCATGTAAAATAATGTGTTCCCATATTTAACAAACATTTATAGGATAAAAAAATATATATCAAAGACAGACTTCATAAATAGGATATCTATCAAGTGACAAAAGCAAGGAGTCTGTGTAAATTAGGAATTTTTATAGTGGTGTTATATTTATTTTGGGTTATAGTCAATGGTGACATTTACAATGTCGATAGTTGTGATGTCAACATCACAGAACATTGTGACATGTTTATAATGAAAACATCTGAAAACTTGAC
Source organism: Taudactylus pleione (assembly GCA_031769625.1). Classification (NCBI taxonomy): domain Eukaryota; kingdom Metazoa; phylum Chordata; class Amphibia; order Anura; family Myobatrachidae; genus Taudactylus; species Taudactylus pleione. Next base: position 2,342,008 of record JAUIMM010000264.1, on the reverse strand, counting down.
ATTCTGCACAGACCAGAGAGTTATGCCAGGGTACAGACTAGAATTGGACAACATACTGGGCACATCGTCTAGTGCAGGGGTGGGTAACCTTTTTTCTGCCGAGGGCCATTTTGATATATATAACATTATTTGAAGGCCTGGTGCAGGCTACGCCCCCTCCGTGTGACGTCACATGGGGCGGGGCCATAATCGCCAGTGATTACAGCAATGCCCAGAGCATCCTGAGGATGCTCCTGGGAGCTGTAAGGGCAGCAGTGTGATCATCTGAAGTGCCCTAGGGGCGCTCCAGGCAGCAATGCTGCATATATTCTTGCTGCAGTGTGCCATTTTAGGGCCAGACCAAATGAATCTGAGGGCCTTATATGGCCCCCGGGCCTGAGGTTCCCCATCCCTGGTCTAGTGTGTACCCTCAATGTCACTGACTTTGCGTGCTCCCGCGCGTCGTCAGCTTCATCGCTAGTCGGACCTGCATGCACACACACTAGCGTTAACTTTTGTCAGGAACCCAATAACCTACCAGTATATTTTAGTGATTGTGGGAGGATGCTGGAGTACCCGGCGGTTGGTACACACTAGACATCATCTAATGTGTACCAACCTTTAGGGATGGGCTGCAGGAGGGGAGGGCTACCATCAAATACTATTCTTATGTGTTCTGTGCAGGACACATAAGAATGGTATTTGATATCGGACATTCCTTCCATAGGAGGCTAGGAGTTATACACTACCGCTCCATTTCAATTCATTTTCATAGCTCCAGTCACTAACCTCACAGCGGTCATCGCAATTAGTACTGGTATAGACAGGAATTTACAAACAATTTGCACTGTTTTTACAAAGGCAGACAAAGTATGAATGAGAGGTCACATGGATACAAATCACAACACAATGACTCTTACAATGCTTGCCAATCTTTGTATCGCAATTTGCAGTGCAGCTTAACGTCTACATTAGAGTGTACCTGGCAGACATTTTGTTGGCTTAAACACTGTGCAAAAGAATGCATCTTAGCAAATCGTGACATATCTGAGGCAAGAACAGCTTGGAATTGATAAACTGCATTCATCTGCATATTTGTTTAGGTCACAAAATGGCTCTCTTGCTATGTGTAGGCGTTAGGTATATTTTTAGTACTTCTAATGAGGCCAGAGTATCTAAAAGAAAAGGCAGGTGTTAAGCAAATACTTCAGTAGAAAGCATCACAAAAAAATATTGAGCGCACAGAAAAACATCAAAAGGACTTTTTTACTGGATGAAACAGTGAATCGTGCTTCATTGAAGAGGAGAATAAAATTATTACCTATTATACTTTTGTCTAGTTTGCACCTTTTACAATTCTGCCAGAGTAATTTCTTATACAGGAATAAAAAAAGAATAAGAAATATAGGAATCTATGTAGTGATCAAGCTTCTGAAAAGGAGAAAAACACAACTTTTCTCAATCTATGTTTACGTAGTCTGTTAATTGGATGTTTTTATTGAATTATCTGGATATGATCATACAAGGTTAGGATTATGGGTGAAATTCTCTTCCCAGCTGCTGCTGCTAATTAACTGTAACATTTGCTTGCTGCACGCAGAATTCAGAAACAACATTTGTCAGCCAAAGTGGATTTTTAGGTGTCAAGTTGATTTGGCAAAAAGATTATGCTCAACTTGGCCTACCTAAAATCAAGCTAAAAGGGAAAATAAATGATTCTGCAAATTACTGTGCCAAGTTCTGTTCAGAACTACACTACATTCATTTTTCATGAGGAATTTTTGGGCTCATTCATAACAGAAAGGAAAGAAAAAAATACTCTAGAATAATATATACATATGTAATATATGTATACACACAAAGAAATAAAAGTAAACTGAAGACTGAGGGGAGGTAAATGGCTTGGTTCAGGTCCTGGAATCTTGCGACAAAACAAAACATGTTGCATGCACATTGATTTTCATTATTGTAGGCAAATTACAGAAGACCCATCCATCTTGATGTTAGCCATTTTTAGTTAAATTGTACTTACCAAGGTCTGGAGCCTTTAGCAATTTCAAGTCCGATGTGTCATTGTGCATTCCATTTGTCAAACACTGCCCATTCTCACATAGCCTAAGAAACAGAAGAGAACAAAACATTCAATATAGCACTATTACAGGCTAGAATGACTAAGGGGTCTATTTACTAAGCAGTGTTAGGAGAGAGAGTGAAAAGTGATAAGAAAGTGATTAGGTGCCAGCTAATCAGCTCTCAACTGTCATTTTTCAAACACAGCCTGTGAGATGACAGTTGGGACCTGATTGGCTGGCACCTTATCACTTTTCACTCTGTCACCTAACACTGCTTAGTAAATAGACCCCTTAATCTTCAAACCTAAAATTACCATCAACGTCAGCCATTAACTTCACAGTTGCTCTTTTAGTTCAATTGACCCCCAAAATGTACTTAGCATCGAAATCAATTTGCTAAACAGATAATTACAGATTGTGGTTGCACTCTGGGTTTTAATAAAGTTAGAAAATGAAAGAATGTATATCACATTTTTATTAGATCACATTTCAATGACCTTTATTTTATATATTTTATTTTAATAAAAAAAAAGTACTACAGAATTTACAAATTGCAAGATGCAGGACAGGTTAACCTGACCCCCAATCACCATTTTTTTTTTTTTTAATCCAATATCACATAGTAAATAAATAATATTACAAATTTAAGTGGCTGATGGATTTGCAAAAATGAATGCAGTAAAAGATCAACAATGTAGCAAATGTCTCATGTGTTTGCATGGCTCACTTGGAGACACTAGGTGGCTGTTGAGAAGGCAGAAATGAAAGGGCCTATGTCTTAATTATCATAACAAATACTTTTAGCTTTGAATGCAAATATCCACAGGGACACCGGTAGCGCTAACCGTTGTCCCTACAAATCATAACCCCGGCATATTGGAGGAATCTTTTACATTTGTGAAAGACTAATCCTGAGAATCTGACACTGTGCAAGGGCACAGTGTTAGATTCAGGAGCAGGCCGGGGGCTGTGTGAGAGGGATCATATAATCCCTCTCCTACGAGAATGCTTCCCTAGGCATAAAGTGGTCTCCGCCATCTAAGGATGGGGTAAACCCAAGTGACAAAACTCCAAAAATCTGGGTACATAGGGGTCAGACCATAGTTTCTACATCATTTTATAAAAAAAATATGCTTGTTAAATAAGCCACCAAGTGAGATAGTTAATAACGTGATACAGCTGAGTAGAAAACAAAGTATCATTTTATTAATACACTGTGGCCCCCACTTCCAATTTTTTTTTTTTTGAACAGCTTAACTTCTGAAGTGAATGGACTTTACAAGGTACCAAAAGTTAATTTTATGTACTAAGTATATACTAATATTAGCATAATTTGCATAAATCTGAGCATGTTACCAAACTATTATTAATCTTCCCTCACATCCAAATTAAATTAAAAACACAGCAAACAATAATACTATTAGTTTTGTAATATGGCTGTTGCATCTATACAGGAAGCAGGTGTTACACTGAGTTTTTAGCAGACATGCTGAAGCCACACACTGCAAGATGCCTGCAAATGAGCAAAGGGACGGGGGAGCTCCACATCCCCTAATAAATTAAATCCCATACTGGTACATGTAGCCCAACCTGCTGTGTGCAAAACATTCATTTATTTCTAAGATAATAACTAAATAACAGGAAAAAATGACCAAGCTCTCTTCTAGTGTCATCATATGGACTGCAATCAACAAAGAATTGTTTCTTGAAGTACTTATGGATGGAAGAATAATTATGCAGGTAGAAGGAATATAACTGTGATAACAGCACTTCAAACATTTATTTTTCAGAAGTGTTGTATCAGGATAGCAGTAATGGTGCACAGTATATGAATGACTGAATATCTGCTATCTTAGAGGAAATTGTGAATGGTGAGGTATTTGATATGCTAAAGGACAATGTTAGCAATACAAATGCAGCAGGGAAGATCATAAAGGATATATAATGGGCTGTAAACCCCATGGGCCAAATCTGTTGGATAATCTACAAAAGATCTATACAACAATAAAATAGATGATCAAACAAATAAAAAATACTCTTAATAACATTTCAGCCTTTAAGAAGGAGCGAGAAGATAACACCAAGAATAAAATAGTGACAGTCAAACTCTCGATTTAAAGTAGATGCACCGGTGATCTTATTTGAATAAAAATAGAAAAAAAAATTAACTACAGTAATAACTGAAAATCTTAAAGTGCCTGTGATGGAGTCTTAGGAGTTCACACATTGAGACCTGAAAAACCCTAATTTCTTCATCAAAAACTGCATCTGAATCAAATAGTGCATTTCTGTCAGTCATAACTTATATGGCTCAGATAAAATCAGCTGGTGTCTGGTGAATATCTGCTTAGAAGGAGGAAAAGTAGAAGAATGTATTGATAGACTGGAAATTTTGTTGCCAATTAACTTGTGATGCTGTAGACGTACTAGATCCAAATTAAGTTGATTATAGCATTTTTACTGCACTTGACTTCATTACAAAACTAACAACGCATTGAGGATCTCATCATGGAAAGGTGCCGTCAAATGTTGTAAACAGTGATCGCAAATATGTGCTATAGCGCGTATTTTACCCACAAATGAGGACCAGGGACTCACTTTTGCAGAATGAGGTCTTCCCTGGCCCGGCTGAAGGAAGGACTACAAAAAGGTGGTGGAGCAAGCCCTTTAGTGCCTTTCCTTGATACAGCAGCCCCGGGCATGAAGACTGCCCCGGTATCTGACCCGGCCCCCGTATGAAGGCTGCCGCGGCCCCCGCATCGAGTGTGCTGTGGCCTCTGTGTGAACCTGGCCCCCGCATCAAGAGTGCCGCAGCCTCTGTGTGAACATGGCTCCTACATGAAGGCTGCCCAGCCCCCGCATCAAAACTTCTGCAGCCCCTGAGTGAATGATGCCACGGCACCTGTCCCCCAGCGTTAAGATGGCACCCTGTATTCAGAAAGCAGACCAGGCAAGACACTGTACCTGTAGCTGCATGCCCACACCTGTACTCGGAGTATAGACAGGTAACTGTAAAGCGAGTAGTGCCACGGGTGGGGGTTACATAGATGCGGTGGGTCATTAAGTGTGATGAGGGTTGGTTTGGTACAGTTATATTGGTTACATTAATGCGGTGGCGGTGCTGCTGATAATACAAACAGGGTGGGGTCTAGGGGTGCCGTAGAAGCTAACCCATGCATCAATCAATGTGGCTGGCAGGCGGGGAAGGGGGGTTCCTGAGGGTAGTCCACAAGACTGTCAATTTAGTGTTATTCATCATTCTTCAGCACTTTACCCCTTCCCTACCCCCAGCACTGCCTTTCTGTAACCATCTTCTTGCCCCCTAGTACTATGCCAACATCTATCTACTCTTAACTACCCTTTGCTACCCCAACTGCCACATGCCCTTACTCCCCTTTACCCCCTCCCTGCTTCAACCTCCAGCTCTACCCCAACTGCTGCCTGTCCTTAACCCCTCTATCCCAACTGTTACCCACCCCCAGCACTAGCCAAATTGCCATCCTGACCCTAGCACTGTTCCAACTGCTGCCTGCCCTCACCCCCTTCTCTGCCCCCAGTACTGCACCTGTTGGCTATGTGAGATCAAGGCAATGTAATTATAAGCATTATCTGTACTGTAATATGAGTTTGACTTCCCATGGTGTATGTGTAGGGCATGTGGGATGGTCTGATGCTTTATGGGGAGCTCAAAAGCATAATATGTGATGGGACGCAGAATCAGTGGAGTAGGACCCTAATTTATTACAGTTAGGGGTCCCTGGGGCCCACAACTGTTTTAGCTGAGCGCGATCACTGTGTATGATACAAATCTTCAGATTTTCGGTCCATACATATCACTGCAACTACATGGTGTTAAAATCTTTGCGTAATGCCTTTTGCTGCTTGCTTGTTTCCAATTCATTAATATCATTCAGCATTTCAAAGAAATTGGAAATACCTACATCTCACATATGAAAGTAAGTAACCTTTTCTAAATCTGGCCGAATGTCTTTAGAGGTTCTTGTAGGTGACAAAAAGAAGATTTAAAAGAGAATGACACGAACAGGGATAAGTCAGAACAGATGAGACTGTCAAGTATAGCTCGATTTGTAACAAATAAAACATTTTTAAATATAGGATTATTGTCTGAATAAACACTTTCAAATTGAAGTTTTATGAACAAATTCAAGTTCATCATAGTTCATAAAGTAGTAATATAATTTTAGATTTGTAAAGTGTAAATAATTGTCATTTTTTTTTTCATTCTTCAAAGTTTCTGGAGCCTTAACTTTACTAGCTCCAACACTAAGGGCCATGAGTTATATATGAACTGGATTTTACTAGACCATGATCACTACAGGAAACTATAGCAATGACCGAATTAGTGTTTTCTGCTATTAACTTGGGCTCCCCTATGACACCAGAGGACACCCAATTTCTGTGGAGGATTCTGAGTCACAAGCAGAGTGGCTGTATTTGAGGGCAGCTGTGAAAGCCTGATTTACTAACTTATGCTATTTTGAGTATCCATTCAACGAATGCAGGGGTTTGTGCGTCTGCATACAGAAACCAGTGCTGACCTTTGCCGCAAACATCGTCATTATTATCTGCACTTGCACAAGCCCCATGCTAGGTGCAAAAGAGAACAGTGAAACAGGCTTCCCTTCCTCAAATGCACAACTCCGACTCACACACAGTTTTTAATACACACCCATGGGTCGGACTGGCCCACAGGGGTACAGCGGAAATCCCTGGTGGGCCCCACTGCCTGAGGATACAACCACCTCCTCTGGGGGTAGAGCAGGATCATGGATGAACTTGGGCACTTGATTTGTGTCTATGGAAACTACTCTAAGATTATCCCTCCTGCCAATCAAAGTGGGTGGTGCTGACACACCCGTCCCCTCTTTTATAAAGGGGCACTGTTCTTTGCATGTCTTATCTAAAGGTTGGCCAAGTCCATCTGTTTTGGCTGGCCACATCCCTTAAGCTTGGGCCCCTACCATTACATTCCCTGGTGGGCCCTTAATGCCAGAGTCCGAAACCGCACATGCGCATAACACTCCCACAAGTCATGGTGGTTACGTGCGACTGCATTATCGCTTCCCAATTATCACCTGAAACACCCTATTTCACGGAAAGACAGGTCCATCAAAACAGTGTCCAAATAGGATGGATATACGCAAAAATGTGTAAGTTTGCATTTGTACATCCAAAAACTCAAAATTTGCACAGATTAATAGAGATCTGTACCTTTATTTACATGTGATCCATGTGACTTATATCTCACAGACCTCTTAAGCCCATTCATAGTTAAATAATAAAACCTCAGAAGCTACCTAGACCTCTTCAAAGAACTCAGGCAGAATGAAGGTTGATAATATTACAATAATGGAGCAATCATTACATAAAGAATATGCTACGGTGAAACAAGCCTTTGGTGTAAGGCCCTATAATGTGAATACATGTTCAGATGGAAAAACACAAATAAAATCAATTCTTTCACTTACCTTGTAAAAGGTTTTACATTATGACAGTGAAGCGGCAATGGTCGTACAGATACAGGATTAGAGGAGGGTACCTTGTATTCACAATCATCATCTTCTATAGAATTCCTTATTTTATCGGACACTGAATGTAACAGTAAAGGGCACCTATGGGAAGGTAAAAAAAAGGTAGATTTAAATGTACTACTCTTCGTAGATCTTCTATATCACCACTATGAATGTAAAAATCTTGTAACTGAAGGGAGAGTTTGTAAGAGAAATCCTTGTATAAATGTTGGCTTTTGCGTTGGTTATGATTATCAATTGTGATTGCAATGCACAATTTAAAGTTGGGATAGAAATTGCATTCTGACCTAGAATATAAATCAAGAAATTACACGGAAATTACACGGAATTCTGCACACAATTACTTAAAAAGCATAAAATAAGTGGCCACATCCTGAAACGTCTGTTATTCCGGAACACAAATATCTAAAATGACAAGGCCCAAATTTCTTATAATGTGCAAACTGCAATTTGCAAACTCCAGAGTAGACAAAAAAATGTTCTTAGAAAAAGGTATTAGCTGTAGAGAGCAGTATATTTCACTTAATACATTTATGCCATTATGAAGTAAAGTGAATTTGTGCTTTCAAAATGGGAATTATTGTAATGCCACTTACATCTGTAATAACATACAGCCATCTTAAAATATTATGCTATATTACAATGAAAGAAAAGACAGCAGTTTTAGATCATCTATAGGATTTATCACTTAATTAGTACAACATTGAAGCACAACCTGAAAAATGTAAGCAAAGTCTTTGTAGAATGCAGCAAAGAAAAACAAAAAACAAGTGGACCAGGGACATAAATACTATAGTAGTACTCCCATCATAGGGGGGAATTCAATTCAACGCAAATTGAATAGCGCCGGGAGCGAGCTCCCGGAGCTATTCAATTCAGTGCGCTGTGTGGTCGGAGAAGGCCGATTATCGCGCTTTAACAAGGGTGTTACAGCACGGTAACCGGCATTATCTGACTAAAGTGCCGAGCGCGCGGCCGTTAGTGCCGCGCTTTGGTCGGATTTCTCCTCGCAGCCGCAGAGGTGTGCGAGAAGAAATACTTAGCCCGCCCAAACAGCGCGGTATATTGAATAGCTATTTGAGCTCCCTCCCGTCGCTATTCAACATGGCGTTGAATTGAATTCCCCCCATAGAGTTCTCTTATTTTTGCCCTGTCCTTGTTTTACGTCAGCCTAGGTCAGGCAGTCAGAATGAAACCACTTCATACACTGATTTGCTACAACTGCACTGTACTCCAGGTCTTGGGGTGGGTACACACCTAAACGACCGGCAATCGTGCCGATGTGCAGGGCGATTTGCCTTCACCCTGGACATTGCATGATTGCCGGTACACACTTTAAAGATTTAATGAACGATGGAACAATCACTGTTCCCTCCTTTATTTATATGTACAGCCTCACATGCGATTGGCTGTACAGCATGGCCAATCACACGATATCGCATGCGACCGCGGGAGCACGCAAATCGGGCCAAGTGTGTAGCCAACCTTAGTTTAAGAAGTGAAACCTGATCAAATTCAGACAATGGGCCCGATTCAGAGACTTAGATAAAGCTGATATTTTCGCAGAACGTGCTATTGTTTGCTAATGTGCATGCACGAAAGCCACACTGCGCAAGCGCTGCAATTGCATTACTATCATACTGAGGAACCACTCACAAAGTGAGTGGCAGGCAGTTAGCATTTTGGGGTGAAACACGGTTTCATGGACGTGCATAAAATAGCCATTGCCAACACCTTAACGTCAGGAGAGCCGCAGTGTTTGTGGCAGGTCAGGCTTGACCGATGTATACGCTGTTGAACATTGTCAGATGGATATGAGAGGCAGCAGTGGGCGTTCCTATTCGCGGCTATGCTTTGGAAGGCATTAGCATATTTTATCAACTGTAATCCATGAGAGATAGCATTAATGTAGTGTAAATCACTGAACCAAGCCCAAAAGTTGTTCAGTGTGTGGAAGGAAATGAAAGTGTCCGGTTGCTCCCACAGACACATTAGATATACTACTCGAGTGTACGCACACCTTGATGAACGTTGTGCCCCCCAAAGTGGTATATCTATCTTATAAAATGGTCCCTGTTGTGACAAAATAGTTCTATGTAGCGAATGACGTAGGGTGAAACAGATACAGAGTAGGAGGATAAAATAGTTCAGAATAGGCCGTTTAATTTGAAATCTTTTTAATGAACAACAAGAGATATGGTAAGAACTTACCTTTTATCTCTGTTTCTACGAAGTCCTTAGGGTCCAGAGGGATACCTTGGGGTATAGGCTTGGCTCCACCATGGGCACCACACAGTTAAATCTTTAAGCCCAGGATGCACCGGGCCCCTCCTATACCCCGCCCCCAGGCCAAGGTACCTCAGTTTTAGTAACAAGCCATAGGCCGGAGCAGGAGAGAAAGGAAGAAGAAAGTCTGGAACACATGAGATTCACATTCTCACAGAAAAGGAGACAGAAACTGGCGACCAGAACAACACCCTACAGAAGCACATGGCGTCAGGGCGGGCGCCCTGTGGACCCTAAGCACTTTGTAGAAACAGAGATAACAAAAGTTAAGTTCTTACCATATCTCTTGTTTTCTACTCCAGGGTCCTTAGGGATCCACAGGGATACCTTGGGGATGTCCCAAAGCAGTACCCTTCAAGGGATGGGATGCTCCTGTGCAGAAATGAGCACCCGCCGGATGAAGGAAGCATCCAGAGAAGCGAAGGTGTCAAATGCGTAATGCCTGACGAAAGTATGGGCAGAGGACCAAGTGGCCGCCTTAAAAAGCTGAACAGCCGAGGCACCATGGCAAGCAGCCCACAGACCTCGTAGAATGAGCCTTCACCGACGGTGGCACCGGAAAACTCTAATGAGTGTAAGCCTCAGAGATAGCCATGCAAATCCACCATGCCAAGGTCTGCTTATTGGCAGGCCAACCTCTCTTATGGAGCCCATAGAGGACAAACAAAGAGTCCGATTTTCTCAAAGGACTGGTATGGTCCACATAAATATGCAGAGCCTGTACCACATCCAAAAAAGCCTCACCAGCCGAGAGATCCAATGAATTAAAGGCTGGGACTACAATTTCCTCGTTGATGTGGAAACTAGAAACCACTTTAGGGAGGAAACCAGGGCGGGTCCGAAGAACCGCCCTGTCCAAATGAAAAATCAGAAAGGGGGGGCGACAAGAGAGCCCCCAAATCCGACAGTCTTCTACTCAAAGCAATAGCTAGAAGCAACACTCTATTGTAAGCCATTTCATATCCACTGAACCCAAACGTTCAAATGGAGGACCTTGAAGCACCCTTAGGACCACAGCCAAGTCCCAAGGAGCCACCGGAGGGACAAAGGAAGGATGGATGTGAAGGACACCTTGCATGCGGGTATCAGAGAGAGTAGCGATCCTATGCTGAAACCAAACAGACAGGGCAGACACATGCACCTTCAGTGAAGCAAGACGTAGACCTAGCTCTAAGCCTGCCTGTAAGAAAGCCAGCACTCTGGATATCTGAAACTCCAGAGGATCATACCCTCTAGGGCGACACCACTCGAAATAAGTATGCCACACCCTGTGGTAGATTCTAGCTGAAGCAGGTTTCCGTGCTTGAAGCATGGTATTAACCACCGCTCTGGAGAAACCCTTTGATCTCAAGAGGGAAGTCTCAAGAGCCACGCCGTCAAAAGACAGATGACTCAGGTCCAGGTAGAGACAAGGACCCTGAGACAATAGGTCCGGATGCTGAGGTGACAGCAACGGAGTGTCGATGGACAGACACTGAAGATCCGAGTACCAGTTCCGTCTGGGCCACGCAGGAGCCACTAGTAGGATCTTGCCTCCTTCCTGCCTGAACTTTCGAATTACCCAAGGCAGAAGGGAGAATGGAGGAAACAGGTATGCGAACTGGAAGTTGTACCGCGCAGACAGAGCATCTACCAGGAGAGCTCCTGTGTCTGTTGTTCGGGACCCATACGCCCACAGCTTGCGGTTGTGTCTTGAGGCCATGAGGTCTATTTCGGGAAGGCCCCACTTGTCCACCAGAAGTTGGAACACCTCCTGGTGAAGAGACCATTACCCCGGGTGTACATCGTGGCTCCTGAGAAAGTCCGCTTCCCAGTTGAGCACTCCCGGGATGAACACGGCCGAGATGGCTGGAAGATTGCTTTCTGCCCAAGTCAGAATGCGAGATACCTCCCTTAGAGCTGCTAGACTTCGAGTTCCTCCTTGATGGTTTATGTAAGCCACTGTGGTGGCGTTGTCCGATTTAATCTGCATGGAATTTCCCTACAGGAAAGGTCTTGCTTGTTGCAGTGCTCTGAGTACTGCCTAAAGCTCCAATATATTGATTGGCAGAATCGATTCCTCTGACATCCACCAACCCTAAAAGACGCGTGGACCCGTCACAGCACCCCAGCCCTGAAGGCAGGCATCCATTGTTAGAAGGATCCAATCCGAAATCCAAACGGACGTCCCCTGCTGAGATGGGACTTCTGTAACCACCAGGTCAGGGACAGGCGCACCTCCGCAGTGAGACTGATCATACTCTTTATTTGACGCGGAATTCCGTCCCATATGGAGAGGATCAACATCTGCAGAGGCCTGGAATGGAACTGGGCATATTCCACCATGTTGAACGTTGACACCATGAAACCCAGTAACTTAATTGCCAAGAGAAGAGACACTCGGCGACTCTCTAGAACCTTGCATATCTTGGATTGCAACAGGGTTATCTTTTCTTCAGTCAAAAAGATCTTCTGTTGTTGAGCCTCTGAGAAGGAACTAGAGATGATTTTTTCCAGTTGACTAACCAGCCGTGAGCCTGCAACACTGATATTGTCAGTTGCAGATGGCTGCACAGAACCTGTGGCGACTCTGCCAACAACAGAAGGTCATCCAAGTAAGGTAACAGGAGAACTCCCTGCAACCGCAGGTGTGCCGCCATGACCGCCATCACCTTTGTGAACACCCGAGGAGCCGTGGAAAGGCCAAATGGTAGGGCTTGAAACTGGTAATGTTGGTCCAACACTGCAATTCTGAGGTAACGCTGATGCACCCTGGCAATGGGGATATGCAGGTAAGCGTCCTGAATATCCAGGGACACCATAAAATCCCCAGGTTGCATAGCTAACACAATAGAATGCAGAGTCTCCATCTGGAACCGAGGGACTCTTAAAAACTTGTTCAGGGATTTGAGATTGAGGATAGGTCGGAACGATCCATTTGGTTTTGGGACCAAAAAGAGGTTCGAGTAGTACCCAGTCCCCCTTAGGGGTGACGGTACCGGCTCTATGATACCCATCTGGAGCATAGAGCGTACTACCCCCTGGATCGCTAGAGACTTCACTGGTCTGAAGGAAGGCCTGCTGCAAAGAACTGATGAGGGGGCCTTCTGCGGAATGAGAGGGCATATCCCTGAGATACCACTTCCCATCCCAAGTGTCTGTGGTGGTCTGGTACCAACACTGGGCATATTGCAAAAGTCGGTCTCCCACCTTGGGGACCCCCAAGAGGAGGTCCAACCTGTCAGGCTGAGGGTTTGTTGTCCGGCTTGGCAGCTGGATGTCTAGTACTCCAAGCTTGTTTCTTGGGCTTGGCAGCCTTTTTGGGGCCTGAATGTCTCAGAACGGACTGTACCTTAGGCCTGCCCTGTGGGCGATAGGGCCGAAAGGACAGATTTTTAGAACCCGACGGGGTTGGAGCTGAAGGTAAATATGCAGACTTGGCTGCCACCAGCATGTCCACTATCTTGTCCAGAGCTGGTCCAAATAAGACCTGTCCATTATAAGGTAAGCCTTCCAAACCCTTCTTGGATTCTGCATCTGCCCTCCAAGAACGTAGCCATAGAGAGCGTCAGGCAGCCACAGCTGCTGCAGAAATTCTAGAGGTTAGAAGGCTCAAATCCAAGGCCACTTCGTTAATATATGTAGCGGAATCCCTGACATTACCTACTAACACAACCTGTTCACTGGTACCCTCTGGAGTGAACGATGCCTCCAACGCGTCTGCCCATCTTTCCGTAGCCTGGGCCACCCAGCAAACTGCCATAGCTGGTCTGGATGCTCCTCCTGCAAGTGAATAGATAGATTTAAGACACACTTCCACCTTACGGTCTGTAGTATCGGTCAGGGAGGACATGGACGGCATTGGTAAAGTTGCACTCTTTACTAAGCGCATTACATGAGAGTCCACTTGAGGTGAAGACACCCATTTTGCTCGGGCCAGGCGCTTGTGAGGCTGAAATATTTTTCCCAGAGATTTCCACGCTTCCTCTAGGTGATCTACTAGTTGACCAGATAGAGGAAACACTGCTGCAGCACTTTTAACTTCTCTGAAACAAGCATGTGTAGGTGCTGTAGGTAGGTTTTCGTCAGTAATCACCATGGCCACACGGACCGCCCGTAGAAGACCTGGTATATGTATATGCGTATATATTATATATACACACACACACACACACACACACACACACACATATATACACTAGATTTAACCTCCGTGGCATAACACTCCTCAAGTATACTGCTAGAGTCAACTCAGCATGCCACATTGGGTTTAGACATAACTTTTAGATCCACTGGTCGGGTAAGTTTACTTATTCATCACGTGCCCTACTAGCCGAGTATTGCACTGTGGTTCTTCTGGTTAACATTAGGACTGTAGACTCAGTCACATGATGACATACCCCTGAAGTCCCGTCATAGGGACAAAACGCGTTGGGTTTCATCTGTTTCTATGATTTTACAATTGATGTAAGCTACTCCATATGGAATTCATCATTTTTATTCAATATTTTTATTTTTAATACTGTTGTAGCAGTGTTTTATCTACTACTGATAGTGGCCTATTGGCCCTCTTTTTGGGTGTATTTTTGGTGTGAGGGTATCTTTCAGCACCATCTGAAGGAAGGAACGTATATCCTGGATAACGGAGTTTTCATCACATTTAAAGATCGACAGAATTTTTAACTCCAAAACATCTGGGAAAAGGAGAGGATACCTACTATCTTTCTTTGTGTCTAAGAACTGATCCTTGGAGCACTATGATTGCCAATTTTTATCCACACTATATCTAAAACGGGGACTTTTGTTGTTATTATAGACTGTTTTATAATACATACAAATTTATATTGTTTCAGTGAGCGCCCCTTCTCATCTTTTGTGGTGTTTTATCCATTGTATATCTGTATATCTGTCTAACAGAGATCTATAGAGAGAGGTGCAGCCACATAATTCTGAGATTATATTTATCTATATATATATATATAGATATATATTTATGTATATTCTGCACTCAAATTTCAAACTATGCAACAAGGGGTGCTCCCCAAGATCATTTCAAGATCCAATAATCTTGGAAGAATGCACTCACCACTCCAATTTACTATATCATGTCATTTACTGAATAGATTCATAGAGGCTGTAATCCTCCATATATTACAAAACTGTCAATGTTTGCGAGCCTTACTCAAGACTGGTGATTATGTCTAGTTAATGTTGGAAGACATTATAATGTAACATCTCGTCACCCAGTGTGACATAAGTAGATCAAACAAAGCCCAGTCACTACGGACCAGAAATAACATGCGGGACGACCGCATGTTGCAGTATAGTAAACATAATTGTAGTAAATGGAGTACACTGGGGATCTGTACTTAAACCAGTGCTTTTTAATATCTTTGTTGGTGACATTGCAAATGGTATTAAAGGGAAAGTATGACTTTTTATAGTTGACACAAAGACTGGAAACAGGGTACACACACAAGGAGGGGTAAGACAAATGATTGATTTTGAATGCAAAATCATGCACTTGGGTTTCAATAATCCAAAGGCTAAACATAGTGTCAAGGGTTCTGAGTTCGATGCTGCAGTGTCCGCGTACGTGTCTTTTGCTGGTATTGCTTATGCGGGTGTCTGGCTGTGAAACGACAGACGCCCACTTTGTGCATCTTCAGATGAAGTAATTCGGCTTTGTGTGTCCTTAGACACCACCATCGGTCGCACCATCAAATCTTCCACCAGCCTGTGTAAGCATGGCCACCAATGTGAGCAATTAAGTGTCTGACACGCCTGCGGCACTCCCATAATTAGCCCATAAGATAGACCATCACCATGCATATGAATAGCCACTTCCCAGGAACGCCCAGAACATTTTCAATACTGTGCTTATATGTTTATATTGGATCGGTTTGAGTATTGGTAAAACTCATATGTTCCAGAATATGCAGCGCTTCACTTTTTCCACATTTTGTTATGTTACAGCCTTATTCCAAAATGGAATGAATTAATTTTTGTCCTCAAAATTCTACACACAATACCCCATAATGACAACGTGTAAAGTTTTTTTGGAGATATTTGCAAATGTAATTTAAAAAAAAAAAAAAAGAAATCACATGTACATAAGTATTCACAGCCTTTGCCATGAAGCTCAAAATTGAGCTCAGGTGCATCCTGTTTCCACTGATCATCCTTAAGATGTTCCTACAGCTTAATTGGAGTCTCCCTGTGGTAAATTCAGTTGTTTGGACATGATATTGAAAGGCATACACCTATCTATATAAGGTCCCACACTTGACAGTGCATGTCAGCGCACAAACCAAGAGCATGAAGTCCAAGGAATTGTCTGTAGACCTCCGAGACAGGATTGTCTCGAGGGACAAATCTGGGGAAGGGTACAGAAAAATATCTGCTGCTTTGAAGGCCCCAATGAATACAGTGGCCTCCATAATCCATAAATGGAAGAAGTTCGGAACAACCAGGACTCTTCCTAGAGCTGGCTGGCCATCTAAACTGAGCGAGAAACTGGGAGAAGGGCCCTAGTCCTAGGGAGGTGACCAAGAACCCGATGGTCACGCTGTCAGAGCTACAGCATTCCTTTGTGGAGAAAGGAGAACCTTCCAGAAAGACAACCATCTCTGCAGCAATCCACCAATCAGGCCTGTATGGTAGAGTGGCCAGACGGAAGTCACTCCTTAGTAAAAAAGCACATTGCAGCCAGCCTGGAGTTTTCCAAAATGCACCTGAAGGACTCTCTGGTCTGATGAGGCAAAGATTGAACTCTTTGGTGTTAATACTCGTACCAGGCGTTCTGTTTGGAGGAAACCAGGCACCGCTCATCACCAGGCCAATATCATTCCTACAGTGAAGCATGGTGGTGGCAGCATCATGCTGAGGGGATGTTTTACAGAGGCAGGAACTGGGAGACTAGTCAGGATAGAGAGAGAAAGAGGAATGCAGCAATGTACAGAGACATCCTGGATGAAAACCTGCTCCAGAGCGCTTTTGACCTCAGACTGGGGTGAAGGTTCATCTTTCAGCAGGACAACGAACCTAAGCACAGCCAAGATATCAAAGGAGTGGCTTCAGGACAACTCTGTGAATGTCCTTGAGTGGTCCAGCCAGAGCCCAGACTTGAATCTGATTGAACATCTCTGGAGAGATCTGAAAATCGCTGTGCACCGACGCTTCCCATCCAACCTGATTGAGCTTGAGAGGTGCTGCAAAGAGGAATGGGCAAAACTGCCCAATGATAGGTGTGCCAAGCTTGTGGCATCATATTAAAAAGACTTGAGGCTGTAATTGCTGCCAAAGGTGCATCAGCAAAGTATTGAGCAAAGGCTGTGAATACTTATGTACATGTGATTTCTTAGTTTTTTTTTTTTTTAATTAAATTTGCAAAAATCTCAAAAAACAACTTTTTACACGTTGTCATTATGGGGTATTGTGTGTAGAATTTTGAGGACAAAAATGAATTTATTCCATTTTGGAGTAAGGCTGTAACATAACAAAATGTTGAAAAAGTGAAGCACTGTGAATACTTTCCGGATGCACTGTATAGGCTGAATTGGTGAGCGCATGAGAGGGTACCCTAATTTAAGTTCTGTGCGACTTGGGTTGCAGTGAGCAACCTTTTGCCAGAAAATTCTTTTTAGTCGCAAATGGATGCGACAAACTGTTTCATAAGACTGCACTGATTAATCCGATATGCAACACAACATATCTATGTGACTGAATCTGTGTATGAAGCACAATAGAAAGTGGCATGGAAAAAAGCTGCGACCGCTGCATCGTAGCACTTCGTATACAGATTCAGACTTGGTCACACACAGATATACAAGTGTCACATATCAAATTAATCAGTAGGTCTTGTGAAGAGTGCTTACACCTGATTGTATCTAAGACGCAGTGTCCTGCGTAGAAGATGGAAAAGACACAAAACAACTGCTGGGCGCAAGCAGAGTCACATGGGACCTGGCGTGCTAAGTAAGGCTGTTTGGCGTAGCTGCAGCAATAGTGTATAAGGACACTTCTGTATATACACAGTATAATTACAATGTCCATTAGCCAATAATTCTAAGAAACATTTTACATATGAATATTCATAGATAACACAAAGGAATTACACAATAAATGAAAGGTAGTGTAGCTGACAGAAAGATGGAACTTTTTTCAAAGCATTCAGTAAAGACAGAAGCTCCCATAGGTCTCGTAACATTATCTGTAACAGAAAATTGGCTACGGAAGAAATGGTTTCATTGGCAGAACAATTTCATATTTGTTCTTAAAAGATACAAAGAGGTTATTTTACAGATACATTCTAGGAGGATGACGTTCTAAGTACAGAGTAGTCTGACACATAAGACACCTATCAAATCAACAAATACCGGTTAGTTTTTCCTGGTTAAAAATAGGGGAGAAAAATGTGCCCTAAAAAGTAGTATTTTTGCCTTTTCAAAGACTGAATTCATTGTTAGCCATACATAACACAACCACTAAGGTCAGGAGTGGACCCTTATCCTGTCTTTATCACATAACATCTAGTGATTAAGGAAAACCACTTGAAGAAAGTGGAAAACAACAACATAGACAGCAGCTGTAAGAGGAGGTTATTTTCCTGTGGAATTTATTAGAGGTTTGCCATCTCGGTTCATCTCAACAGATCTGATGCAGAGGATAAAATTAGACCACAATTGGTCCTGACATTTCAATTGCAGCTGCATAACCTATCCAATGGGTAGAACAGAAAGGAGGAAAAATAATATCTGGTACACACAGATTATGCCTCGATGTGATACGACAGAGATGGCAATTGTAGGCTTCCCAACATTTTTCAATCTTAAAATGTTAAGATAATTTTAAGAACAGCAAAAATGCGTAATGTAATACAAATAATAGAGTTTAACTGTAATAGCTGGGAAAGATCGAAATGTTATCAATGGAGGTAGAATAAACCCAGAAAACAACATTGTGCAAAACATTGCAACATATCGGGTTGATTGATCCTTGTTTGGTTGGAAACTGTATTAGTTTCGACATGACAAACTCTAGGACACTTAACTAATAACGTGCTCGTCATTATGTCAGCCAATTGGTTTTGAGACTCCTTGAACATAGTAACAGATATTTACTGGTCACAGATACACAATAGGGATGCGAGTGGCCCATGGATGGACGTGTCTTATTATGGTCATTGATTTGTAATGCTCCACAATGATCTGCAGCTCCAGACAGTGGGGGAACAGATTATACATAGAACATGAGCATACAAAGTAGACAAAGTAAATAGAGACAGTAGGGAGCCCTGCTCGTGAGAGATTCTATAATCTGATGGATTGATACAATCTAAAAAATATATAGTGTAGTTTTATGCCCTAGCTGTAATAAGATTATTCAAACCAACAGAACTATTTTTAATACAAAACCGATATGACATTTTTCAGCGCTCTACAAAAGACAGCTGCAAAAGCACTAGTGTGTAGGAGTAATGAAAATATTGGTCCTGTGTCTGCAATTACACAGAGCCTGGGCTCAATATTACAGCACTGGTGTTTGCTTTCTCCAGCTGTATTTATTACGTACATTCCAATACAGCAGTTTTATATTTGTTTCACTCCTTAAAGATTTAGGAATTTGCAAATATCTTACTTCCACAAGAGGGCATATCCTTTAAAGATGCCGTTTTATTTGAACATACATATAATATATTGATCTCAATTTACATAAGATCTCATGTGAAAAATGTAGTTTTAATTTAAAAGAAAAAAAAAGGAAAGAAGTTGATTACCATTTAAAATATTATAATGTAACAATGTGGTTTTGCACAAAAATAACAGCAAAACCTTTTGTGCATTTAGTGCTGTTCCCTATCCAGCATTCCATCTCGCATACATCCATCTTTTAAAATGATTGTTTGTCAGTAAGCCAGTTTCTGAATGTCATGTTTCATTGGCTGGAAAACATGACATTAATAAATTGTATTCCCACAGCTTCTGGGTGTGCTGTTTACATGTCCACTGCAGCAAGGGAAAAAAAAAAAGTTACATTTGGGCCGGACTAAAAAAATAATAATGATAAAAACAAAATTATAAAATACCAACACCGTCTGACATTTCCAAGTTGCATAACGCATTAACCCACTGTTTATAATATAACTGGTACAATGGTTAATAAATAATTAAGGGTTGGCAATCCGTAACCAAAACTCTGCCAAATGCACTTAAATATGTAGCTGTGACAGAGATCATTGATCACGGTGACAGATGTGTATGAAAGCACACATCTGCACGCTAGTGCGGCCTAGTCACATCGCATTGAGGCTTCGGTGCATTTTCAGCCAAAAAAGACGCTAGCGGAGTTGCGAGGGATCTGGCGGCTCACTCACGCCAGGCAAGTCACGCTGCCTGGTATATTGAGGCTACATGTACTGTATGAGGACACATCTGTAGATGGCTTCAAATCCAGTTACTAAAGAAATATACAAAATATCAAATGCCAACACAAAGAAATATAAAGGAAAGGTGCAATACTGCACATATATTTCATGTGTTCATTACAACTAGAATTCATTTTGATGTTATAACAGCATCAACTGTGGTTTCAACTACCATTGTATTGCCTTGTCGATCTTCCGAAGCAGATTAATGATCACTACATGGCATGTAATCATAAATTGGTAAAGGCGATGGAACGAATATCCAGAATGTTTGGGACATGGGGCTTTCTGGATAAGGGGTTTTTCAAAATCATGAGGGCATCAAATTTTAATTACCACCCAAAATTCAAATATTGCTGTTGGAATGCTTAACTT
This sequence comes from Taudactylus pleione, assembly GCA_031769625.1. Taxonomy (NCBI): domain Eukaryota; kingdom Metazoa; phylum Chordata; class Amphibia; order Anura; family Myobatrachidae; genus Taudactylus; species Taudactylus pleione. Next base: position 2,321,339 of record JAUIMM010000264.1, on the reverse strand, counting down.
TTAGATTTCGGTTTCATTCTTTACCATATGATCAAATTTCCCTGCCCGATTGCATATATGCTGAAGAAATATAAGTAAAGGAAAATATACAGCCAATTGAATAAGGCAGTAAAGCAAGGCTTATAGCAGTTTTATTTAGTCTCTGTAGAGGGAGCTAAAGTACATCTAAAAAGTCACACACACCTCCCAACAAGCAAATCCTGGGAGGAAGACTACTTTACACGAGAATCCTGAGTCGCTCAGGAAAACACAACAAACAATATATTCTAAATACTTAGTAATACAAAATGCTTTTCTACAGTAAAGTTACATACTGAAGCACTTTATTTGAATACATACTGTTCTATCCCTTATTCAAGCTACAAAGTTTATACATTTCTGCAGCATTTGCAAGTACCCAAGGTTAAAATGTACATTGCACTTTAACGGCAAGTGATGTTCAAAGCCTTTTGTGTTTCTATGTTCAATTAACAGGAACCCACAATCTATTTATTTGCTTAATTTACATGTGAATGCGAGTGACACAAGGTAACACTGTGCTCTGCATTCTGCAGGATCTGCATGGACGCTGGCAATGATTTGCTCGAGTAGAAACCTTTTCATTCTACATATAGAGAGCATATAATGTATCCTAGCGAGCTGACCTTTTATACCGATCATCCATGCTCTAATGATTATGAAACAATTCTGCAAATGAGAATCCCCACCACAGTGTTGTAGTACACCTAAGCACTCTAATATATCTAAAGCACTGCTCTTTTACAGCCAATCCCAGGTATAGAAGTCACCAAAAAGAAAAAACTAGATGAATATGACCTGCATGCTAGGACTTCAACAATATTTAAGCATCCACACATATACAATATATCTAAAGTAGTTGTATGTGCCCAAAATGGCTCCCACATTATAAACCACATAGAGACAAATGCCCGGGTTGGGTACGGGTTGCCGGCGCTCAGGATCCCGGTGGTCAGAATCCCGATGTCGGCATCCCGACACAGTTAGTATCTCGCTATCCCAACCCTCCCCCTTGCCCTACTCCTCCTTCCCGGGTGCATAAACCCAACTTCCACCTCCCCCTCCCCACACCCGCTACTTACCTTCGGGATGCTGTCGGGATTCCAGCGCCGGCATTCTCAGCGCCAGAATCCCTACGGTCGGTATTATGACCGCATCCCAAATGCCCTGTATCTTGATAACACCAAGCAGACAGCAATTATTAAAAATGAAGTACTATACATTATAAGCCAGCCAAACAATAGCAAGTCATTGCCTGAAGCATTCAACATTTTACAGTGAGTGTATAAAACTTGCTGCATAAACCACAACATCTAGCTTC